>OX451347.1:29884468-30106974 GCA_949629155.1 Myopa testacea
GAACGCTAGCACGAAACACACTTTCATTATACACCGAGCTCAGCACCTCTCATGTGTTTCACATTTGCTTCTCCGCACCGACAGCGAGAAAGCAGCGCGAAAATTAGCTCTAGCATTGTGCTAGCAAAAAGAGCCGAATTGTGCTACGAAAAGAGCCGAATTGTGCTAGCAAAAAGTGCCGAATTGTGCTAGCAAAAAGAGCCGGATTGTGCTTTCGAAAAGAGCAGAATCGTGCGTGCTAGATGTGCAGCTAGCCAACACATCCAAGGCAAAGTATTGTACGCAGATAAAGGCATTGAATGAGTGTTTTTTGTGTTTTGAATGCAATATTGGGTCGAGCTAAGAATTTAGAAAAGTATTTTATATCCTTTCTTTATTTAATTTTTATAGTATGAGTCAATTAGTTATTTTATTGTATATAAGGCTTCGGCAAATTGAATGAAATAACATTATTATGATGCGATAATTATTTCAAATAATTTTTGAAATAACCAATTAAAAATTTGATTTTAAATAATTCAAATGAAATGAAAATACATTTGTGTATGGGGTGCTAATTGTTTTCACTGGCTGGGGAAGAACGATTGTTATCAAATTTTCTCGAATTTTGTTTTTCATGAAATAAACATGCTTTAATGCCAATTAAATAATGAAAACATGTGCCATAGATTGCCAGATGATTCTTGTACAGCTGAGTCGGTCTATGGTATAGTAAGGATATTTTGCATTTAAGCACATTATGGCTGAGTGTTATCAATGTATCTGCCGTACCCTTTGTCGGCGCTAGGTAGGTACATTGCAGTACAAAAACAACAACCGATTCTTTGGCATTTGTGTAAATACCTGTGTTGTTATTGTTGCGTTTGTACGTATTAAGGCATATAAAGGAATTAAAAAAAGGAAGAAACATGCAATCTATTAATGTACAAAAGTATGAAGGAATTAAGAATCTAATTAGTCGCATGCCACTTTCGACATAGTTAACTCTTAAACGGCTGCACCGATTTCGATGCGGTTTTCGCCGTTGTATTGGAAATTCCAATGCGGTGCTACATCAACATAAACATTAATCATAATTCATAATTTCCTTAAAATATAAAAAAGATTTATTTTAATAAATTGTAAATGTAGTGTAAATGAAATGTTACTTAACTGTAAATGTAAACAGGAAAACCCAACTTATATTTTTTATTAAAATATCTTCATTTATGCATGCGATGAGATGAGATATAACCCTTCTTTACCTGTTGTAAGCACTGCAATAGATTTCTTGGAACATGTTTTCATTTGTTTTTTATGAGTAGGGTTCGAACCGCTTCACATATTCTTGGAAACCCAATCATTGGTTGTAATTACCAGTGCTTAACCCTTTAAGCATACAAAAGTAGAGAGGACATTTTATTGCAGGTCAATAAAAAAGAAAAGGAATATTACGGCGATATCGGTAACGCATGTCCTCAGATGTCAAGTTGTTTGTTCATGTAATGAATCGGTGATTTTTTTGGGTTTTCCTGTTTACATTTACAGTTAAGTAACATTTCATTTACACTACATTTACAATTTATTAAAATAAATCGTTTTTATATTTTAAGGAAATTATGAATTATGTTTAATGTTTATGTTGATGTAGCACCGCATTGGAATTTCCAATACAACGGCGAAAACCGCATCGAAATCGGTGCAGCCGTTTAGGAGTTAACTATGTCGAAAGTGGCATGCGACTAATTAGATTCTTAATTCCTTCATACTTTTGTACATTAATAGATTGCATGTTTCTTCCTTTTTTTAATTCCTTTATATGCCTTAATACGTACAAACGCAACAATAACAACACAGGTATTTACACAAATGCCAAAGAATCGGTTGTTGTTTTTGTACTGCAATGTACCTACCTACCGCCGACAAAGGGTACGGCAGATACATTGATAACACTCAGCCATAATTTGCTTAAATGCAAAATATCCTTACTATACCATAGACCGACTCAGCTGTACAAGAATCATCTGGCAATCTATGGCACACGTGTTCATTATTTAATTGGCATTAATTAAAGCATGTTTATTTCATGAAAAACAAAATTCGAGAAAATTTGATAACAATCGTTCTTCCCCAGCCAGTGAAAACAATTATCACCCCATACACAAATGTATTTTCATTTCATTTGAATTATTTAAAATCAAATTTTTAAGTGGTTATTTCAAAAATTATTTGAAATAATGATCGCATCATAATAATGTTATTTCATTAAATTTGCCGAAGCCTTATATTCTATAAAATAACTAATTGACTCATACTATAAAAATTAAATAAAGAAATATAAAATACTTTTCTAAATTCTTAGCTCGACCCAATATTGCATTCAAAACACAAAAAACACTCATTCAATGTCTTTATCTGCGTACAATACTTTGCCTTGGATGTGTTGGCTAGCTGCACATCTAGCACGCACGATTCTGCTCTTTTCGAAAGCACAATCCGGCTCTTTTTGCTGGCACAATTCGGCACTTTTTGCTAGCACAATCCGGCTCTTTTCGTAGCACAATTCGGCTCTTTTTGCTAGCACGATGCCAGAGCTAATTTTCGCGCTGCTTTCTCGCTGTCCGTGCGGAGAAGCAATTGTGAAACACATGAGAGGTGCTGAGCTCGGTGTATAATGAAAGTGTGTTTCGTGCTAGCGTTCGTCTCCGAAACACGGAGCTGTGTTGCTGTAGCTAGCTCTGGCACGGTGTTTTTCTTTGTTTGTGTTTGCACAGTGCTTGTGTTCTAAGCTGAGGGCATCACACGGTGCTAAGCAAAATTGTGTTTGTGTTTTTAAGAGAGCACATTTCCGAACTCTGCCTCTAACATGCAATTTCTCCTAACTTCCTACACCAGTCATGGTCAAATATATTTCTGTAGAAAGGTAATGATCTGTTCTTTCTTAGGATTTATATAATTATGTGTTGATTACATATTTTACTTAGAAAAAAATTATTGAATTAAAAAACAAGTACTAAGAATCTTAAATTGCGTTTTTCTCGAGAACTGTAAGATTTGCGGTAAAATATCGGTATAAATGTAGTTTACGGGACTGGCTCAGTTCCTGGTTTTCCTAAGGTAAACCTTTGTACCTGGTTTTCCTTTGAAAAATCGCGCGATTTTTCATAAAAATTTTTCAATTTTAAATATTAAATACTGAACAATACGCGCTAAGGTACAAAGGTTTCCTGTAGTCAAGTCTAAGATGCGTGTTCGGATATCCACCGAACACTAATTTGGAATATTTCATTAAAAGTGGTCGAAAGTGTGGGAGATACCCTATCATGTTATATTCCGTTGAAAAGGGGAGGTTATGGGCTCTAAGAAACCTGAATTTAATATATACCTTAATTATCAAAGAAGAGAAAAAAAAAATATTTTGTAATACAACCTCCACTATTTTTTCTTAAAACTAAATTATCTCCATAAATACTTGTTAAAATCAAAAAAGGATTATGACTTAAAATATCGACCTTGCTAGGACCTTTCGAACGCTATCAATTTTTTACTGGTAAACCTTATAGTTTAGGAGATATCACTATTTGAAATTTGAGATTTTTTTACATTCAAACGCCCATAAATCCAAAACTAAGGCCACGCCCCAAAAATTTTTTACATGGTTAGATTCAGGACAAGAAGGCGAGCTAAGGTGTAGTTTAGGGGAATGAACTGAGCCAGTCCCGTAAACTACATTTATACCGATATTTTACCGCAAATCTTACAGTTCTCGAGAAAAACGCAATTTAAGATTCTTAGTACTTGTTTTTTAATTCAATCATTTTTTTCTAAGTAAAATATGTAATCAACACATAATTATATAAATCCTAA
Organism: Myopa testacea; assembly: GCA_949629155.1. Classification (NCBI taxonomy): domain Eukaryota; kingdom Metazoa; phylum Arthropoda; class Insecta; order Diptera; family Conopidae; genus Myopa; species Myopa testacea. The sequence goes on from OX451347.1 coordinate 29,888,315, forward strand.
GAAAGAACAGATCATTACCTTTCTACAGAAATATATTTGACCATGACTGGTGTAGGAAGTTAGGAGAAATTGCATGTTAGAGGTCGCCATAATGAAGTATGTAAGAATTTTTTTTAATTGTACTATACTTTTTGTGAAATATTCTTACTAAACAACTTTTACAATCGTGTTCAAAATTGTAAATTAATTCGGGAGTTACCGTTATCCATATTGCTCTTGGTGAGCGATTCTACGAAATTTAGGGCCTTATGGTAGAAATGCGCAACAGGAGCGGTACCTCCGATGGCGCTGCTCTTGAAACAACATCTACTAACTCTTACGATGAGCCCCGTTGAGAGAACTGTGCTTTACGTATTTCCCCTACATGTCAACTGGTATGTAAAAGTTGTGTATCTGGTGTACACAAATTTTACAATCAGACGTCTCTTTCTTTCTTGTGATTATATGTATTCAATGTGAATTTGTTCTTATACCTGTTTTGTTCTCTCTGGAGTGTGTATTGGAAATTTTTTTCACTTATCACTGAAAAAAAAATATGCGCTGAAACACAAAGCATGAATTTTTTTCGACTTTTGTTTGTTTCCAGCCTATATATTTGGATTATTTCAGCATATTGTGATTTAAGCATATATAAAGTAGATAATGGTATAATATTTTATAATATGAAGTAAATTGCATAATTGAATAATATTTTTAATGTAAAAGAAAAATTCACATAAATTTTGTCATAGACAAACAATGATAATTTTTTCTATCTCGTCGATGGCTCGGAAGCTACTGATTTTATAGATATTTATCATCAAACTTTTTGGTTACCAAAGCCAGCCGGCAGGCATTGTGTTTATAACATCACAAAAAATAATACACACTCGCCAGATCTACGGGCGAACTGAAAGAAGCGGTTGCTAATAAGCAACCGCTTCGCAACGGCACACCGCTTCCGCTCCTGTTGGTTGCAAAATAAGCTTTTCTAACGTATAATAGGAGATATTTCAACGGTACCGCTTCTATCAGAAGCCGAAGTTGTGTGTATACTAAAAACACATTTTGAACAGCTGTTTAACGAATATAACAAAGAGTAACGCTAAGAAGCGGTACCGTTCGCTGATCGAGCATAAGGCCCTTATTTTTGATTTTTAGATATTTTTGTGTGTGGAAGTTTAATAAATTATGAGTTCTATTAAAAATCTCGTACAAATTTACAATTTATTTAACTGTGATATTGATGGGCCGATAACGGAGGAAATTTTGCATCATTTGTAAGAATGGATGCTTATTCCTCCTGACGAGGTTATCCTTTAACCTTTATGTGGCTGAGGAGGTACCCGGGTACCTTTTAAATTTTTAGAGCAACATAACTTTAATTCTGTTAAACACAGTGATATGAAATTTTGTGACATCTCTAAACACATAAAGCATATTATGATATAATATTTGTGTCTTTTTCTTTCAACGTTTTCTTTACGAAATCCGTTAATATATTTCCGACACCCTATCATGGCTGAGGAGGTACGCGGGTACCTACAAACTAATTAATACATTTTTCTAAATTTTTGTTTCCAAAAAAACTACTATAAGAAAGCCAACTTATGAAGCTTATTGAATTGAATTTATTGAATTATTGATAATTTACATTATTTACATTTATATTATTGACCGAATGTGTTGCAAATAGGCAATGGAGTGCTCATCACACACGGGCATCGAGCATATAACACAGGATTTTCTGGTTTTTCGTTCCTTATATTTCAAGGCCCGACAAATAGGACAACTGTCTATGACAGGTTTTCGGCCAGCCACTCGGGGAAGACAGCTATTGTGCGATATGGTTTTCGATATGGTGCGTCCTAGAAAAAGCTCTGCAGTTTCGAATTTGTCGATTACCAAACACTGTTGCATTAGAAGAGAGTATTTCCATATTTGGTTTGCATAAATCTATCGCGTGGTCCTTGAGAAACTTGCGTCGCCGATCTGTGCCTTTGAATTTTGGATAATTTTCCATAAAAATAATGTATGCCGCAAAAGCAGCGATATCAATTATATTGTAGAACATTGCAAGCGGCTAGCGATTAGTTTTGCGTGTAACTGTGTATTCATCTAGCATTTTATCCATTGTATCAACGCCTCCTTTTGTTTTGGTATAATACGAAATTATTTGAGGATTTGCGGTTGTTGTATCTTCAAAAATCATGTTCGACGAATTTAAAGTTTTAGCTAGTGCCAAACTTGTAAAAAAGTGTCGGTGGTAATATTTCGCCCTGAATCCATATAAAATTAGACTAAATCTAGTACAACACGCTCACCTACATTAATTTGCCTCTCATCACCTATCGGTTTGGCCGTATATATCTGCCCTTGAAGAGGGTATGCATTACTTGCATCACAAGCCCAAAAAATTTTAATCCCATACTTCGCCGATTTTGAGGGAATGTATTGAGTACATTTTGTGTGACCCCTATATGGGAATAACTGTTAGTCTACAGTAATGCATTCCAATTCCCGGTAAATGCAATAAAGGCTTTTACAGTGGGACACTTCGTAGCATCAGGAATCCGCTGTAAGATCTTTTTGTTATATTCTTCTGTAACTTGCTGACCTTTTGGGTTCGTTTTCCTTAAGATAATATCGAATATCTTATTTATAAAATTGTTGAAGGTTTCTTTAATTGAAAAAATGGAGGAAAACTTTGCCGCGCTAGGTCTTTACGGTCTAAATAACGGTAAAGTTCTGAGCAGCGATGTACGGAAAGCACAAAAAGTAAACTTAACAGTACGTTATTTTATAAGTTACTGAATTTCAATTACCAAATGATAAAACCAACTTATAAATTGATGATAATGTGTTGCTATTGATAATGTGTTACTATTTATGAATATTTCAGAATATTTTCATTTAAGGTACCCGGGTACCTTGTCAGCCATAATATGTTGTTTTTTTCTTCAGTCACATAAAGGTTAAATGGAAGGCGAAAAATCTTCCTTTTTCAGGGCAACCGAAAATATATAAAAGTATGTTACGATACGTTCCTTAAAATCTCTTTTCAGGTCACCCGTAGATATAAATAAAGAGTATATCGTGATTTTATTTAAATGATATCTAAACTTAGCGACTCAGGAGAAAAATTTTATATAAAAATTTCCGAAAAATATACTAAAAAAGCATTAACTACAAAAGTTTCAAAGAGCATTTTCTCCTAAAATCCTGCACCGATTATGGCGAAAAAAATAGCTGTGGAAAGCTAATGACCTCTAGTTTGTTATTTTCTATTATATTATGTGGGTTAGCTACATGCTTTACTTTATTAATCGGTTGGAAAGTGTACCAAAAATGTAAAAATCGCATTTTCCACACAAATACGTATTTTTTGATAAAATTTTTCTTTACATAAATGAATAGTATTTAACTTAGCTTTCTGACGGGCTATATCTATACCTGATATCTTCTATGGTTAAGGAGATATAGGGAAACTAATTTCGAAGATCTATAACTCCGAAACTAGAGGGGAGCAGATGTCTTTGTTGTTGTTGGGGTCTCTATCATTAGCAACAACAACGGCAAAAATAATACGCTTGGCCAGGTAACTCCTGGCGGATCCTATGTAAGCCGTTATTGTTGTTGTTTTTTGTGCTGACCACAACAACAACGTTTTATTGCTCTCATCTAGTTCCGGAGTTATAGTCCTTTGAAATATTAAAATTTCATGTCTGCATCTTTTAAATTGTACAGGACAACTCTGTTATTGGTGTTGTTGGAAATCTTTTCAATTATCTTTCAGTTATGTAAAACAATATTTGGCTTAATTTCACTTTAGCGGTTTGGCGCCGCCAAACCCCAATATTTTGTTTTCGCCAATATTTTGTCGAAAACCATTAGTTTTGGAGAAAAATGTATTTTTAAATTTTTAGTAGTATTTTTTTCATTCATTAATTTTTTTCTAAGTATAATGTGTTATTAACCCACATAATTATGCCAATACTAAGAAAGAAAGCTATTAGCTTTCGACGCATATTTTTTGATCAATGTCAGTTGAAGATCTTGGGAGAAAACGAATTTTTAAAATCACAATCCCGTAACTGTAAGCACTTTTTTCAGTTTCACTATTGTGAATTGAAAATTGTTAGTCTAATTGTCCCTTAAATTCTATTTATGCTGTAAACACATAGAATGTCGCTCAGCTACATCAGTCTCAGCAAATTGTCAAAAGTCTGCGCTGCTGAGACGCCCAGAGAACAGCTGGTTTAATTTTTACAAAATCAAATCCGCAAAATCTATTCTGAAAATAAAAACTAATAGATAAATAAAGCTTAATTTAATATAATTATTATATAATCCATCAAAAAGTTTTGTGCTTCCTATCTCGAAAGAATCAGTATACTTTTGTGATTTCTCTGACGTTTATTTGGGCACTCATAAATTAAAGTTTGTTGCTAAAATAGTTAATCTTGGTTATCGGATTAATACCAAACTCTCATGTACTGATCATATTAATTATCTTGTCCGTCAGATCTACCTTGCACTGCGAAGTCTCAAACAATCGGCTGCATTCACACCGCTTGTGATCAGACGTAAACTTGTAATGCAGCTTATACTCCCTCATATAACCTACTCAAGTGTTGTTTTTAGTAAGCTGGACTCGTGCTCGTACCTAAAGCTTTCTGTTGCTTTCAATAATGCCACTAGATATGTGTACGGTATACGTTATTTTGAGCATCTCGGAGAGTATAAGCGTGGTATAATAGGATGTGACGTTTTCAACTACCTAAATGCTAGAAACTGCATTTTCCTACACAAGCTTATCTACAAAAGGACGCCTTTTTATTTGTTTGATAAGCTGAGTTTTGGTCACTCCCGGACAGAGATTAATGAGATTGGAAACTCTTTTATCTTCAGATAAAGATGAAAAAAAGATCGATTTTTTATGAACTGGTGAATTTGGCTACATTTCTTTTGCAGCCAGAACGAGATAGCAAGTGACGCTTTATCTTTTGACTATATTATTCACCAACATTTTTTGCAAGAGGTTGCCACCATAAGTAGACGAAGTGAAAAATGTGGGCATAAATTTATTTCTGTGGGTCATTTTATGTGATTGTAAAAATTTGATTAAAATATTATTTAATTTAGTTCAAATATTATATTATTTATATAGTCTTCTATATTTGTAAAATTTATATTGAAAAAAAGATATAAAGGTTTTTTTTACTTCTTTATTAGATGACAATTCTAAAAATTATAGAGTTCATGCTGTTTCCACACCACCATTGAGGTAAGCGTCAAGGCGTGTTACCGATTTTTTAGGGTCTTCGGTTCCTTAGTACGAGGCCTATATCACCCGTACACATGCAACTACAACTACAAAACACACTAAATTTATTAATACTAATTACTAATATTAACTACTAGTTAATACTAAAATAAAAAATAACTAAATAAGTTATGTAATACATGCAAACCTTGCTTCAGGCAGACTACCGGGTAATGATTTTATAGAAATAGATGAAGGGAAAGAATACAAGTCGCAAGTGGAAGAAAATGACAAAATATTTACAACAAACTCGTTTTATTTATTTATGTGTTATGCGCAAAATTTTATTTCTGAAATCAGGTAAGAAAATACTTCTATTAAAAAAACCTTATAGGAAATCAAATTTTACTATATATTCAAAAACACAAAAATGTTCATTTGCTTTATATCCACAGGTACAAGTTTTGTAATACGACGTGTTAAAACAATATTAATAAATATCTGTACAAATTTTGCGAGTACTTATCTTTAGCGCCCCAATACCAATCAATTTGTGAATGACAGCTTAAAAAGCGGGAAATAGAGATTATAAACACTTTTTTACTAGCAACGATATGGCACATTTTTACATTTTTTACATGCAACCGTTCAATTAAATTTGTTTTTGTAACATTTGTATTGAAACTCACCGTTTTCAGTCGAGTCTTCGAAACTCACCCGCCAAAAGCATAAACAAACCTTTGTTTATGCTTTTGGCGGGTGAGTTTGCATAGAAAATTTATAGAAACAACACGCGGCTGTTTTTTTGAACAGCTGTTTTGTTCTAAGTTTCCAATCTCGTTATCTCTGCTCCCGGAGAAGTGTCCTGCTCATTATTCCACCCTTCAAATCATTAAACACCTCAAGGTTCTTTTTTATCAATGCTGTCCGGCTATGGAATTCTTTGCCCAGTAGCCTCAGGGCGATTTCATCAAGTGTCATCTTCAAGCGTGCTATACTAAGTCACTTTTCTACTTGATACTTTAAATTATCTTCCTTTTTTCTTTTACCTCTAATCTCTAAACACACCAACTTTATATTACTTTGAACTTCTTTCTTCTTCTTCTTTTGATTATTATTATTATTATTATTATCATGTATTTCACTTCATCATATTTTGTACTATAAAATAAATCTTTTCTTATTGTACTGCCACTGTATTTTGCTAAATAAATTACAAATTACAAAATAAAAACGCACACAGTACGTTTTTGCCTCAAAATATTAACTCAAATGGTAAATACCATGTAAACAATCATAAAGAGAAGGAGAACAAGAGCAGCGACAGCGACAAAATTGGAAAATTTTCCGAAATTGTCGCCGTCATTGGCAGAGGCAGCGGCTACCTTTTATTTTTTTCTCGTTTTCCATAAGAGCCTGTGTAATTTTGACAAGATGTAGCTACAATGTCGCTGAGATACATTCTATGTGTTTACAGCATTACACTAGAAATATCTTATGTATGTCTAACGCCGGCTACGTGGTAAAATAGTATTTTTAAGCCAATTTTTTGCTGCGTACGCGGCCTACGGCCACGCTTGTTTATTATAACCCTTGGTATATTCAACACTGGCTACGCAGTAAACAGTATTTTTAGGCCAATTATTTGGTGCCTAAATTTAAATAAAAAAGTTTCACTCTTATATCGCGCAAAGATAGTACCAAAGAATATGTAGTAATATAGAAGACGCATGACTCAAAATTTCAAATTTTTCAAAACAGATGCGGTCGGTCGCAGGCAGCGGGTGTAACCAAATGAGTGAAAACAGCTTCACTACTCGCGAAGTTACTCTCTTTACCATGCTTCGGTTTTCTCAGCGCTGATAACAAAGCAAAATTGAATGATCTCCTAATGAGTGAGGGGTTCGGAAGATCTTTCTAATGTGTATGAAGGGAGCGGGAGATCGACTTTGCTTCTGTTATTTTGCACTAACAATGCAAGCGAATATGCGTAAGAAGAGATCGATCCAGAACTCGCATGCCAAGTAAAGAGTGAAAGAAAGAAACGATCAATTGTAAAGCGCTGGCACGATCTACGTTCCGAGCATAGCGTGCTCTTGAAGAATTCGTATACGAGTAAAAATAAAAAGTTAATGGAAGCAAAAATAAAAAATGAAAGAATGGAAATATTTCAGAGAAAATATTTATATTATGTAGCAATTCGATTTTTTGTGAGTATGAAGGAATCGGAAGATCGACTTATGTTTGTTATTTTGTACGAAAAACTGAAGTGCTTTTGTCTGACCGTGTATGAATTTACCTTTTTATTGTAGAGTCCAAAAGCATTATTAAAATTAAATTAAAGACTAAAATTTTTAAAATTTATGATTTTAGTTCTATTAAGGAAGCACTGCCTACGGGCTGGCAATAAAACGAAATCAACCTTGCATTGAGCTGTGTATCGAATTACCAATAACACATATTGGTACAATAATTATGAACGAAAACCAGCAAACCCGATTTGTATTTATACAAAAACAAAGCAATGGCAATGAGAAGCAAATAACACGAAATTGCCGCGAAGTTATCAAACAATGAGAAGAGAATAGAGAGAATGCTTAGCAACACAAAAAAGGACTCAATGTTGCGCAACATGGACGTACGGCTACGTCCACAGCACAAATTTTGTTGTTCAAAAATTCGTATGAGATGCGCCTTCTATATATTGTATATTCTTTGATAGTACTTACGTGATTGTACTAGTACGTAATTGTTATTTTAAAATTACATTTTCTCCTAAGATCCTGGGGGCGTATTACGTTCCTGTGAATTTTGATGTGTACACCGACTTTTGTGTACACCGCTGAATTCGTATTACGTTCGTGTGTAAAGTGTATTTGAATGTCAAAAAAGTGTACACTTTTAAGATTTTTATTCACTGTCTCTTTTGGAGTGCAAACTTTTCTTTTTGGAGAATTTATTATTATTATTATGAGTTCAAAATCTAAAAAAGCTAGTGAGGAGCAACGAGACTTTCTTATTACTTATATGGAAGAAAATATACCTTTTTCTCAGGACAAGTTGAAAATACATATGTATGTAGACGAAAATTCTTTGAACATATGTGGTTTTCATAGATTCGAATCGGTTGATGGCGCCCAAATAAGGAAAAAAAATGGGAAGATCTTGCGGTCCAGTTGAACGCCCTAGGTGGAGCGAAGAAGGATCCGAAGCAGTGGCGCAAATTTTGGTGCGATCAAAAGTAAGTTTCTGCTTGAAGTATATGAAGAATTACATTGAATTGAAATTGACGTGATACTTTTTTTAGAATACATATAAAAGAAAGGGAGGCACTGCGTCGGGCGGCTTACCAGCGAAGCGGCATAAACGGGCCCTTACAAACCAAGCTACTTCAGGCCTTTGAAGAGCGTGTTCTGGCCCTCTTGGTACCTGCGCAAGTGACAGACGACGATCTCGTCGAAGAAGTGTTCGCGATCGAAGTGTATTATTTCTAACGCTAATAGGGACGTCTTCTGATAGTCGTTGTCCCAAGGCAACGAATGAAACTCCTTGTTTAGATTTGTAATTATTTTAGATTACTTTATTCTTGTATTACGTTAGTTTGTATTTATACTTTATATTTAACACTTTTACTTGTAACGCTTAACACTCCTTTTATACCTTTCTACTTTTTTTTACACTTCTGACTATAAACTAATCCGCGACTTTATACGCGCTTAACGACGACTTCTTCAACTGGGAATTCTCACAAGACTCCCGTTGGAATCTTTTCTATTTTCCACCTTGGCTCGGTTGACACACCCGTCGACCGAACCAAAGTGGGTCAGTATACCGTGTTTCGCAATTTCCATTATTTCGCAATATAAAAATTGTAATATTCGCAGAATCAATACGCAGAAGAAAATCGTTCTCAATTTAATTCTTCCGCGTGTGGATTCAGATCGTTGATTAACTTAAACCAAGCGTTTTAATGGTTTGGAAGCTTGCTATTGAAAGCTAGCTTCCACAATACACTCCAATCGCCACGCGCTATGGATTTTAGGGTTTGGAAGCTCGCTACTAAATGCTAGCGTCCACGATCCATTCCAATTGCCAAGCTCCGGTTGCTGACTTGGCTTTAGCAGTTAATAAAACCAAAGCTTGACTAAACCAAAGTAAACTAAAGCTTCGGGCTTACCAAGCAAAGTGCTGTGGTTGCATTAATGTGAACTTGGCCTTGACTCACTCACGGAGTAGTATTATAAAACGATAATACTGGCCTTGAAAGTTTTTATCTCCCGGAACTGGAAATTGCGATCGCGACATACAACATCCCTCCACCCTCGGGGAAGAAAAATTTAGTATCGTACAAAACGATATTAAAATTTTCTTGTACATTTGTGGTTTGTTGAATTGTGGGTGGCTTACGTTTATGTTGATTTTTCTTATTGTCTACTTATGTATGGTTGTTTTTCTTTTTCTCTCTTTTTATGAATATCGTAAGTGTTATGTCTATAGTGTAATTGAGGTAAGATTAGTTAACATAATAATACAATTAATTATGAGTAATAATTACAATGCAATTAGTTATCAATGATGACAATAAAAATTATAATTTATGAATTTACAATAATAATTCAATAATACAATCGATAACTGCAATTCTTCGGTGTCATCTGTGTGTAGGTTGAGAATGATTTTGATCTTGACGTTGATGTTCTTGTTGTTGTTGATGATGGTTTGGCTGTTAATGTACACCCCGTTGTCCCGATGTTTTTTTTTCGATGTGCGGTGGGAATGTTGCTGCGTGGTAGGTGCTAGGCTTGATGATCAGATGCAGATGTTCGTTGTCGGTAGTATCGTTGTCCCGCAATTGGGATCAATTGGTTTTCGCTTCACGGTAGTTGATGGTTGAGATGTTGCCAAGCTCATCATTTGTAACATCTTGCTAAACATCTTCAACATTTTTCTTGTCGATAGTGTTGATGCGTTTTAAATCGTTATCTCTTGAGGTAATGTTGTAGAGTGTGATTTGTGCCACGGAGTGATAAATTTAACTGGCGAACTGTGAATGACTGGCGTAAATTTAACTGTGACTGCATTAGTAGTTTTCTACTAGCTGCTTCATCGCCGCGACGTTGTGATGCTATCCCTTACGCTTAACGTAACTATCGCTTGAAGTTAAGATGCTAGGCTGCCATCATGATTCATGAGGATTTCGCTTTTGCGCAGACACTGGAAATTAGCTGCTGCAGATGGGTTAGGTCCCTATTTTGTTGCGTGTTTCATTGCGGTGGCTTTGGTCTCCGCGTGACCCCAATAAAAATTTTTCGCCTGCGGCGCTAGGAAATCCTTCATACATACATTACCAATATTTAAAATTGAAAAATTTTTATGAAAAATCGCGCGGACGTATATATAAGCTAGGCGTATATATAACCCACTAATGCCAAAATCACATATAGAAGATGATCCAGAAGAAGAAGATTACGAAATTTATGTCGAGGATTTAGAGGATTAAGTCTTTGTGCATGTAAATACAATTTTAATGAAATCTGACCACTGATGATTTTTACTTTATATCGATTTTACATTACAAATACAATAAGTATGGCGTGTTATATACCATTTTAAAGGTAAGACAATGGGCTTTCTCGATATATATTTTTTGTGGTACATTCTGTTTCACGAGCACAAATTCATAATTACATAAAAATACGTATAACTTCTAAACTGTTGGAGTGTTATGAAAACTGTGTATAGCACAAATAAAGACAATAACAATACCCTTCCAATGGTATCACTGGCGGTACTATAGGTTATCTACTTTAGGAGTTATTGACCTTTTATTAGGTCATCTTTCGTGAACTTAAAACGCCCATAAATCCAAAATGGCTGCCTAGCCCCGGAAATAAAGTACACACTTCCGGTCCTAACGGTAAAATCTAACGGTAAAAAAAAAACTGAAAAAATCAGAGAAAGTCCCGTAAACTGCATTTGTTCCAAAATATCATATTCCATAAATTACAGATACTCCAAGTACCATACTATGTATGTACTCCATACAAGCGGATATCTCCTATAGTATGGAGATATGGGAAGTTAAATTTCACTCGGCTATAAAACCGGAAGTCAATACCTCTTCTTGAAGTTGTTGTTGGGGTCAGCGCCAAAAACAACAACAAAAAATTGGGCGTGTTCTACGGCGCCCGGTTTTTTTCCATCTTTTAATCACATGAATTTAAGTTTTTAGAAACCCGCATGTGCATAAACTCAACCAGATTTTCATATACATTGAATAATTTATTTCATCAGAAATCCAATTCATCCAATAAAATTCATAATAATTAAATGTAGGAGAATGTGAGCCAATATAAAATCTGCAAATCCACGTTCCTGAGATATAACAGCAAATATACTTTTATTTTTACTATTTGCTTGAAGGCGAAGACATGTTCCCAACACGAAGCAACTAATAGTAGAGATTAACCCAGAAAGAAATGAATTAAATGGAAAATTTCCGACAATGCAGCAGTATATAAATTGTATGATTCCAGTAATTATAATGTATCCCAAGTAAGCATCTAGACTTTTCAATCTTATTGAAGTGTTCGAAACGTATTCGTAACAAAATTTTCGAATTGCATTTAACATATTCGTCATTTAATTAAGTCAAGAACTTATGAACAAACTATAATAAAACACAACGTCCAGTACAGATTAAAAATATTGTGATAAATTGTAGTTGCGAACCAATTTACATTTGTGACAAAATAAATTTTTAAGATGTGCGTGTGTTTCTTGTTGGAATCAGAGATAGTGAGATGGGAAACTCTTTTCCCGCCAAAAAATGTGTCAAAATAAAATGAATATTTACTACACGTACACTATACGTGTTATTCACCATATGACGTCATGGTTTTATAATATTTTAAATGACGTTTCGTTTATTTACAGAAAGTTTTTGAAGTAATCGGATAATCATTTTTGTTTATTGAATTAAATTCAATTAATAAGCGTATTAAATTAATAGATATTAAAATAAATCGTACATAAATGTGTATGCGTGATATGGAAGCAGATCTAAGGCAGCATATCAATCGAATAGCTATCAACGTCGCTATTGAAAAGAGGAAAGTACTGGACGAGAATCCGTGATTGTGTCCGGGTCTGTGTAAAATATTCTTGACCAACCTGATGAAGACAAAATATCGGTGACAGCAGGCCAGTGCAAACAAGCCATTGGTACCGTGTGAACTTGTTGGAAGTTTTGGTAGGCGAAATATCAACGGTGCCAAAAAAAAGAACAACTAAAGCCACAATGACAAGCAGAAGTAAATTCAATGCAAATGTTACATTTCTAAAAAAGATCGACGTGAGCCAAGATTTTAATTAATTGCATAATAAACTCCAGACATCAGTGAAAACAATCACTGCAAATGTGAAGAGTTATTTTCATATTATTAAAATATTTTCATATTAATAGTTATTTCTTATCCACTTAGCAATGACTGGAAACTTTTGTGGCATTCTGTCGCAGGCATATACCAAGAGACTCATGAGAAAACAGTATTGGAAGAACGTCTCGAAGTGTCGTAAGAATTGGAAGATGGACTGCTACGGTTCCGAAAGAAGAGTTCATTTAATACGGAGTTGGAGTTTTTATTAAAGGAAAATAACAATATAATAGTTCCACATGCATAACAAAAAAATGGGTAATTGTCTGAAATGTGATCAAATTTCATTTAACTACGTATGTCGTTTCCCTCTCTAGTACTAACCTAAGAGGCTCTCTTTCACTCTGAGCAGTACATTCTGATGGACAATGCTTGCAGGGAGTATTTATTTGTGACTAAATTCTTCATGGTCCGTCGCACGCAGCTGCAAGATCTATTCAATCAATATGGGAAAAACATTGACGCAAATGATGGTAAAATTTCAATCCCATTTAGTGTAACCTTTTACTAGTTATACTTATATGATTTTTTTATAAATGTATTAGCATGTTTCCACCGAAGATTAACTGCTACTAGATTTTCGAAAATCTACTCAGATAATCAGGTCGTCTCCACCAAGTTAAACACAAGCGAGCTGTCATTTGATTGTTTACATTAGTGTTCTCAAGCAAACAAATATTTACGTTGTCTTTTTAAATAATTTATTTGAAATATGAATGAGGTCGATAATATTTTAGTTCTGACTTCAAATATTAGTTTGGAAAGGAAGAAAATGAAATATAATATCAATCTCTACTATTTTCGCAGAAGAATTATAATCCAGGTGGGAAAAATCGCAGCAGAGTATGTTGCCGCACTCCACAGTAGATTGCGTAGCATTTGGACACTGGTAAAGTCTACATTCATATACAAGGGAACACAACTCAATTTTTCTCATTGCAGGAAAGGCATGGACATTTTTGGGAGATGGACGTTCCTAAAATGAACGAAATGTACTTCAAGAATACGTTTCGAATGACTCGAAGTAGCTTTTCAATTGTGTGGGGAAAATTAGATGTCCTGAAAAGGCAGGATACCAACTATCGCCGTTGTATACCTCTTGAAAAATTAATAAAGATAAACACAACTTACTGCTTGTTGATGTTTATTTATTTTATTTTGACATTTGTTCCATTTTAAGCTGCCATATGTTTCATTTCCACAATATACCAGGGTTGTATTCGAAATATTCTCGAAAATCTGGTTGATTATTAAATAATCCATTCATTGAGTAGGTTATAATTTGTATGAATAATCAACTTAAAATAGGGGTAGATTTCAGAGAAAATCTAGAAAGTGTCGTTAATCTAGTAGATTTTCTCCGGTGGAGACAGGGTATATATGTGTTGTATTTATGTATCTAGTTTTGCTAAATCATTTACCAATTTGGTAATTGGTTTTATCTTTAGGTTAATTTTAACTTGATTACGAAACTCATTAATTTGTTAATTCCATCGTTTTAGTTAATCAAAATCTTCATATTGTTTTAAGTTTTGAAATATATATATTGAAGATAGTAATCTCTCTGGTTTAAAATTTATTTTAACTAGCACTGCTAATGCTGTTCTTTCTTTTATTTTAGTAAATGAAATTTTGAATTTTTTCCTCTTTAGAAAACTCTTGAGATGGGCATTCAAGATGGTATTGAGCAATATTTCTGTACATTCAACTGATACTCCGATATCAACTTATGTCACCCATATACAAATAAAGATAAAATAAGACATTCATGTAATTATACAAATAAGAAATAACGATGAAAAATAAAAAATTATTGAAAGTATACAAATCAAAGAATTTTTCAAAATAAAATCTTCACCAATTATGTATTTAAATTATTAAATACAATGAATTCAAATGCAATTTGTTAAATTGTTATTAACAAATAAGAGAATGATCTTATCTTATCTTATTGAATTAAACATTCGCAATGCATACCAAGCAATTATAATAGAAAATAGAAAATTTACAAAGTATTATATGATACGTAAAAGATGTGTAGAAAAACAAATGAGAATTAATAAATTTACGTAAATCGCAAAATAGCAATGCAGCTTGAATTAACAAAATCAGTTGAGGTGAAAAATTTAATGACGTCACGAAACAGCGTTTTTTTCATATTACCAAAAAAATTATAAAAGTACGAAGTTGTGTAAAAGGGGAAGTAGGAAAACGTGTACTTAAATAAAATGAAAAATTTGTTAATAACATGAAAAGGAAACATTAATTACAATAACGGTTAATAAATTACGCATATATGAGCGTACTAGTGTATCTTTCAACTAATAAAAACAACTTTTTGGTTAAATCGTAGCACACTAGCAGCAGTACTTAAATACCAAAGTGAGGAAAAAAGGTTTAAGTCTGCAAACCAGAAAACCGAATGCAATAATGAGGTGAATTAAATATGTAGATATGCCAACTCCAATTTTCATTTGCCTATATATTTACATAAATATAAAAACCTATTTGCTTTTAATATTGTGTTTTTTAGGTTATATATTTCTAAATTTTTTTGACAAGCATTTTTGGTAAGTATTGAGATTGAAAGTGCAAATGAAGTAAAACCAATATGCTTACAAATAAGTAAAACAAAACAATATACAATATGTGTATAACTTATTTCAATTTTCTAATATTTCAGAACCTGAGAAAATTCTTTTCTCAGTAATCAAACTTAATTTGTTGTACTTGAGAGTTAAATAATAAAAGACATGTTTTAAATTTCGATTAAAAGTAAAGTATATTAAAACTTTTCTTTAAAAGTTGAACAAAATATTTGGCTTTTCGCATTTAATTCTATAACCTACCAAAACAAGCGTCAAATTGTTCAGAGTAAACAAAATATTTAAATGAAACTAAAAAAAATAATATTTAAATTAAAATATATCGTATAGTACACTCAATTTACATATACCATTCTACATTCCAAATTGAAGTTATCACTTGATTATTAAGTGCGAGTGATTGTTAAATAGCGTATTTGTAAATATCTAACTTTCATAAGCTCATTCATTGATTTAAGTATATAAGTAAATTGTTATCTCAAAACAAAGGGTTGACAAATGTCAAACGTGGTCAAACGTAAGGAAAAAAACTTATTTGTTTGGGTCTAATAGCGGTGAGTTTTTAAGCTAAATTGATTTGTTTGGGTCTAATGGTAGTGAGTTTCTAAGCAAAAACGTCATATCAATTATCGAGTTTTCACAAATAGGGTGTGTGTCAATTGATTACTTTTTACTAGTGGTAAGTAATGTTGAAATAAATTTACTCTGGTGAGTAAAATTTTGTTCTGTTTGCTGTGCCAATTCATGGATGAAATTTTGACGGAAACAAAATTTTGAGTGTCAAGATTGTCTGCAAAATTAAACAAAGAATTATGCATAGAATATCAAAAAAGTATTTTCCTTTGTTACTAGCTATTATATTAAAAGAACAACATCCTATAATAATAATAATAATATAAGTTTTCCTAAATTTCATTTCCATTTTTAAATAGTTTTGAAATACTCGACGTTGAAGAGAATATTCAACGGTTGTCAAAAATTTACTTAGCCTCAGGGCTACATAAAATTTTGACGTTAGAATTCACCTCACTCACGTCAAAATTTCAGTTTCCTATGTCAACATTTTCTGTATCGAGGAAAAAGTAACCAATTGGCACACACCCATACTACCATACAATTACACAACCACGAACACACGATTTGACAGCCAGAGTTGCATGTTTTAGAAGTTTCCTATCTCATTATCTCTGGTTGAAATGATCGAATATTTTACGAATAATCCCTTGAAAACATAGGAAATAGCACGACGAATATTTCGGTGCGAACTGTCAGAAATCTTCTGCCGCAGCGAAGTTTTGGCTTGTCAAAGTCCATGTAAACACACACAAATAAGAAGAACAAGAGCGACGACTGCGAACAAATCGCATCCAGATCGATCGCAGCTGCGATTCATGCCTTGAACACATAGAAAATCGCACTACGAATATTTCGGTGCGAACTTTCAATATTACACGGCCTCTTATGGGAAACGAGAAAAAAATAAAATTACGTCGCTGCCTCTGCTTGCGACTGCGAATAAAAGGCAGCTGCGATCGATTTGAATGCGATTTGTTCGCAGTCGTCGCTCTTGTTCTTCTTATTTGTGTGTGTTTACATTGACTTTGACAAGCCAAAACTTCGCTGCGGCAATAGATTTCTGAAAGTTCGCACCGAAATATTCGTCGTGCGATTTTCTATGTGTTCAAGGCATAATTTACACGGGGGACACGTGTCGCACGTTTGGAATTATTCATCGACCATGTCCCCGACAGAGTTTACACGGGGGACAGATTGGATTGTGGATCATAGTGATATGGATGAATTTATTGCTTGATTTTTTAATACTTTTTGCTACCATTTGTATAGCTTTAGCTTCTATTTAAAAATTTATAATAGTTTTTGACTATAAAATATTACAAAATGTTTTATTATATTTTACTTCGTGGAACCGCCGTGACTGTAAGCGAAAAACAAAAGGAACGTTTAGAGGAAATACAAATAATAAATTCTCTATAAACTATACATAATTGTTACACAATAAAATTTAACCCAATCTTACCCACTCCTATTTATGTATTTTAAGCAAAAATGATTTCAAACAAACTTTATAACAGATATTAATTGATTCGCTGAAACCACGAATAGTTTTGCAGTAGTTGGCGTTGATGTTATATTTCAAGTCAATTTAGCAAAAAAATATACGAGTTGCTGAAGAGCTCAAATTTTACTGCTGTTGTTGTTGCTTCTTATGCTAACTTCAACAACAACACTTTTTGTCGCTCTCGCCTGGTTTCCGAGTTATTATACCTTGAAGTTTAAAGATTTACGAACTATAACTCCTAAACTATACGAGATACCTACATGATAAACATGTCATCAGAAAGGTCTCTTTCAATTGTCTATTTCAATTTATTTATGTAAAACAACATTTTGTTGAAAATCGCTGAAGAGATTTAGCTCGTAAATCTTTAAACTGCTATAACTCGGAAACCGGACGAGAGCGACAAGAGGTGTTGTGGCTCGTAAATCTTTAAATTTCAAGGTGCTATAACTCGGAAACCGGACGCGAGCGACAAAAGGTGTTGTGGTTTTTGGAGTTAGGGTTAGAAACAACAATAACAACAAAAAAACAATGAAATTTGAGCTTAGAGCAACTGCTATTCCTTCTTGCTAAATTTCTATACATTTACTTTTAAATTTGATGACAATACATACCTGATTTCAGTCTATAAATATTTTTTCACTAATACACAGCTCTGTTTTCTGGTGTCCCCAGAAAATTCGAGGGACATTTATTTCCCCAGGGGACACGTTCATCTTGCCGTTTGGCTGTGAAAACAACAACAAATGGTGTCCCCAGGGGATACGTGTCCCACGTGTATACACGGCATAAGGAGCAAAAATTATAGAAGTTAAGATTACGCCAAAATCACTACCGTTATATATTTTGGGCGATTTTTTTGCCACAAATCTGAAAAGCTGTGGGTTTTTTTCAAGGTGCATTGTAACGAAACAAAAACCAGTGTTAATGAGATAGGAAACTTCTAAAAATTGCAACTCTGGTTGTCAAATGGTGTGTTCCTGGTTGTGTAATTGTATGGTAGAATTTATGAAAACTCGATAATTTATGACGTTTTAGCTCAGAAACTCAGCCCTTTAAGAACCAAACAAATGACTTCTTTTCCTTATAGACCCAAACAAAGTGTTCAGTTTATTAACTTAATCACCACGTTTGAAATTTGTCAGAAGCTTTTGTTTTGAAATACCATTTGCTTATGTAATCAAATCAATGAATGAGCTTATGAAAGTCAGATATTTACAAATACGCTGCTTAACAATAACTAGTACTTAATAATAGAGTAATAACTTCAATTTGCAATTTGGAATGTAGAATGTTGTAAGATATACATATGTATATTGAATGTATTATAGGATATTTGGTTTACCGCAGGAATAAAAGCCGTCAGAGGATTGTAAATATACATTAACTCTGAACAATTTGACGCTTGTTTTGGTAGGTTATAGAATTAAGTGCGAAAAGCCAAATATTTTGTTCAACTTTTAAAGAAACGTTTTAATATACTTTACTTTTAATCGCAATTTAAAACATGTCTTTTATTATTTAACTCTCAAGTACAACAAATTAAGTTTGATTACTGAGAAAAGAATTTTCTTAAGTTCTGGAATATTAGAAAAGTGAAATAAGTTATACACATATTGTATATTGTTTTGCTTTACTCATTTGTAAACATATTTGTTTTACTTCATTTGCACTTTCAATCTCAATACTTACCAGAAATGCTTGTCAAAAAAATTTAGAAATATATAACCTTAATAACACAATATTAAAAGCAAATAGGTTTTTATATTTATGTAAATATGGGTGTGTGCCAATTGATTACTTTTTCCTCGATTTGGAAAATTTTGACATAAGAAACTGAAATTTTGAAGTGAATGAGGTGAATTCAAACGTCAAAATTTTATGTAGCCCTGAGGGCTAGGTAAATTTTTGACAACCGTTGAATATTCTCTTCAACGTCGAGTATTTCAAAATTATTGAAAAATGGAAAAGAAAATTAGGAAAACTTTTATTATTATTATTATAAGATGTTGTGCTTTTAATATAATAGCTAGTAAACAAGGAAAATCCTTTTTTGATATTCTATGCATAATTCTTTGTTTAATTTTACAGACAATCTTGAAACTCAAAATTTTTGTTTTGTCAAAATTTCATCCATGAATTGGCACAGCAAATAGAACAAAATTTTACTCAACAGAGTAAATTTATTTCAACATTACTTACCACTAGTAAAAAGTAACCAATTGACACACACCCTTAGTTTGTCACTGATAACTAGTTGGTTTTGTACTTTACTTATCGTGCACCACCTTTACACATGATGGCCGCTCGAAAGGTCACTATATCAGCTACCTAATACTGAAAAGTTTAGCCGTACACAAGCAAGGATGTGGCGTCAGTAGCCAACGTTCGATTACCCAGTGCAACCCCACAAGCACTTCTCATGCACTTACGCCTTGTGGTCTTTTTCATGCATCTAACCGCTTTTTGGCACGCTTGCAAATTTTTAAAAATCGTATCGTAGTATTCATTGGTTTCAACATATCCATCTATTTTTTTAGAATCAAAGTTAACGTATTTTGTTAACGTAAATTTCAACACATTGTTTAAAAATTCTTCGTGATCCATTATTACTCTACAAATGTTTGCACATCCAACTTTCAAGATCAAGTGATCTTCGAAAATGGTAAAGTGCCTCTAAGCTCAGTAAAATTAATACACGATATATAATGACAACTATGTACACCCAAGAAGAACAGAAACAAGATCACACATTGCGCATATCAGTTATTTTTGAATGGAGAATTTGTTGTGGTAGTTTTACGGTATACGACTACAGTAACGTAACATTTATCGAAGTGTATGAGAAGTGCTTCTGGAGGTGCACTGGGTAACCAAACTTTGGCCACTGATGCCACATACGTACCTGTGCACAGTTAAACTTTTCAGGAATAGATAGGTGATATATTGACATTTTAAACTGTATATCACGTTTATCCATGTTATGTTTTTTGTTGAACAAAATGTGTATGAGAAGTGCTTCTAGAGGTACACTGGGTAACCAAACGTTGTCCACTGACGTCACATCCTTGTCTGTGCACGGTTGAGTTTTTCAGGATTAGGTAGCTGATATAGTGAGCTTTCCAACAATATACAAACCGTTTTCAGATTATATGTTTTACTAAACGAATAAGTAAATCCCAGTGACACCTTACATTGGCACTGCTAATTATGCACGAATTTAAATTCGTATTTTGGTTCGTGTCTTTGCTAAATTCGCGTCGGATTTACGAATTTAACTTCACGCACTTTAAAAATTCTGTTGGCTTATGACTGCCTACCATTTGCCCTTTAAAAAGTTTTCGCAATTTTACCTCCTCTGATATCGAAAATGATTGAGCAACGCTCTATCTAAGGATTGAGTCTTTTGTCTTTCCAGCCGGTACGATTTCTTTATTAATGTGTGTCGCAAACGGTTCCACCTCAGTTTCGTTTCGAATTGCGTTCACGTAAAATATTGATTTGAGTCTTTCGAATCATGTTTCAGCAGAGATAATGAGATGGAAAGCTCTTTTCCCGCCAAAAAATGTGTCAAAATAAAACGAAAATTTATTACACGTATAGTATACGTGTTATTCACCATACGTCGTCATGGTTTTATGACATTTTAAATGACGTTTCGTTCATTTAAAGAAAGTTTTTGAAGGAATCGGGCAATCATTTTTGTTTATTGAATTAAATTCAATTAATAAGCACATTAAATTAATAGATATTAAAATAAATCGTATATAAAAGTGTATGCGTGGTATGGAAACAGTTCTAAGGCAGTATATCTATAATCGACATCGCTATTGAACAGACGAAAATATTGGAGAATAATCTACGATAACCAAATAAAATAATCCAATTAACCAAGCTCATATTCGAGTGAGCTAACATTCCATTGCTACCATGTGAAGCATTGGTAGGCGAAATATCATCGGTGTCAAAAAAAGAACTAGTAAAACCACAATGACAGGGAAAAGTAAATTAAATGCAAAGGTTGCATTTGTGATGAAGATCGACGAGTGCCAAGTGTAAACCATCACTGCAAGAGTGAATTCCGTAAGTTGAAATTATTTGTTTATAATAGATATTTGTAGTGGAATCGTGAAGCAAATTCAATAGTATTAAAATGTTAAATAGTTGTTTCTTATCCTCTTAGCAATGATTGGAAACTTTTGTGGCATTTTGTCTAAGGCATATACCAAGAGACTCCTAAGGAAACGGTATTGGAAGAACGTCTTGACGTCTCGAAGGAATTGCAAGATGGATTGCTACAGTCGAACGAAGAGTTCATCTAATGCGGAGTAAAGAAAAAAACAAGATAATAGTTCCACATATATAAAAGGGTATTTGTCTGAAATTTGATCAGATTTAATTTAACTATTAACGTATTTATTGTAATTGTTACTAATAATTAATTGTATTGTTGTATTAACTAATCTCACCTCAACCAATTGACATAACACAAAAGATATTCATAAGAGAGAAAAAAAAAACAAACAATAAGCAAAAATTAATATAAACATAAGCCCACCCACAATTCAACAAACCATAAATGTACAAGAAAAATTTAATCTCGTTTTGTACGATACTAAATTTTTCTTCCCCGAGGGTGGAGGGATGTTGTATGTCGCGATCGCAATTTTTGGTTCCGGGAGATAGGAACTTTCAAGACCAGTATTATCGTTTTATAATACTACTCCGTGAGTGAGTCAAGGCCAAGTTCACATTAATGCAACCACAGCACTTTGCTTGGTAAGCCCGAATCTTTAGTTTACTTTGGTTTAGTCAAGTTTTGGTTTTATTAACTGCTAAAGCCAAGTCAGCAACCGGAGCTTGGCAATTGGAATGGATCGTGGAGGCTAGCATTTAGTAGCGAGCTTCCAAACCCTAAAATCCATAGCGCGTGGCGATTGGAGTGTATTGTGGAAGCTAGCTTTCAATAGCAAGCTTCCAAACCATTAGAACGCTTGGTTTAAAAGAACCAACGATCAGAATCCACTCGCGGAAGAATTAAATTGACAGCGATTTTCTCCCGCGTATTGATTCTGCGAATATTACAATTTTAATATTGCAAAATACTGGAAATTGCGAAACATGGCATACTGACCCACTTTGGTTCGGTCGACGGGTGTGTCAACCGAGCCAAGGCGGAAAAATAGAAAAGATTCCAACGGGAGTCTTGTTGTAAAATCCGAACGAAGAAGTCGTGTGTTGAATCGCGTATAAAGTCGCGCGGGTTAGTCCTAGTAATAAGTGTTAAATAAAATAGAAGTGTTGTTTTGTAATAACAAGTATTAACCCCAAGTAGTGTTAATCAATGAAAGAAAAGTGTTAATAAACAAAGCAACAAGAAGCACAATACCAGGAGTTTTACTTAGTTGTCAAGGGACAACTAAATTATCAGAAGACCAACCATAGCATAATACAACACCCCCATCACTCATTTTCACGATCAATCGTTTTATCGAAAAAATTGCGACCAAAATTTTTTTTCTGGAATTTTTATTCAAAATTTTAACTTTTGCATTCATTTTCTTAAAAACTGTTTGACGTTGGAACCTATTTTAAAAAGGATGTTAAGAGGCCGATATTTGGTTTTCAAACCCAATAAGCAAAAATGATGCAGATATCGCCGTTATTTTTTATTATATTTTTTTTCGGTTTTTAGTCGGGTTTTTAGAAAAGGGCCCCTGTCGCCTAAACGGGGGAAAATGCCGCTTCATTCCTTTTCGTTGATACAAATTTCACATTTTTTGCAAGTTTCATATGAATGTGCCACGCCTTTCTGTTATCCGATCAACTTCATATTTTACAGAAATTATTTCTTTATCCAATGGAACAATTTTAGGGGGCGGCGTAAAAAAATGCTGCAAAAAATTTTCGCCAAGTTTAGCTAAGGTCCACCCTACTGCGCATATTCAGAACAATAAAAACGCTACGCAAATTCAGAACAACAACTATAACATCGTTACACATATTCAAAACAACAACAACGACGCTTCACACGCAGGCAGAGAATCATATTCATCACAGGCAGCATGCCAAGCTACAGACAGAGCTCCAGTCTACGGCCAGAGAACTAGGCAGCACGGCAGTTTAGTGTTATTAACGCTAGTTTAATGTTTAGTGTTATTATCTATTAGGACTTGGTTTAATAAAATCAACAACTAGGCCTTTGTATGTAAGTTAGATTGCACCTATGATTACATGCGGTAAGACCAAAATCAAATGTGAGCCGCCTGTCATTGTAATTTGATATTGTAGTGTTGTTTGCTGCGTATAGTTTCAGTTCGATTGAAGTACGATTTCAGAAAACTGAACTGGTAGTATAGAAAGTTCTGCTCCCGTATCGATGAGCAAATTTGTATTAGTTAGTTTGTCACTGATAACTAGTTGGTTTTGTACTTTACTTATCGTGCACCACCTTTACACATGATGGCCGCTCGAAAGGTCACTATATCAGCTACCTAATACTGAAAAGTTTAGCCGTACACAAGCAAGGATGTGGCGTCAGTAGCAAGTAGACGCAAGATCTATTCAATCAAATTATGGGGGGGGAAATAATGACGCTAGTAGTATCTAGCAGAGTTCGGAAATGTGCTCTCTTAAAAACACAAACACAATTTTGCTTAGCACCGTGTGATGCCCTCAGCTTAGAACACAAGCTGATACATTATACATTGTTAACACTCAGCCACAATTTGCTTAAATGCAAAATATCCTTACTATACCATAGACCGACTCAGCTGTACAAGAATCATCTGGCAATCTATGGCAACCGTTTTCATTATTCAATTGGCATTAATTAAAGCATGTGTATTTCATGAAAAACAAAATTCGAGAAAATTTCATAACAATCGTTCTTTCCCAGTCAGGGAAAACAATTATCACCCCATACACAAATGTATTTTCATTTCATTTGAATTATTTAAAATCAAATTTTTAATTGGTTATTTCAAAAATTATTTGAAATAATTATCTCATCATAATAATGTTATTTCATTCAATTTGCCGAAGCCTTATATACTTATATACTCATACTATAAAAATTAAATAAAGATAGGATATAAAATACTTTTCTAAATTCTTAGCTCGACCCAATATTGCATTCAAAACACAAAAAACACTCATTCAATGCCTTTATCTGCGCACAATACTTTGCCTTGGATGTGTTGGCTAGCTGCACATCTAGCACGCACGATTCTGCTCTTTTCGAAAGCACAATCCGGCTCTTTTTGCTAGCACAATTCGGCACTTTTTGCTAGCACAATCCGGCTCTTTTCGAAGCACAATTCGGCTCTTTTTGCTAGCACGATGCTAGAGCTAATTTTCGCGCTGCTTTCTCGCTGTCGGTGCGGAGAAGCAAATGTGAAACACATGAGAGGGGCTGAGCTCGGTGTATAATGAAAGTGTGTTTCGTGCTAGCGTTCGTCTCCGAAACACGGTGCTGTGCTGCTGTAGCTAGCTCTGGCACGTCGATTGTGTTGTGAAATTGAAGTGAAGCGCAGTCGTAAGGGCAGAGCAAGTGAAACGAGACAACACAATCGATGTGAATGTGCCGGGGTGTGCTGCTCGCGGTGCGTGCTTTCCGAACCCTGGTATCTAGTTTAGTTAAATTATTTCCCAATGTGGTAATTATTTTTAGATGAATTTAACTTTATCACGAAATTTATTACTTTAATTTAAAGATGGTGTCAGCTTTTCATCCAACTGGAAAAAGTCACTGGAGGAACTGAATTGAGAATTTCTACCGCTATCACAGTTGCTACTACAATATGTTGCTTGTTCCAATATTATAATCGTTTCCACAAGCCACTGACCCAAAATACACGTGCAGTTATTATGTTATATTCTATTATATCGCTGCAAACAGAAGTTGCGCGGAGAAAGGCGAGAATTTGTATTGAGAAGTGACATCCGCCAAAGACAACATCAATGTCAAGGATTTGTTCCTGTCCGTAACACGATAACTGCTGCAGTAAAAGTTACGGAATGCATTTAACTTTTATTTATTAAAACTACAATTTATTATATAACAATTAATCTTAAGCATAATAAACAAAGAAGTAAATGTTGTAATTCAAACAATTGTGGCGAATGTTGTGCGCATTGACTCGAAAATAAAGGCTAAAGCAAAGGTTTACAGAAACTAAAACAATAAATAAATAAAAAATATATATGTGCATGGAAGGAAAATAATACAAGAGCTTTTAATATTTGTATTTGAGTTTTTTGTAATATAAAAGAAGTTTAGAGCTATGGCTACGAACTTAAATCCTTTGAGTTTCATTCATTAACATATTTTTCTGAAATAGATTAAAACATCAAAAAAATGTTGCTATATAGCTTGAATTAAAAAAATCTATTTGAGGAGAAAATATTAATGACGTCACGAAGCAGCGTTTCTGTTCACATTACCAAAAGAAATTATAAATGTACGAAGTTGTGTAAAAGGGGAAGTAGGAAAACGTGTACTTAAATAAAATGAAAAATTTGTTAATAACATGAAAAGGAAACCTTAATTACAATAATGCTTAATAAATTACGCATATATGAGCGTACTAGTGTATCTTTCAACTAATAAAAACAACTTTTTGGTTAAATCGTAGCACACTAGCAGCAGTACTTAAATACCAAAGTGAGGAAAAAAGGTTTAAGTCTGCAAACCAGAAAACCGAATGCAATAATGAGGTGAATTAAATATGTAGATATGCCAATACCAATTTTCATTTGCCTATATAGGGTGTGTGTCAATTGGTTACTTTTTACTAGTGGTAAGTAATGTTGAAATAAATTTACTCTGTTGAGTAAAATTTTGTTCTATTTGCTGTGCCAATTCATGGATGAAATTTTGACAAAACAAAAATTTTGAGTTTCAAGATTGTCTGTAAAATTAAACAAAGAATTATGCATAGAATATCAAAAAAGGATTTTCCTTGTTTACTAGCTATTATATTAAAAGCACAACATCTTATAATAATAATAATAAAAGTTTTCCTAATTTTCTTTTCCATTTTTCAATAATTTTGAAATACTCGACGTTGAAGAGAATATTCAACGGTTGTCAAAAATTTACCTAGCCCTCAGGGCTACATAAAATTTTGACGTTTGAATTCACCTCATTCACTTCAAAATTTCAGTTTCTTATGTCAAAATTTTCCAAATCGAGGAAAAAGTAATCAATTGGCACACACCCTAACTAATACAAATTTGCTCATCGATACGGGAGCAGAACTTTCTATACTACCAGTTCAGTTTTCTGAAATCGTACTTCAATCGAACTGAAACTATACGCAGCAAACAACACTACAATATCAAATTACAATGACAGGCGGCTCACATTTGATTTTGGTCTTACCGCATGTAATCATAGGTGCAATCTAACTTACATACAAAGGCCTAGTTGTTGATTTTATTAAACCAAGTCCTAATAGATAATAACACTAAACATTAAACTAGCGTTAATAACAATAAACTGCCGTGCTGCCTAGTTCTCTGGCCGTAGACTGGAGCTCTGTCTGTAGCTTGGCATGCTGCCTGTGATGAATATGATTCTCTGCCTGCGTGTGAAGCGTCGTTGTTGTTGTTTTGAATATGTGTAACGATGTTATAGTTGTTGTTCTGAATTTGCGTAGCGTTTTTATTGTTCTGAATATGCGCAGTAGGGTGGACCTTAGCTAAACTTGGCGAAAATTTTTTGCAGCATTTTTTTACGCCGCCCCCTAAAATTGTTCCATTGGATAAAGAAATAATTTCTGTAAAATATGAAGTTGATCGGATAACAGAAAGGCGTGGCACATTCATATGAAACTTGCAAAAAATGTGAAATTTGTATCAACGAAAAGGAATGAAGCGGCATTTTCCCCCGTTTAGGCGACAGGGGCCCTTTTCTAAAAACCCGACTAAAAACCGAAAAAAATATAATAAAAAATAACGGCGATATCTGCATCAGTTTTGCTTATTGGGTTTGAAAACCAAATATCGGCCTCTTAACATCCTTTTTAAAATAGGTTCCAACGTCAAACAGTTTTTAAGAAAATGAATGCAAAAGTTAAAATTTTTAATAAAAATTCCAGAAAAAAATTTTTGGTCGCAATTTTTTCGATAAAACGATTGATCGTGAAAATGAGTGATGGGGGTGTTGTATTATGCTATGGTTGGTCTTCTGATAATTTAGTTGTCCCTTGACAACTAAGTAAAACTCCTGGTATTGTGCTTCTTGTTGCTTTGTTTATTAACACTTTTCTTTCATTGATTAACACTACTTGGGGTTAATACTTGTTATTACAAAACAACACTTCTATTTTATTTAACACTTATTACTAGGACTAACCCGCGCGACTTTATACGCGATTCAACACACGACTTCTTCGTTTGGATTTTACAACAAGACTCCCGTTGGAATCTTTTCTATTTTTCCGCCTTGGCTCGGTTGACACACCCGTCGACCGAACCAAAGTGGGTCAGTATGCCGTGTTTCGCAATTTCCAGTATTTTGCAATATTAAAATTGTAATATTCGCAGAATCAATACGCGGGAGAAAATCGCTCTCAATTTAATTCTTCCGCGTGTGGATTCTGATCGTTGGTTCTTTTAAACCAAGCGTTCTAATGGTTTGGAAGCTTACTATTGAAAGCTAGCTTCCACAATACACTCCAATCGCCACGCGCTATGGATTTTAGGGTTTGGAAGCTCGCTACTAAATGCTAGCCTCCACGATCCATTCCAATTGCCAAGCTCCGGTTGCTGACTTGGCTTTAGCAGTTAATAAAACCAAAACTTGACTAAACCAAAGTAAACTAAAGCTTCGGGCTTACCAAGCAAAGTGCTGTGGTTGCATTAATGTGAACTTGGCCTTGACTCACTCACGGAGTAGTATTATAAAACGATAATACTGGTCGTGAAAGTTCCTATCTCCCGGAACCAAAAATTGCGATCGCGACATACAACATCCCTCCACCCTCGGGGAAGAAAAATTTAGTATCGTACAAAACGAGATTAAATTTTTCTTGTACATTTATGGTTTGTTGAATTGTGGGTGGGCTTATGTTTATATTAATTTTTGCTTATTGTTTGTTTTTTTTTCTCTCTTATGAATATCTTTTGTGTTATGTCAATTGGTTGAGGTGAGATTAGTTAATACAACAATACAATTAATTATTAGTAACAATTACAATAATTACAATAATAATAATTAATTACAATAAAACCAATTGCAATAATAATACAATAATACGATGGTGTAGCAAGTCTTATACAAGCGGTAGCTGCACTCCTTCGGTGTCATCTGTGTGTATGTTGATGATGATTTGGTGTCGATGTTGATCTTGACGTTGATGTACACCCCGTTGTCTCGATGTCTTCTTCTCGATGTGTTGTGGGAATGTTGCTGCGGGGTAGCTGACGTGGTAAGTGCTATGCTTTATGATCAGATGCAGATGTTCGTTGTCGGTAGTATCGTTGTCCCGCTATTGGGATCAATTGTTTTTCGCTTCACGGTAGTTGATGGTTGAGATGTTGCCAAGATCATCATTTGTAACATCTTGCTAAACATCTTCAACATTTTTCTTGTCTATAGTGGTGATGCGTTTTTAGATCGCTGCCACTTGAGGTAATGTTGTAGACGTCATAAAACCGTAAATTTCAAAATGTCGCCGTAAATTCAACTGGCGAACATTTGGCTGCATTAGTGGCTTGTGTACTCGCTGCTATTGGTCGTGATTTTGCTGCCGCATACGCGTGACGTAACTTCCCCTTAAACGTAGACTTCCGCTTAAAAGGCAAGCAGTTCACTCGCAGGCATTAATGCAAAGCTGCCGTAACTGAATATGTTGCCGTACTATGGCGTCGTTTTTTCCAATTTTAATTTCGTATTGAATGTACATATTTTATTCTAAATTACAATTTAGTTAAGTTTTAAATTATTTTTATATATGTACATATATGTGTACATTATTATTTGCAAATGAACTTTAAATATTGCATATATGTATATAACAATGTTTTTATTTTTTCTTTGTTTTACTTTTGGCTTTTGTTAAAAATTATTTTCTTTTGTTTTTGCCTTTTTTTCATTAATGGCTTCAACTGACACTGCATTCTGCTCGTGTTCAGTTGCTCTACTTCTACACCTGCTTTGTTGCAGTGCTTGCGTTAATCGCTCAATGTTTAGCTTTTGTTTTGTTTGTTGTTACCGCGAATTCGTTAATAATTTACATTGGGTGTTTATTCAATTCAATTCTACATTTTATATGAAATCTTTATATATTTGTAAGATATTATTTATTTATATATATTTATAGAATATTTATAAGAAACAAAGATCTTTCTTATTTTAGATTTATTTATATTATATTTTCTATTGCAACGATTGCAACTTGATGTATTTATGATGTGTAAATTATGGTTATGCATGAACTAACTCTTTATGCATAGATTTCATGTGCATTTATTCCTATAATAAATGCAAATGCAATAGTCATGACTGTTTAAAACGAAACAGCTACTTTTCAGGTACCGTATATAACCAATAAAAATGAATACCAAGGGTTGAATTTCAAATTTTTACAAAAGAAATGACTTCGATATTAATTACGAATTTATTTTACTATATTTTTATTTCTTTTACTATAAGTTTTCTTTTTCTTATATTTTTACGCTTAAATAAACAAGTTGTTGCTTACTGAAACGCTATTCTGATCTATTTACTTTCTTGTTGAATTTTTTCAATATTTCATTCGTTATTCAGCCTTAAGACTGAAGTTAAATTAAAATTATTAGTAGTAAAATTAAAATTAAAAAAATGTTAGTTTCCTACTATCCTATACTAAATATTATCAATCCTATTCTATATATATTTATCCTATCCTAATCCTAATAAGGTGCCTTTTGCATTTTGATTAATTTACTTTAATTTTCTTATTATTCCTATAAAATTTTCCTTGTTTAAGTGCTTTTAAAGATTACTTACAAAATTATCTAGTTAATCCTATTTTCCCCTTAATTGCTATTATATAACTTAAGTAAGTTATTATCTTTTAATTAATATTACTTTTAATCTTTACTACTTTATATGCCCCTATCCATATTGGAGAAAACTTATTTTTCCTAGTCTGGTTCTTAATTAATACACTATCTCCTACTTTAAATTCTACTAAATTTAACTTATTATCGTACTGATTTTTGGCTATTTGTTTAGCGTGAGCTCTTTGTATTTGGAATTTTAATACTTTGTTTGGGTCTTCGGCATTATATACCGGACTACACTTCCTTTTTAAGTTAGTCGGCATTTCTGTATCGAAACCAAATAAAGTACGGAATGGTGTTTGCTTGGTCGTAATGTGGGGTGTGTGGTTATGAACATGCATCGTTGCAGTTAACCATTGATCCCAATTCGACCCGTCTTCTTTCGCAAAGCTACGCAAATATTCTGCTAAAGGTCTGTGGCTTCTCTCTAATGAACCATTAGCTTGTGGATGGTAAGGCGTAATATGTAATTTCTTAATACCTAATAATTTGCATGTATCTGAGAACAATTTCGAAATGAAATTAGTTCCGTTATCAGTAATTAAAATTCTAGGGATTCCGTAACGCGTGATTACTTCATCGTAGAAAGCTCTGGCGACAGTACTTGCTTCCGCGTCTGGGATAGCTGTACATGCCATAAATTTTGAAAAATCATCTTGGAATGTTAAAATATATTTGTTAAATTACCTCGCTTGTTACATGCCCTGACTTCATTGTTGAATTTGTTCTTGTTGCGTAATCGACATGGTGGCAAGAAGTGATGAATTCATGTTTACGTTTAAGGGGTGTCTGCGTGGAAGATGCTACTGCTTTGTATGGTTTCGAGTGCATCTATGGCTAACTCTACCATTTCTTCGATGTTTTTCTCCGTCACATTGAGCATATAAATTCTCAATGCGGCGTTCTTAAGCCCTGATTTAAAGGATTTCTCGACGGCCCCTTCCACCATACTCAAAATTGCCATATCTCCTTTTCCGTTATATTTCGTTCGAACTAACTCTACTGCCTGTGTTCGTAGGGTGTTTAGGCGTCTTGCAAACTGTCGTATATCCTCGTTAAGTAACTGGTTACAACTTTCTGGTATGATCTTTTGTTGTCTTAATTTGTGGGAGAGACCTTGCGTTGCAGTCCTTCGGACTAACTGCGGGCGGATTTGGTTCCTTATGAAAGACTGACTGATTGTGATCTAGCGACATTTCCTGACTTAGAAGTCTATTCTGCTCTTTTAGCTCTTGTATTCGTCTATTTGCCTCTTCTAAACAACTACAGTCTTCCCTTGATTTCTGTGCAAATCCCTGTTCTAATGTTCTATTCAACGTTTCTTCGGTTAGTCCCTTCTTCTCTAATAATTCTCTTAGTTTTACGTTCTCACACTCTAATTTCTTGAGTATATCTTCCTGAAACATTTTATCAACTAAATAATTATCGTACCTATTCTTCAGTGCGTTAAATTCTGATTCCCATGCTTTTGAATCTTCTGTCTTATTATCTATTATCTGGTTTAGGAATATAAGCAACTCCTCTACTATCGCGTCTGCTCTTTCTACACTTGTAAGGTCTCCTAACTCCCCTACTCTAGACTTTATCAATTCTAAGTTTTCTTTGTTGCCTACCGTCCCTTTTAAAATTGCCCAATATTTACCTATAAACTCCCCCAACTGGCCTATGTAAGAGTATACATAAATTTTTCCTAATGTTGTGAAGTTAAATTTATTTTAAAGTGTTGGGTTAAAAATGTTGTAAAACGACCTCTTAGCGCCGCTACTTAACGTTCCATCGTTTAAATTTTTATACTAGTCATAGTACTTTTGAATGAGAGATAATTAAAATTTTTATAATGAAGATTCAACTTCCTTAACCGGCTTAGAATTCTTGCTCGCTTCGTTTACCGAGCGTGCAGTAAACATTCGCTGTACATCTGTTTATTTGTCTGTACGCTGACGTCCGCTGCTGCTTTGTTTCAAGCAGAGGCGAAGCGTCAAAATGTTCGTGATTTCGTTGTTCAGCTTTGTTTCAAGCAGAGACGAAGCGTCAAAATTTTTGTGACTTCGCTGAGGTAATTTAAGACCTCATAGAAAGGAACGAACTATTTTTAAGCGGCCAACAAAACTGCAACGTTTGCAATCTCGAATTCGGACGATTAACCTAGTGAGCTCGTTTGAGTTTTGTCTTTGCTACTTTCTTGCTATTATTAATGGAAGAAAAGGCTACTAACGTGGCTTTAATTCTCCAACCTATATGAAGTCTCTAAGCGCTATACTTCAAAGATTAAACTTTTAGTTTTGGTTTTTGAATTAACCAAGGATTTTTAAATGATTGGTTTAATTTTGCGATAATTGTAATGGTACATTCCGACTAATTTGTGGTTGTGAATTTTCATACATTTCCGACTGTATGACGTATTACACAGAAAAATGTGCGACTCTGAAACCAAATTAAATGTTAAAATTTATTTAACCTGCGAATTTGGTGTCAAACGTCTAAGACACATCCGAAAACGATACAATGAAAACTTAGCTCTACGCGTTTTGTTTTTGTTTTAATGGATTCCTGTTTTTAACTAATTGCGTTTATCGATTATACTTTATCACGTTAAATACAATTTATTTAAGTTAATAAAGTACTCCTGATTTTCGCTAATTTGTTACTCACAGTAACCAACAACGTAAATTTGAAATTTATGAATTTGACTTATAAAAATTCGTCTTTAATTAAATGTTATACATTTCCCTGCATTGAACTTTTATTCACTTTCTAAACATGCCAAGTCACTCCCTTATTTATATATTTAATTTTATTTACATTTAAGTCGAGTTCCGATCTACTTTATTCTAAAGTTACTTCGATTTAAATTTTTGTTTAATATCAATTTTTATATGTTTCAATTTTTACTTTGAATTGAATTGCACCTTGTTTTGATTTCTAGTCAATTTTAAGTTAATTTAAAATTGTTTAAATTTTCTTAATTTTGAATTCAATTGTTTCAAAATTAAATAGTTTAGTTTAGTTAGTTTTAAGATTGTCTAACTTTCCATTAAATTTTAATGCAGTTTGATTTCCTTAAATTTTTTCTTTGTTTGTTTCCCTTAATTTTAATTTTAGGTGAATTTCAAGTTAATTTAAAATTGTTTAACTTGTTTGTTTAAAATTCGTTTTCGTTATATTTTAAAATTAGTCCTCTACTACATAAATTTTAAACCTATGAAATAGCTTCCCGAGTGAAAAGGGTCGACCTCAGTAAAGATTTTTGTCCGGCTAATGCCTAGGACAAGGGGAAAAGTTTGCCGTGCTTTACGCTGGCATCCCTTTGATGAAACCCGATGAATTTTTAGCTGAAAGTTATTTTATGATTTATGTAAAATTATAATATAATGTGTTCTAATATAATTAATTAGTTTTATAAATTCTTTCTCTCGCTGTATATATTAAAGCACAACTTCATATTCTTAAAATAATTAAACCATAGGACATTAAATTATCTCTAAAAAAAAATCATAAATTCTCCAAAAAAATTGTATAAAAATTTAACATAATAAAAATAAATGAAGTTAACAATAAGGATAATTGAACCCTTGGAGACGAGAATTAAAGGAATTTAATTCTATCACTACCCTTTTCGCTTTTTCCTATTTTTTAACTTTAGTTTTATTTTTCACTGTTCTCAAAATTCCTCTGTTCTAACTTTATGATTCCATTTTTTTTTTCTATTATTGAATTTTAATTTTATTTTTCACTTTTGCGTTTTATTTATTAACGAAATTATCGTTTCACTTTTTACCAGTTTTTCTTTTTAAACTTTCTTTTAAAACTTGATTTTACTTATATCTTGCTAACTGCTGCATTTCAATTAATGTTACAAAATTTTTATTTCACTGCTTTTTAAAAATGATCTGTCGAATTCTTAGCTAACTTATTCTTTCACTTTTCAATTTAATTTTTTTTTCCAAGCTACGAATCTTACTTATTTATTTTTGTATTTGATTGTTACTTACTTTTTCCCTTCGAGCGATCCTCGGCTCGAAAATCCGGCTGCGCCAATTTATTGTAGTTTCTCGAGTGGTCTTCTGATATCTCTGTTGTCCTTTGGACAGCAAGTAAAACTCCTGGTCGTTGATTTACTATTTCATAGTTTTTATTTATTATTATTTTTATTCACTACTGTTATAACTACACTTGTTGTATATGGTTGGTCTTCTGATAATTTAGTTGTCCCTTGACAACTAAGTAAAACTCCTGGTATTGTGCTTCTTGTTGCTTTGTTTATTAATACACAACACTTATATTTTATTTAACACTTATTACTAGGACTAACCCGCGCGACTTTATACGCGATTCAACACACGACTTCTTCGTTCGGATTTTACTACAAGACTCCCGTAGGAATCTTTTCTATTTTTCCGCTTTGGCTCGGTTGACACACCCTTCGACCGAACCAAAGTGGGTCAGTATGCCGTGTTTCGCAATTTCCATTATTTCGCAATATTAAAATTGTAATATTCGCAGAATCAATACGCGGAAGAAAATCGTTCTCAATTTAATTCTTCGGCGTGTGGATTCTGATCGTTGGTTCTTTTAAACCAAACGTTTTAATGGTTTGGAAGCTTGCTATTGAAAGCTAGCTTCCACAATACACTCCAATCGCCACGCGCTATGGATTTTAGGGTTTGGAAGCTCGCTACTAAATGCTAGCCTCCACGATCCATTCCAATTGCCAAGCTCCGGTTGCTGACTTGGATTTAGCAGTTAATAAAACCAAAGCTTGAATAAACCAAAGTAAACTAAAGCTTCGGGCTTACCAAGCAAAGTGCTGTGGTTGCATTAATGTGAACTTGGCCTTGACTCACTCACGGAGTAGTATTATAAAACGATAATACTGGCCTTGAAAGTTCCTATCTCCCGGAACCAAAAATTGCGATCGCGACATACAACAGGGGTGACGTCAAGGTGATAGCGATGAAGTCGTCGGTGCTGATGACGGTGTGGATGGTTATCGAGAAGGTCGTCGGTTATGCTGATGGTGTTGATGATGATGGTGAAAATGTGTGGAGAATTTGACGTCGTCCATGTTCGATGTGTTTGGTGTGCACAATATGGAGCACGATGTTCGTCGATGTTCGTCAAAAAGCAAGACGGAAGAGAAGTTATTTTCTTCTACTGTCAGAGAATGACAGATTGTCATGACAGATCATGGCGGTCGCGGCCCAGGGAGGTTGGCTGCAGTGGCTTCGAATGTGGCTGCAGAGGTGCAATTTCGGATTTGGGTTTAAATCGGCGGGACTACCAGGGGCTCCATTGGGGAGGGAGGGGGGAGTGGCCAGGAAGCTGGGAGTAGGAGGTGCGCTAAGAATGGAGCTGCGGATAAGCACGCTTACCTACACGCAGATGTTGTCCGAACATGGTGTGCATGGAGTTGCTATTGATGACGTCATCAATTTAAGAAAAAGGTATGGTGGCACCCAAACTACGACTGTTAAATTAAGGGCGGAATATGAAAACAACCTATTTAATCTTGTTTTTAAGATAATACATTATAGTCTTTAATTTTTGTCCACAATTGTAATTCGAATTTTGCAAACTTATAATAGCTGCGTTCCTTTTCCCTAATCTAATCCTGATTTAAAATGGAACGCCAAGGGAAGTCACATGCAGATGTGCCCACAAAATCACACAAAAAAAGGTTGTGTCATGAAATATCAACTGTTTGACTGTTAAGAATTAAATACAGTTTTTGCTCGAGTAAATAAAATCTTTGAATTCAAAATGGTAACCACAGCGATGCAATCATGGTCTTCACAGGTTTGTCAGAATCTTCTTTATTAGTCAAATAAGATAAACTGGGTAACGCACAACATCAATTAAAAAGAAAAAATGTCATCAGCGCCATCTATAGTTCCATAGGGAAGTAAAGTTTTAACATCAGCGCCATCTACGTATCAAATAACGACAAGCCCAGTCCGATGTTGAAAAAAGGCTCAATAAATTTCAATTCAATTAATCTTGGAAGCGTCAAAATTGGCTGGGTAATCTGCCGCATTCGAGAAAATAATAGGTTAATCCGATGTTTCAGATGTCTGGAATTTGGACACATATCGAAGCGTTGTAAAAGTATATGCGACCGCTCAAAATGATTACCATTACCATTAACTCAGAAGCGACAACGAAAGTGATCCAGATCAATATAAATCATTAGCAGCATATGATCTCGTGGAACAATCAGTCAGAGTGGAGAACGTCGATCTTGTCTTTGTAAGCGAGCCATATAAGCGCAAACATGGTGATCAATGTATTGCTGACAAGTCCAATATGGCAGCGATATGGGCGTGTGGTGCAGTAATGCTCCAAAATACAAGGAACCATTTTTCGGGATTTGTAAGAGCGAAAGTAAGTGGAGTACACTTCTACAGTTGTTATGCCCCCCCTAGGTGGACTCATGAGGAGTATCAAAAAATGCTAGATGACCTCGTAGCAGATGCCAGAACAAGATAACCAGTTGCTATTGCGGGCGACTTTAATGCGAGGGCTGTAGATTGGGGCAGTAGTCGCACCAACGGAAGGGGCCGAAGCCTACTGGAAACATTCGCTTCACTTGAAGTAGTCTTACTTAATAATGGTAGCAAATATACCTATAGACGAGTGGGTGCAGGATCAGTTATTGATCTCACATTTGTTAGCCCGCCTCTAGCAGGACCTTCCAAATGATGGGTAAGCGAGCGCTATACTCAAAATGACCATCAAGCTGTTATTTTCGAGATCCGAAGCTGCAGGGACATATTGAACTACAAGCCAAAACCCACAGGCCCGAAATGTAAAGTTTCGGCCTTTGACAGATTGGTATTCAATGAAATTATCGATCATCCAACCATCCCCCGCGTGTGCCCCGTAGAAACGTACATTCTCTTTGACAAGAGCGTGCACGCCTATATTTTTTCCAGTAAACAATTAGAGATTCGATTCCACCGCGTACTGATAGCGGGTGCCGTCCTGCAAAATGCTTTATAAAAAAAGAATCAGTTGCCTTCTGATCGTAGTAAGAAAAAAACGTATTTCCTCACAAACGCCGCGTACGCATCTCGTTTTGAAGCCGCTTTCTTGTGTTCACATCCGAAACGACCAAAAATGTCATACGGAGCGGCGGCTAAATACATGAAAAAGACGAAGGCATTTGTGAGCAAGTGGGTGAAACCTTATTCCGACGTAAAAAGATTTATACTTATTCCGACGCCAGATCGCGGCTCTGTGGTAAAAACGACGAAAAGGAAAGACAAAGTATGTTACAGGCCTTTGAGATGAATCCTCGTCTGTCACTGCGTGGTGGGCAGGCCCTTAGCGTAGAAAAATTATAAATGTGTCCTGTGACTTGATAAGAAGGCGTTTAATGATGCAAGGAGTAAAATATCGAAGCACTGTGAAGAAACCGCTACTGTCGCAAAAACACGTTGAGAAAAGAATCTCTTGGGCATAGGAAAATTTGCACAGCGATTAGGACAACGTGATTTTAACAGATCAAACCGAATAAAACCAAACAGCCCAGCCGTCGCAGCAAGTGAATATTCAATATTCACATTCTTCAGGGAGTAAAAGTAACAATTCCAAGCATGAAAATAAAGAAAACCAGAAAGAGTGTTAACTTCGGCCTGGGCGAAGTTCATATACCTTACACACTTGTACTTAGAAATGAGGCATGGTCTAATATTTTTCCTTTTCAATCTCAAATAACCTGTGATGAAAGAAAATATTCGTGCCAAATTTGATGAAAATATCTCTATTCGTTTTCCTGTAATCGAGTTTTATTTAATTAGTGGCGGACCACGCCCATTTTTGGTGATCTGTTTTGGTCAGGGACAGTCGACTTCTAGACAAAATTTCAACCCAAAATTCGTTCTACAAGCTGAGAAATTGAGCTATAAGCATGGATGAATTTATATTCAGTATAAAAAGTAGGCGTGGTAATGGTCCGATTTTGTCCATTTTCAATACCGATGAGTTTCTAATGATAGATAATATTCGTGCCAAGTTTGAAGAAGATATCTCTATTCGATCTCTTGTAATCGTGATTTCCACAGACGGACAGACAGACAGACGGACGGACATAGCTAAATCGACTCTGGAGGTCACGCTGATCAAGAATATATATACTTTTCTATACCTGTCACGCCTCCTTTAATGCGTTACAAACGGAAGCAGTAAGTGAATATACCCTATTCACTTCGTGTGTAGGATATAATGATAGTACCGGTCCGGTCTGTTATAATTGTCGAGAACGTGGACATTTGTCACGTAGTTGCCCCCGAGCGCAAAGAAAACCTAGGTGTCAAAAGTGTTACTTGACTCGTCATGAGACTCGAGACTGTTCAGCACCAGACGCAGGGAACTCCCCAGCTCCGGTTAACAACATAGCCAGACGCGATAGCCAGAAAATATGTAGAGAGTGTTAAAAAAGTAACTGTGAATGGTATAACGTGCTACATGTTAATTGATTCCGGTAGCTGTAAATCGTTGATTAGCCGATCAATCGCAAAGAATTGCGCAGACAAGATCAGGAAATGCGATGAAATGTTGGTAGGCTTTGGTGGAGGTAGATGGCGATGCCGCGAGGCCATGTCCGGTATAATTGATGGGCAGGCTTATGAGCATGATTTTAATGTTATTGATGACAACATGTTAAAACACAATGCAATAATTGGTACTGACATTTTATCGCAAGAGAAAATCATTATTGAAAATGGCACTTGTCAGATGGTTTTGCTTGACGTTACGTAGGTGGATTGCGGTGAAAATTTGAATGCGAACGAAGAAGATAGATTAATAAATCTACTGGATTCATACCGTGGTGCCTTTGGCGAAAACTTCAAGGAATTGGGAATGTGCGCGGCGGTGAAGATGGAAATAGTACTAACATCTACACAACCAATTGTGAAGTGACCACATCAGATACCGATTCCAAAACAATAAACGGTTGAGAAAATAATTGCAGAATTAATAGGACTAGGAATTATACGTCCGTCGAATTCGAAGTACGCATTGCCCATCGTTTTAGTACAAAAACAAAATGGAGATTATGTATGGATTATCGTGAACTTAATGCCATCACAGAAAAACAGCCATGGTCTATGCCAACAGTGGATGGAGTTTTGTCTACATTATCTGGTAAGAAATTCTTCACAACACTCGATTTAATGTCTGACTATTACCAGGTTGAAATAAGCGAAGAATCAAAGCAGTACACGGCATTTGTGACACACACCGGTCATTTCGAGTTCACCAGAATGCCGTTTGGATTGCGGAATGCACCTAGCACATTCCAGCGAATGATGTCGCAGGTAATCAGCCCAATGAAAGACAAAGTCATCAGTTATGTAGACGAAGTAATAATTGCATCAAAAACATACGATGACGGTTTACGAGATTTGGAAGAGTTCCTTAAAATTATACAACAACAAGGTCTAACGCTAAGGTTATTGAAATGCTCATTTTTGAACAACAAAGTCATGTTCCTTGGACATGAAGTAGACGAGAACGGAGTTAAACCAGGGAAGATAAAAACAATGGCAATTCAACAATACCCAGCACCTTCTAATGTGACAGAGGTGAAACGTTTCTTGGGACTCACTGGATTCTTCCGCAA
The DNA here is from genome assembly GCA_949629155.1 of Myopa testacea. NCBI lineage: Eukaryota > Metazoa > Arthropoda > Insecta > Diptera > Conopidae > Myopa > Myopa testacea. Next base: position 29,928,360 of record OX451347.1, read on the forward strand.
ATTTGTTGCTAATTATGCTCATATTGCTGCCCCCCTTGACAGCGCTTGACTAGGAAGGATGTTGAATTTCAATGAAAAGCAGCGCTGCAATTTTTATGCGCTGCGTGTACCCTATCGTGGGTCAATTTGACTGTCGCTTATGAAGCAGTCGTGGTGACTTGTGTGGTACACTACAACAGAAAGCAACGCAGCGTATCAAAAATTGGTTCAACTTCTAACTGAAGCTCCAGTTCTAGGAATTTATGATGTCACGAGAGAACATCAAGCGCACACAGACTTTTGCAGTATTGTGATCGGCGCCATATTACTGCCACGCGAGGAGAATGGCGCATTTAAGCTAATTGCATATTATAACCGTTTATGTAATGAATAAGAACAAATTTACCATGGATATGAAGTGGAAGTATTAGCTGTAGTTGAGGCATGCCAACGTTTTCGCATGTATTTACTTGGGAAAAAGTTTACTATAAAAGTTTAAAAGGTTTTATGGGTTGTTCCCCAAGGGATACAGTGGCGTATAGTTAGATTATGCCACGATGAATCTGGTCACCCCGGTGTCGATGGGACGTTAAAGCGATTGGCACAACATTTTTGGTTCTCACGGAGTCGAAACTTCGTTAAGACCTACATAAAATCGTGCATCGAATGCTGTTACAACCGTGTACCTCGTCAAAGGGAGTGTGTGCTGTATGGAATGGCGACCCCGAAAGTGCCGTTTGAGACCATGCATATGGATCATTTGGATCCGTTTATAAAGTCTCCATGGAAATGCGTACATTCTTGTAATTGTGGACGCGTTAACAAGATATGCAATAATCGTTCCGACCAAAACAACGAAAACAGTACCAGTAATCAATACGATGCATAATTTAACATTGACATTTGGATTACTGAAAGTAATCGTTACCGACCATGGGACAACATTTACATCGGCTGCCTTCAAGAAATTTTGTGAAAGTTATGACATTCACCACATAAAGATAGCAGTACGGACATCGCGGGCAAATGGTCTTGCCGAACGAGTTAATCAGTCAGTGCTGGCGTACCTCCGAGTGTCTACGTCAGTAGACAAGGATTGAGACTTTGAATTGAGACAATTACAGTGGACATTAAACACAAATGTCAATTCTACAACGAGATTTGCACCTATGAATCTTATATACGACTTTACTCTTCGAGATATCAGTGGCAATAGAATCCTTTCATCACTGCACGACGATGAGAACACGGTGGAAATTATTAATATGCACGAGAGACGTAAGAAGGCTACAAATAACATTGAAATGGCTCGTGTGGCATGGAAGGAACGTTTTGATGCCAAGCACAATCATCCACGAGTCTACAAAGAAGGAGATTTGGTTCTACTAGAGAGTGCGATGTCTACCACTGGAGAATCAAAGAAGCTTGACGTCAAATTTCGATGGCCATAAGTTATCTCTAAGGTGTTATATTTTGATCGTTCACGATGCATCACGTAAGCAGCGTAAATTTAGCACTGTTGCAAGCAGTGATAAAATGAAACGTTGGTGAGCTGTATCCAGATATTGATGAAATTTATAATGCTGATGCAGGAGATGAAGAAGATGATGTTCCTACGTTCGAGCCTTAACTCGAGACGAGTTGGTAGCAGGAAGGGCCGAGCTGTCAACAGTAAAAACTAAACAAGAAAAAGATAGGTGGTAACACTCTCGAGAATACATTTTTTATCGAATACATTTTTTGTCATCTATTTTTTTATGATTAAGTAGATTAATAAAGAACTGAAGATCACACTAAAAAATCCTTAAAGTAATTGGACCAAAAATGCTTCCTTGCCCTACGAATAACGGTCTTAGCCCTATTTCTTTGCGTACAGAAAGTATTCCAGTTCGTATCCCATTTATCAACTGTATAAGCCTGGAAACCAAGATCCCGCATGAATTTGCTAGTACTATGTCTCTAGAATTTATCCACTTGTCCATTCTACATTTTGTCGCCTTGGTGGTTAAAGGTACAAAGGATAAGTCTCCATACAAGAATGAAATTAGGATATTGAGCTTCCTGTTAACATCCCTAACATCGCACTCATTAAAAGAAAAATAATTGAAGAAATTCTCAAAAGACCTTAGGTCAAAGTTCCGATAGTCTCGAAACGAATAAGTGTCATTACTTTCCGGAAGAGTAAAATCAAAAGAGGCGTAGATAAAAGCATGATGGGAGACACTAGGGTTAAAAAATTTTCCCACTTGCCTAGTAAGAGGTGTTGTATGTCGCGATCGCAATTTCCAGTTCCGGGAGATAAGAACTTTCAAGGCCAGTATTATCGTTTTATAATACTACTCCGCGAGTGAGTCAAGGCCAAGTTCACGTTATTAATGCAACCACAGCACTTTGCGTGGTACGCCAAAAGCTTTAGTCAAGCTTCGTTTAAAGTAAATTCAAAAGCCAAGGTAGCAACCAGAACACGTCGTATGGAATGGATTGTGGAAGCTAGCGTTCAATAGCTAGCTTCCAAACCATAAAATCCACAGCGTTTTGTATTTGAATGGATTGTGGAAGCTAGCTTTCAGTAGCAAGCTTCCAAACCATAAAAACGCTTGGCTTGAAAGACCAAACGATCAGAATCCACACGCGGAAGAATTAAATTGAGAACGATTTTCTTCCGCGTATTGATTCTGCGAATTTTACAATTTTAATATTGCGAAATAATGGAAATTGCGAAACACGGCATACTGACCCACTTTGGTTCGGTCGACGGGTGTGTCAACCGAGCCAAGGTGGAAAATAGAAAAGATTCCATCGAGAGTCTTGTAGTTAAATCCAAACGAAGAAGTCGTTCTTCAGAATCGCGTATCAAGTCGCGAGTTAGCTTTTAAAATAGTAGTAATAAAAATAGTATTAAGAGAAAAACAAAATCAAAGTGTAAATAAAGAAATCAACAGGAAGCATAACACCAGGCGTTTTATTCGTTGTACGGAGGACAACGAAAGGAAGAAGACCACCCCGAATATAAATACAACAAATTGGCGCAGCCGGATTTTCGAGCCGAGGATCGCTCGAAGGGAAAAAGTGAGTAGAAATAAAATACGAACAGTACAAATGAGAATAGCAGTTTGGAAAATTAAAACAGTAAAATAACAAATTTGTAGCAGTTAGCAAGTTATAGATAAAAAGTTAAAGTTAAAAGCAAATCAAGTTTTAAAAGAAAGTTTAGAAAGGAAAACTGATAAAAAGTGAAACGAAAATTTCGTTAATAAATAAAACGCAAAAGTTGAAAAATAATTTGGTGAATTTGGCATGAAGTGGCCAAACAAAAGAAAAAGTGAAATAAGAAAAAAATAATTAACTTAGTAAAAAGAAAAATTGAAAAAGAAAAAGTGGAAAGGATAGAATTAATTCTAATTAAAGGATAGGAGTTTAATTCTTTTAATATATTAAAATATATTATATTATTAAATAATATGAACCATAAAATAACTTTCAGCTAAAAATTCATCGGGTTTCATCAAAAGGATGCCAGCGTAAAGCACGGCAAACTTGTCCCCTTGTCCTAGGCATTAGCCGGACAAAAATCTTTACTGAGGTCGACCCTTTTCACTCGGGAAGCTATTTCATACATAGGTTGAAAATTTATTTAGTAGAGTTAAAGAGGACTAATGTTTAAATATAATGGAAAACAACTTTAAACACAGACGTGTTTAAACAATTGAAATTAACTTGAAATTAACTTAAATTAAAATTAAGTGGAATAAAACAGAGAAATTTATGAATGGATTTAGTGAGAAATAAAGTACGTTGTAAAATATCTTAAGTGTCAAGTGCCTTAAAATGACTATTGAATTAAGAGTTTGTTAATTTTCTTAACGACATTAACATTAATTAATAACGAATTTTTGTGTTCTGTTACTAAAATATTGGTTACTGTTAGTAGCAAACTGCCTAAAATCGGAGTACTTTATTAACTTAAATAAATTCTATTTAACGTGATAAAGTATAATCGATAAACGCAATCAGTTAAAAACAGAAATCCTTTAAAACAAAAACAAAACGCGTAGAGTTAAGTTGTATCGTTTCGAATGTGTCTTAGACGTTTGACACTAAATTCGCAAGTTAAATAAATTTTAACATTTAATTTGGTTTCAGAGTCGCACATTTTTCTAACTAATTGGTCATACAGTCGTACATGTATGAAAAGTCGCAAGAAAGTAATAGTCGGAAATTACAAAAAGTGAAACAATAAACTAAAAATTTTTGGGTTAGTTAAAAAACCAAAATAAAAACTTAAATATTTAAAGTAAAGCGTTAAACACTTCATATCGCTGGAGAAACAAAGCCACGTTATTAACTACTTCAACAAGAAGCAATTACAATTACTTGCTTATAAAACAAAAAACAATAGAAATCAGTTAGCGAAGAATAACTCAAATGAGCCCGCTTATTAGATTGTTCGAACAAGAGATTGCAAACCTTGCAGTTTTGTTTTTGAGGTTTTAACTTACCTCAGCAAAGGCGGAAAACAGTTTTGACGCTTCGCCGCCGTTTTAAATAAAGGAATAGTGAGCTCAAGCTTTAAGAGAAAAAAAAAACCCAGACTATTAATAAAAATATTAACAAATAACTATTAGTACATAATTATTAAAAACAGATCGAAATGTCATTACTAATAAAAATGGAAATTTTAAGAATTAACAGGGAAAGGAAAATCGCTGAAAAAATTCATCAAACAAATGGAGTACATTCCACAAAACGTGACGGAAACTATAGTGCAACCTCCGGAGTATATACCATCGGAGATAAAGAGGCAAGGACCAGCCAGACTAACAATCGAGAAATACCGAAAGCGGCAACAAATTCGGAAGGAAAAAGAGGCTACAGCGATACCGCAGCAAGAGGGAGGATCGGAACCGAAGCAGCAGCGCGGAGGCAAACTAGTAAAGGCAAGGAAGCGACTAGGATATTTAAAGGCACTGGTAACCAATGACGTAAACCCAATCCCGTGGGACAGGACACACCAAGTTTGGGAGGAAATAGATCAACTAGAGCAAAGTTTGAGAGAACGCAAACGGAAAGGTGCTAGAAACATGAAGATACAACAAATTGACCAACAAAGAACTAAGAAAGGAAACCATCATAATCGTTCTTAAATTATTACAAATTGTTAAAATAAAAGATATATCTAAAATTGCAGACCTTAAATTTTGGAAACAATAATTAGAATTATACAAGTAAATTTAGAAGTATTACTTTAAAGCAAATTTAATGTGATGAAAAAATAAAATTGGAGTTATATTAACACAAACAAATTTAGAAAACAAAAAATTACACTATGTTATATTAAGCTTTGGAAATAAAAAGAATTCACCAAACGTATTCCTTGTTTTTTTTATTATTCATATCGACCAGGCTAACAACAATAGCTGCAAGCATTAAACGAAATCGATTCTGCTGTAGTTGCAAAAAGTAATAGGTCATAAACTTGAACTTGAACTTCAAGCAAGGCCAGAATTGTCAAACCACAAGCAGCAGCTGGTAGCAAAAAACAATACAAAATTAAAAGACAATAAACACAAAAGCACGTCAGGCAACGGGCGAGCATAATTAAGCAACGAGTTCGGATTACACAAAAAATGAATAAGAGAAGCAAAACAACAAGCGTACGAATGTATAGCGAATGTTTACAAAGCGAATGAAAAAGCAAAAAAAAAAAAAAAAAAAAAAAGGTGTCAATGAGCCGTATTAAAGCTGAGTAAGCAAAAGTTAATTGCTTTTAGAGAATCAATTTAATTGATTCCAAAAATATCCAAATTACATACTTATAACAATAAGTATAGGATAATTAATGGCCGAATCGCTACAAGAACAAACATATTTAGCCTTAGAAAAGAACCATAAGAATTTGAAAAGGCAAATAGAAGACTTCGCATCAAAACTTTGGAGCATCCTGAAAAGCACTGTTTCCAATAAGGAAAATTTAGAGTTAATCAAGACTAGAATTCAAGCACTAGGAGAAACATCAACGTTAGAAAAAGCAGACGCATTCATAGAGGAATTGCTAACATTTTTTAAAAATATAATAGAAAGTAAAAACCAAAGCATAAGAGACTATTCGTCAGAATTTAACGCGATAAAAAGGAAGTACGATACTTATCTAAACGAAAAGTACCAAAAGTGCTTTTGGTGGTAAGCATTCGTAAAAGATGCAGGGTAAGATTAAGCGAACACAGCCCCTGCTCCTGCAGGGCACTTAGCCTCTATCTTATCAGGACCGAAGTACGTGGTGAGGAACCACATCCTGCTAGAGGTGCCACTGCTTTCGCTGAATACTTCGGATCTAGACTTGATCGTCGATAAACCGATCACCCCTAATCCAGAGTGTGACGCGACCCGTGCTCATTGGATGGTTGGCAGTCAGGGGGTATACCGACTGTCTTATAACGGAGCCTTCCTGACACCGGCCCGCCTCAGGAAGTAACGGTGGGCTTACCACGGTATGGGGCGCTGCCGTGGCGGACGACCCTTTCCCCTAACTATAGCCTTGACTGCCTGCGAGTGCAAGTACGAGCAGGCAGTCGTAAGAAACAGATGATGGAACAAACACAACAAAAACCACAAACAAAATCGGACTCCCCATTGTTGACGACCACAGCAAACGAAACGGACAATTCTAAAAGATGTGAAACTATCTGCGGTACTAGCTCGGAGGAGGAGCTTCTTGCCTCCAGCCAGGAAACAGTGGTTTCAAGCAAACCGTCCACGGTTGAGGCCAGACGTAGCCCGACCGGTAGAACGGTATCTAACAATAAATCTGTTAACAAGGTCATGAGGTCCCGCTACTCCAAGGCCGTCCATATATTGGCCAAGATCACGGCTAATGAGGAGGCCGGGAAAGTGGACGACCGGGACCTTGCTGACAAGGTCAAATACCTAGCGGTGGTCGAAGAGTACAGCCAGTACCAGGCCACCATGAAGAAGAACCGCGAGGCCAACCTTCGTTCGAACCTTGAACGACAGGCTGCCGCCAAGCGCAACAGATCCGTCGAAGATGCGGGTAACGCACGCAAAAAGAGCAAAGGCTCTGCGACCTCGACATTAAGATCGACGCACAACAAAGCCACTAGCGATTTGGAAGACGCACCATCCACTAGCAAGGCCGCCGCATCGCTATACACCGGCAAGTCTGCGTTCAGCACGGTCCTGAAAAGTGACCTACACGTAGCGCTGGTAGACAGCACAACCAAAAGTGGACGGAGGGTCCAGGAGAGATGGGGAGAGATCGAGGCACGGCTGACCATAATGGTGAACGACTTCCTATTGGGTCACCCAGATCAATCCCCCCCCTCTCTTCGACTCCTCGGACGTTTTCAGGGGATGCCGAATTATAAAGTGCGAAGACAGGTTCTCACTCGAGTTCCTCACGCGCAGCGTGGCCGAGATCAGTCGGGCATGGGACGAGCTAAGCTTGCAGCTTATCCCTGCCAAGGATATACCGAGATCTCCGGTGGCCCGCATTTGGATCCCCAACATCGCCATCGACAAGGACAAGTTGCTCCAATGTCTGCGGCTTCAAAACCGCAATCTCGAGATGCGAGATTGGCACGTTTTACGGAAGGAGAAACCGCAGCCTAACGGACGCTCCTTCATTCCTGCTTACATTCCCGCACGAATGCCTGACATCGCTTTCGAAGCAGGAATTTAAGATACGGTTTGGCATCAGGCATGCCAAATTGAAAATCTTCTCGCAAGCGGAGGCGGAAGCAGGGATTGAAGGGTTGGAGGACGTCATGTCAAGCACCCTTATCCTTGAGCCTAAACTCTAACTACCAATGGTGCATGTCGTACAGCTAAATCTAAAGCACTCCAAGAGTGCAACCGAAAATTTAGCTGTTTTCCTCGCGGAAGAGGAAATAGACATCGCCATTACACAAGAGCCATGGGTGCATAGCAGCACTGTTAAAGGGCTATCCCTGCATACGCATCAGTTATTTTACAAGGTAAATTGTGACAAACCGCGCGCATGCATTTTAATCAAAAAATCTTTTAACGCTTTCTTCTGTTCTAATCTTAGCTCCTCTGATCTAGCGGTTATCAAGCTAACGGACACCACAGGTCAAGGGATCTTCGTCGCATCTGCCTATATGGCACACGATCAACCAGCCCCACCAGTCGAAGTGGAGGCCCTCACAGCAGAAGCGGTTCGGACGGGCTGCGGCCTTATCATCGGGTGCGACGCCAATGCCAGGCACACGGTTTGGGGCAGCTCGGAGATCAACGAACGCGGTGAGTCACTTTTTGAATATATCTTAAGTTCCAATCTTTGTATTAGCAATAGAGGAAATTCCCCCACATTCATTTTTCCGCGATCGGAGAAATTTGATGGCTGGCAGGAAGTTCTCGACATTACTCTCGTCTCTGACAAGGTCGACTCGTCGGTTGTAAACTGGAGGGTGTCGGAGGATCTCTCCTTCTCAGACCATAGAAGGATTCTCTTCGATATCTCTCTTGATTTACCTCAACCACCTCCTTTTAGAAATCCGAGAAGGATTGAGTGGACTCGTTTTAAGTCCATTCTCTCCTCCAAGCTAAAACACCCCCCTGCGGAAACGATGTGTATAAAAGAACTAGAGGACGCATCGAACAAATTCGAGAAGGGGATGAAACTTGCATTCAACATCTCCTGCCCGATCTCCAGGAGTAGGAAGACACACCCACCCTGGTGGTCGAAGGAGTTGAGTGACATGAGAAGGGAAACCAGGCGGGCTTTCAATCAATGTTACTCGACTAGAAACTGGGCACCTTATAAGGATTACCTTAAAATCTATAAAAAAGCAATTCGGGATGCAAAAAATAAGTCATGGTCGCTATTTTGTGAATCTATTGAAAACGTCAAGGACTCGGCAAGACTTGCCAAAATCCTATCCAAATCCCATTCTAATCCCACGTTTTTGAAACGTGCGGATGGAACTTGGACGGATTCTGCACGAAGCTCACTGGAAACGCTCGTTGAAGCTCACTTTCCTGGATGTGGGGATCACGCAGTGGCGGCACCTAGCTGTGCAAATCCCATCCCTGGGGTGGAGGCAAGCAGATCCTTAATAACCAAAAGGAAAATCAGCTGGGCGATATCCGGCTTTTCTCCCTACAAATCTTCAGGCCCTGACGGCATAATGCCCATCATGCTCCAAAAAAACGAGGAGGTGATTATGCCCTGGCTAATTCCTATCTACCGGAACAGCCTCCGACTAAGTCATATCCCGGCAAGCTGGAAGAAGGCTACTGTGGTCTTCATCCCAAAGGCAGGCAGGACAGGCCACGAATCGGCCAAGGACTATAGGCCGATTTGCTTATCATCCTTTGTCCTAAAGACCCTAGAGAGGATTTTGGATGCTGAGATAAGGGGTGGTCTAAATCTAGACTCCATCTCATCAGCCCAACATGCCTACACTAAGGGCAAATCCACGGAGACGGCGCTGCACGAGGTAATCCGCACCATTGAACGCAATCTCTACTTTAAGCAATTTACACTGACGGCCTTTCTAGACATAGAAGGGGCATTTAATAACGTCAGCTTATGCAGTATTCGCGACTCAATGGAGGAATTGGGTATCGACGAAACTATTCGAAACTGGACCTCATCACTGTTGAGCACACGCATAGTCGAGGCTTCGTGGGGTGGCCTGCAGTTGACCAGACACATTCAACGAGGTACTCCGCAAGGTGGGGTTCTATCACCGCTGTTGTGGCTACTGGTGGTGAATCCCATATTAAAAAAGCTTAACACTAGTGGTGTCAAGGCTGTAGCATATGCGGATGACGTAGTCATACTAGTATCGGGCTTATTTCCATCAATGCTGAGTGAGATAATGACCAGGGCTCTGGGAAAAATCTGTCAATGGGCAACCGGCTGCGGCCTAGCAGTCAATCCAAGCAAGACAGAGCTGGTCTTATTCACCACGCGAACCAAGATCCCAACGTTCAATCTTCCTCAGTTGGATGGAACCGAAATCAAGCTATCAAGGCAGGCTAAGTATCTGGGTCTAATTCTTGACAGCAAATTAAATTGGAAAGCAAACATCGAACAAAGGATTAAAAAATCGTGTGCGGCTTTTTATGCCTGCAAAAAAATGTTCGGCAAAACTTGGGGCCTCAAGCCGAAAGTAACTTTATGGACCTATAAAGCGGTTGTCAGGCCTATTTTAACCCATGGAGCGTTGGTGTGGTGGACGACTACATCCAAGGCCTATCAACGCCAGAAACTATCAAAGATACAGCGTATGGCTTGTGCCGGAGCCGTAGGAGCTCTGAGGTCATGTCCGACGGAGGCTCTCAACATCATTCTACATCTACTGCCGGTCGATTTAGAGATAAAAAGCATAGCCACAGCTAGTGCCCTTAGACTAAGGGAACATAACTGCTGGAAATCTAGAATCAACGGTCACGGTAATATCTTGGAACTGTCGGTCAAAACAAGTATTCCGAGAGAGACAGACTACCTCAAACCGTCCATTAACTTTTCCCGCAAATTCAACGCTATCTTTCCCTCGAGGGCCGCCTGGCGTGGAGGCGAGCTGGTGAATGAATTTGACATCCCCATATTCACGGATGGCTCCAAAATGGAGGCAGGAACTGGAGCCGGAGTATTCTCGGAGAAACTGGGACTACATCTAAGCTTCAGACTACCGGATTATGCCAGCGTATTTCAGGCAGAGATCATGGCAATCATGGAAGCCTGCAAGGCCATCTCAGATGCCAACATCAATATAAGCCAGAGGATAGGAATCTTCTCCGACAGTCAGGCCGCCATCAAAGCTTTGATAAGCGTGGAGACTACGTCGAAGCTGGTACAGCAGTGCAGAGATATCCTGTCAAGCACTTCAAATAGGACATCCATCACCATCCTGTGGGTTCCCGGTCACTGGAATATCTATGGCAACGAGATGGCTGATGAACTTGCCCGGAAAGGTGCAAGTCTAAATCCTCACCTCGCCTTACAAGTATGTACCCCCTACAGGGCGTCGATCGCAGGAATACGAAAGCACTACTTAAATCTGGCCTCAGCCAGATGGAAAGATCGTTTAACCTGCAAAATATCGAAACAACTATGGCCCTCCTACGACATCGGGAGAACCACTTATCTTCTGTCCAAACCCAGGAAGGACACTGCCAGAATAATTGCGGTACTGACTGGCCACTGGCTGGTAGGACGACATGCAGGTAGGCTGGGCCACAGCTACAACTCGTTCTGTCGTAGCTGTTTGGATCCCAGCGAGGAAGAGACGGTAGAGCACTACCTCTGTGCCTGTCCTGCTTTATCTCGCAGTAGAATGGCACTCTTAGGAAAACCCTTTTTCAAGAACTTGGACATGTTGCACAACGTCAAGCTTGACAGTATCCTATCTTTCCTAAACAGGACGAAATGGCTGTAAAGCTCGCCAGCGCAGCTCTCCTGCATACCCACACTGGCTATAGTTCAACGTGGTTTTAAAATGGCACATCTGTGCTAATTAGCACTGCCCCCTAGCTGCGGGTGCAGGGCGCCACCTAAACTAACTAACTAACTATCTAAACGAAAAACATTTTCAAGAAAAGATAATAAAGACTTTGGAAGACGGAACGAACACCTAAGGAAATTGCTGAATGACGAAGGGTTAACAGAAGAAACCTTAAATAAAACGTTAGAACTGGAATTAGCACAAAAGTCAAGAGAAGACTGTGCATCCTTAGAAAAGGCGCATTCCAGAATCCGAGAATTAAAAGAGGAAAACAGACGGCTAAAACAGGAAATAGAGCTAGCGCACGACCAATCACTATACCATAAGGATCCCACCCCAGCCGCAGCCAGTCAAAAGGAATATAATCCAATTTCATTTCCTTCATATAAACAGCCAGCGGCAGATCACAGCAAGATGGGTATAGCAGAAATAGCAAAAATAACAAGCAGTATTGTTCCATTGTTTGCGGGAACGCAGTCACCAGATTTGAGAAGTGAAGTGTATAAGTTCATACAGGCGTGCGAGTTAGCTACAAATGAAGCAAATAAACCACTTTACATAGAATGCATCAAACAAAGATTATATGGAGACGCTTATGATCTTGTAGACACACAACAAGTCAACACTCTAGAGGAATTATACCTAGCGATACGAAGGGTCTACCTACCAACAGCTGCATTAGACGTAACGTTGACAGAACTCCAGAATTGCAGCCAATTGCACAATGAGGACGTCCGGCAGTTCGCAAGACGCCTCAACATGAAAAGGCATTGCAAATAGTAAGAGACACCTATAAGGGAGTAGGTGACAGCGCACTAATATCCATGGTAACGACGTCGGCAAATAAGGCGTTTAGAACAGGGTTAACAGATGCAACGTTACGAACTCACATGTTAAATGTTACAGGGAAAACTATAGAGGAAATGACTGAAATAGCAGTAAACACGCTGGTGGAAATACAAAGAAGTAACTCCATTCATCAACCAACAATTACACCAATAATTAATATGAATACGGTTGAACGTTATATAAGACCTCCTGTAAATTATCGCGCTGATTACCCAAGACCAGAAATAAGGCAGAACATCTCGAGAGCGCCACAAGATAAAATAATTTGTTCATTTTGTAATAAACGCGGGCATACGAGAGAAAAATGTTTAACTAGAGAAAACACACCGTATTGTCCAAAGTGTCTAACATATGGTCACGAGACAAACTGGAGGTGCAACACCAATGAATACAACAGAAATGAAGCGAACAACAAGAATCAGAGGCCTACCAACCAAAGTCGACGAAACCAACAATGGAACCGACCTCATCAAAATTGGCAATCAAACCAAGTACAGCAAACCTGGAACCCAAATCAAGTACAGCAAACCTGGCAACCTAACCAACCCCAGCAAAATTGGCAACAAAAACAGGCACAAAAGAATTGGAATCAAATGCAAAAGAACCCCGGAAATCCAAAACCGAATCCGTTTAAGGGGGTTCAAGGAAACCAGAGCACTATAAACACGCCGAACGGCAAGAATCCAACAATATGTAATTGGTGTAACAGACCAGGACACATAAAAGCAAACTGTACAGCTAAAAGAAGTTGGGAAACTCTTCAGAATAATCAGCAGTGAAACCGGCAAGGGCCCAGACAAGGCCAGTAATCTGGGATCCCAACAAAAATAGAAATGTAAGGCCAAAAGAAGTAATAACCGTACATCCAACATCGGAGGAGATCGTGGATACGTTACAGACTTCAGAAATATTAGAAGCTAACAAAGCTAAAAATATGGGGTACAATTTTAATAATAACATAAAAATTATCAAACAGAATGATAAAGTAAATACTTTAAATGAAACAGTCAGCAAAATAACAAATAAAGCAAAGAAAATAATAGAAATGGGAGCAGAGTTTTTAATAATCATCTTGCTAATTATACAGTTAGCATGTACATCGATTGTAAAAACAATGTTTCTCAATTTTCAACATTATAAAGCAAGGAGCATTAGTCTTAATATAGCAGAATATATTACAGACATAAAAGCACTTGCAAGTAGCATGAAATCAGAGGTATTAGCGAATTTTAAACATTTCAGCTCAAATATACAGAAGAATATATTTCAGCTCAAATATATATGAAAACAATATGTTCGTGGTTAACGTATAATTTAAATAATAATTATAAAAACACTATAAAGGAAGTATCTAACTGGGATTCAGCCACGTTAAGTGATGTGTTCATTGAACTGCCTTGTGTAGAGGCGAGAAATGGAAAACTCATTTTACTGGTGGATACAGGAGCGGATACAAGCCTAGTAAAAGAATGCGCATTAAAAGAAAATGCCATTATAAATAAAAAGGTTAAAAGGGAATTAAGTGGAGCATTTGGAGGCTGTATAACCACGATAGGGTCCACCAGCATATGCCATGCTGAGGTACAGCCCTTACGTTTAACGCTACACGTAGTGTCACTTAAACAAGGGGTACCGGCGGACGGCATACTGGGTAGAGACAACATGTGGAACAGATCCATTATAAACGCGCTCAATAAAAAGTTAACCCTATTTAATGAAAATAAAGAATTTATAGTTAAATTGCCACTGAAAGGCATCCAAAATATAAAAGAACAAAGAAACCAAAATAACATAACAATTGAAGCAAGAACGGTTAGAATAACGCCGTTAAAAATTAAAACTAAAGTTATGACTGTGGTAGTTCATAAACAAGAGATTGCACCAGGAGTGTACCTGGGAGAAACACTAGCAAATGTGGAAGACAAAGAGGTCAAGGTACCAATCCTAAATTCAACGGCAAAAGATTTCATTCTTAGTGACAACTTTGTACCGAAATTTAGCGATTTCCACAAATACAAGCTAAGTGATGTTTCGTGCAATCAATGGACTACCATCAACAGTATAAATAATGCAGACATAGCGCAACGCATTAATAGTTTAATGAAAGATTTAGATTTGGATCTTTCCTTAAACAGAGAGGAAAGAGAATCCATAACGAAACTATGTGCCAAATACCATGATATTTTTCTTTTAGAGGGTGACCCATTGACATACACCCAGGTACTAACGCATAAAATTCCAATAAAGGTGGATCAGCCACCAATTAACCAAAAACAGTACCGAATTCCTCAAACACATAGGGAAGAAATGAATAAACAAATTCATAAATTACTAGAAGAGGATTTAATATCCCCAAGTGTGTCTCCATGGAACTCACCACTACTTCTAGTTCCAAAGAAGAGTGGAAAAGATGGAGAAAAGAAATGGCGCTTAGTTATAGATTATAGGAAAGTAAATGAGGCCACAATTAAACAAGTTTTCCCACTGCCTAGAATAGATGAGATATTGGATCAGTTAGGCAGTAGTAGATATATTTTTCGACGTTAGACTTAGCAAGTGAGTACCACCAAGCCCTAATGGATAATGCAGACAAGGAAAAGACCGCATTTAGCTCAGCGTTAGGACATTTTGAGTTCAACCGAATGCCTTTCGGGTTAACCGGCGCCCCAGCGACGTTTCAACGTCTTATGAATCATATTCTGACAGGACTTCAGGGTATGGATTGTTTTGTTTATTTAGACGACATAGTCGTGTACGCAACAAACCTGGGACAGCATGAAGAAAGGTTAACTAAGGTTTTCGAGGTAATTAGAGAAAATAACTTAAAATTAAACATTAGCAAGTGCCAATTCCTACGACGAGAAGTCGTATATTTAGGGCACAAGTTTTCAGAACATGGAGCACTTCCAGACCCTAGCAAGGTGGAGTGCGTTAAAAACATTCCGCCTCCTAAAAATAAAAAGGAAGCGCAAGCCTTCCTAGGCCTTGTTAATTATTATAGAAAATTTATACCGGGAACCGCAAAAATAGCACTTCCCATTAACAAATTGTTAAGAAAAGAAGCTAAGTTCGTCTGGACAGAAAGCTGCCAGAGAGCTTTTGAACAATTAAAAGAATCGGTTATGTCACCACCAGTGTTAGCATACCCAGATTTTTCAAAAGAATTTCTTTTAACTACCGACGCAAGTAATGAAGCGTTAGGCGCGGTCCTTTCTCAAGGAAACGTATGCGAGGATAGGCCAATAGCTTTCGCTAGCCGAGCGCTAAGCGACACAGAACAAAGATATTCCACAATAGAAAAGGAATTTTTAGCAATAGTCTGGGCTACGAAAAATTTCATATCTCTTAGGCAGACATTTTAAAATTTTTACTGATCACCAGCCATTAAAGGGAATAGCCAATTTAAAGGATCAAACTTCTAGACTGGCAAGATTCAGACACAAGTTGTCAGAGTATGATTTCGAAATCATATATAAGCCAGGCAAGAAACATTTGAACGCAGACGCATTGAGTAGAATTCCTCAAAACCGTAATGTAGTAACAGCAGTCCAGACCCGCTCTAGAACCAAAGAAATAGAAATGAAGAACCAAGGAAGTAGCGAAAATTCAAGAACAACTCCGAACCTGACACTCCAGGAATAAGACAGAACGAAAACACAATTGTACTAGGAGATCCACAACAAATAGAGACAGTAATCAAAGATTTTCATAATACACCATTAGGAGGTCACCAGGGAGCAGTGAAAACTTACCTAAGAATCAGACAACAATATAGGTGGCCAGGGATGCAGATCAAAAATTATGTAAAAAATTGTCCTAAATGTCAAGCGAATAAAAGTTCGAAATTAACAAAAATGCCCATGGTGCTGACAGATACACCAATGAGGCCATTTGATAAAGTCTACATGGACATAGTAGGTATTCTACCAGAAACTGTATCCGGTAACAAATATATTTTAACATTCCAAGATGATTTTTCAAAATTTATGGCATGTACAGCTATCCCAGACGCGGAAGCAAGTACTGTCGCCAGAGCTTTCTACGATGAAGTAATCACGCGTTACGGAATCCCTAGAATTTTAATTACTGATAACGGAACTAATTTCATTTCGAAATTGTTCTCAGATACATGCAAATTATTAGGTATTAAGAAATTACATATTACGCCTTACCATCCACAAGCTAATGGTTCATTAGAGAGAAGCCACAGACCTTTAGCAGAATATTTGCGTAGCTTTGCGAAAGAAGACGGGTCGAATTGGGATCAATGGTTAACTGCAACGATGCATGTTCATAACCACACACCCCACATTACGACCAAGCAAACACCATTCCGTACTTTATTTGGTTTCGATACAGAAATGCCGACTAACTTAAAAAGGAAGTGTAGTCCGGTATATAATGCCGAAGACCCAAACAAAGTATTAAAATTCCAAATACAAAGAGCTCACGCTAAACAAATAGCCAAAAATCAGTACGATAATAAGTTAAATTTAGTAGAATTTAAAGTAGGAGATAGTGTATTAATTAAGAACCAGACTAGGAAAAATAAGTTTTCTCCAATATGGATAGGGGCATATAAAGTAGTAAAGATTAAAAGCCCAATTACTACTGTTTTAAATATTAAGGGTAGGGAAAAGCCATTTCATAATAACTTACTTAAGTTATATAATAGCAATTAAGGGGAAAATAGGATTAACTAGATAATTTTGTAAGTAATCTTTAAAAGCACTTAAACAAGGAAAATTTTATAGGAATAATAAGAAAATTAAAGTAAATTAATCAAAATGCAAAAGGCACCTTATTAGGATTAGGATAGGATAAATATATATAGAATAGGATTGATAATATTTAGTATAGGATAGTAGGAAACTAACATTTTTTTAATTTTAATTTTACTACTAATAATTTTAATTTAACTTCAGTCTTAAGGCTGAATAACGAATGAAATATTGAAAAAATTCAACAAGAAAGTAAATAGATCAGAATAGCGTTTCAGTAAGCAACAACTTGTTTATTTAAGCGTAAAAATATAAGAAAAAGAAAACTTATAGTAAAAGAAATAAAAATATAGTAAAATAAATTCGTAATTAATATCGAAGTCATTTCTTTTGTAAAAATTTGAAATTCAACCCTTGGTATTCATTTTTATTGGTTATATACGGTACCTGAAAAGTAGCTGTTTCGTTTTAAACAGTCATGACTATTGCATTTGCATTTATTATAGGAATAAATGCACATGAAATCTATGCATAAAGAGTTAGTTCATGCATAACCATAATTTACACATCATAAATACATCTAGTTGCAATCGTTGCAATAGAAAATATAATATAAATAAATCTAAAATAAGAAAGATCTTTGTTTCTTATAAATATTCTATAAATATATATAAATAAATAATATCTTACAAATATATATAGATTTCATATAAAATGTAGAATTGAATTGAATAAACACCCAATGTAAATTATTAACGAATTCGCGGTAACAACAAACAAAACAAAAGCTAAAAATTGAGCGATTAACGCAAGCACTGCAACAAAGCAGGTGTAGAAGTAGAGCAACTGAACACGAGCAGAATGCAGTGTCAGTTTAAGCAATTAATGAAAAAAAAAAGCAAAAACAAAAGTAAATCACTTTTAACAAAAGCCAAAAATAAAACAAAGAAATAATGAAAGCGTTGTTATACACGTACATATATGCAAGATTTGAAGTTCATTTACAAATAATAATGTACACAATATAAAAATAATTTAAAAATTAATTAAATTGTAATTTAGAATAAAATATGGACATTCAATACGAAATTAAGAAAATTAAAAGGAAATACGAATGAACATATAATTAATATGGAAAAAAAAAGAAATGCACTTTTTGCAAACTTTTACAAAATAACATAATAAGATATTGATTGAAAAGAAAAATAAAAGCATACATTAAAATAATATAGAAAGTAAAGGAATATTATAATATAATTGCACCAAAATAACGTTATCTTATCAGCATTAAAATACATTAATTAAATTTTAATTGAAATTCAATTCATTTTAAATTTGTAATAAACAAATTATATTAAAACGAAATATACATTGTAAAAATATAAATAAAGAATTAAAATATGTAAAATTTGAATGCGTAAGCATCAGTACAAAATGTAAGATACATAATAAGAACCCATCATACAGAGAACTCTACAGCCACCCCGATGTACACCCATCACAACAACAGAAGTGCAACAACACACCACAACAGTTACGAACATTTACAACAGGGCGACGATTAGCACCCAACCAACTCGAAGGGGGAAGGGTAGCTGGAACAGCTGATCAGCGCAGCGACAACAAACATCGCAACGAAAAGATGGGATAGTTGCAACAATCAAACATATTAATTCGACCGCAAGCCACCGCAATGAAACACGCAACAAAATAGCGACCTAACCCATCTGCAGCAGCTAATTTCCAGTGTCTGCGCAAAAACGAAACCCTCATGAATCATGATGGCAGCCTAGCAGCTTAACTTCAAGCGAAAGTTACGTTAAGCGTAAGGGATAGCACCACAACGTCGCGGCGATGGAGCAGCTAGTAGACAACTACTAATGCAGTCAGAATTAAATTTACGCCAGTCATTCACAGTTCGCCAGTTAAATTTATGGTACATTACTCCGTGGCACAAATCACTCTCTACAACCTTACCTCAAGAGATAAAGATTTAAAACGCATCACCACTATCGACAAGAAAAATGTTGAAGATGTTTAGCAAGATGTTACAAATGATGACCTTGGTAACATCTCAACCATCAACTACCGTGAAGCAAAAAACAATTGATCTCAATTGCGGGACAACGATACTTTCGACAACGAACATCTGCATCTGATCATCAAGCATAGCACCTACCACGTCAGCTACCCCGCAGCAACATTCCCCAGCACATCAAAAAAAAAAAACATCAAAAACAGATGACACCAAAGAATTGCAGTTATCGATTGTATTATTGAATTATTATTGTAAATTCATAAAGTATAATTTTTATTGTCATCATTGATAATTAATTGCATTGTAATTATT
Source organism: Myopa testacea (assembly GCA_949629155.1). NCBI lineage: Eukaryota > Metazoa > Arthropoda > Insecta > Diptera > Conopidae > Myopa > Myopa testacea. Next base: position 29,947,748 of record OX451347.1, read on the forward strand.
GTAATTATTACTCATAATTAATTGTATTATCATGTTAACTAATCTTACCTCAATTACACTATAGACATAACACATATTCAAAAAGAAAAAAAGAGAGAAAAAGAAAAACACAACCATACATAAGTAGACAATAAGCAAAATCAACATAAACGTAAGCCACCCACAATTCAACAAACCACAAATGTACAAGAAAAATTTAATATCGTTTTGTACGATACTAAATTTTTCTTCCCCGAGGGTGGAGGGATGTTGTATGTCGCGATCGCAATTTCCAGTTCCGGGAGATAAGAACTTTCAAGGCCAGTATTATCGTTTTATAATACTACTCCGCGAGTGAGTCAAGGCCAAGTTCACGTTATTAATGCAACCACAGCACTTTGCGTGGTACGCCAAAAGCTTTAGTCAAGCTTCGTTTAAAGTAAATTCAAAAGCCAAGGTAGCAACCAGAACACGTCGTATGGAATGGATTGTGGAAGCTAGCGTTCAATAGCTGGCTTCCAAACCATAAAAACCATAGCGTTTTGTATTTGAATGGATTGTGGAAGCTGGCTTTCAGTTGCAAGCTTCCAAACCATAAAAACGCTTGGCTTGAAAGACCAAACAATCAGAATCCACACGCGGAAGAATTAAATTGAGAACGATTTTCTTCCGCGTATTGATTCTGCGAATTTTACAATTTTAATATTGCGAAATAATGGAAATTGCGAAACCCGGCATACTGACCCACTTTGGTTCGGTCGACGGGTGTGTCAACCGAGCCAAGGTGGAAAATAGAAAAGATTCCATCGAGAGTCTTGTAGTTAAATCCAAACGAAGAAGTCGTTCTTCAGAATCGCGTATCAAGTCGCGAGTTAGCTTTTAAAATAGTAGTAATAAAAATAGTGTTAAGAGAAAAACAAAATCAAAGTGTAAATAAAGAAATCAACAGGAAGCATAACACCAGGCGTTTTATTCGTTGTACGGAGGACAATCATGTCAAATCCCCATGTGGTAGATATACCACGCCAATAATTAGTTTGTAATCATGGTGGAGTACTTCAACAAAAGTTATTCACATTGGGCCTCACCAGAGCATTGGAATAGGATCCTGAAACTCAGCTGTCTAGAAAGGTAAAGTCCAACCTCTTACATGTAGTTTGTCATTCCTTACACGAAAAGCCGGTATCGTAACAGCAGCAGAATCTATCCAGGGCTTCTCCGAAACACCAAGAATATTAATCGGGAAATCTTCAATGATGGTCTTTATCTCAGAGAATTTTGCTGAACGAAAAGAAGTAGCTACACTCTGACAAATTACTTGGCTATGTTTATATTTGATTTTGATCTATAAAGTGACGAATTTAGGTAGGAGCTGTTGTTGTATGTCGCGATCGCAATTTCCAGTTCCGGGAGATAAGAACTTCCAAGGCCAGTATTATTGTTTTTATAATACTACCCCGCGAGTGAGTCAAGGCCAAGTTCACATTAATGCAACCACAGCCCTTTGCTTGGTAAGCCCGAAGCTTTAGTTTAATTTGGTTTAGTCAAGCTTTGGTTTAATTAACTTCCAAAGCCAAGGTAGCAACCAGAACACTTCGCATGGAATGGATTGTGGAAGCTAGCATTTAGTAGCAAGCTTCCAAACCATGAAAACCAAAGCGCTTTGCAATTGGAGTGGACTGTGGAAGCTAGCTTTCAGTAACAAGCTTCCAAACCATAAAATCGCTTGGTTTGAAAAAACCAACGATCGGAACCCACATGCGCAAGAATTAAATTGGGAACGATTTTCTTCCGCGTATTGATTCTGCGAATATTACAATTTTAATATTGCGAAATAATGGAAATTGCGAGACACGGCACGACCCACTTTGGTTCGGTAGACGGGTGAGTCAACCAAGCCAAGGTGGAAAATAGAAAAGATTCCAACGGGAGTCTTGTGTAAAATCCCAAACGACGAAGTCGTTCGATAAGCCGCGTATAAAGTCGCGCGTTAGGTTATAATAATAAGTATAAGTGAACGTAGTGTTAGGACGAGTTAAGAAAAGTGTCACTAGTAATAAGTGTAATAAAAGTGTAATAAATTTGTTATCTGTGTCCTCTCGGACTCCAGGAGCTGGAGAGATAGCAACGTAGACTTAATTTCAGACAATTAGCAAAAGACAAAAACTTCTAATAGCGGCTTTTATTGAGTTATTTAATAAACAATATACAATTTATTTCGCGGCTTTAAAATCGTGTTTTTCCTTCGCTGGTGTCGGCTATCAAAGAGAAAGAAACCGGGAACTTGCTGTTTGACAGAGCTTTTTTGACAGCGGAGAAAAGAAAGAATTGAAATAACCATGTCGTGGAAATGAACATCACAGGGTGATGCCGAATATCGTATGGCGAAAAACATCACAGGGTGATGTCGGCAACAAAATTAATAAGCAGAAACCAAACACCAGGAGTTTTCCTAGTTGTCAAAGGAACAACTAAACATACCCAAGGACCACCCTATAGAAATAGACACAACACTGTCATTTACAACTCTTTCGAGATTATCCGCCACGGTGTTAAAATTCATGGTGAGTCACGTGTGACTAAGACGCCAATCGTCTCTGACGAGTCACGACGACGTAACAAACCTATTCCAAGAGTCACGGAACTCGCCTCGTCTTGCTCTTACGTCGCGGTCACCGGACTATACGTTTATTTTACAGCCATTGTTATTTAGCAAAAAGGTTTGCGCACAAGATACAAATTTTAGTGATGGTAGACGAAAATATTATAATTGTGGTTCATTTCAATTAATGAAAAGCTTACAAATTTGTTTTTTTTTTTCGCGAAAACAGGTTTACAAACGTTGCCAAAATATAGAATAAACTTTGCCAATTTAATGTAGATTAATATATGTGCTATTGTATATTATTTCGTTTAAATTGTAGCAAAAAATTGTTTTTCTCTTTTGGGTAGTTTGCAGCAAATGGTAAACAAAGACAGTCTTTCAATTTCACACATAAGTCAATTCGTGAAGTGCGTGCGTTTATAAGTACTCGTAAATACTTGCAAATAATACAATAAAACAGTGCATTTTTATTTTGGAGCATTTTGCACTACACTTTCATACATCTTTACTGCACTTTGGAATTGCACTTTTTTACTCTACTTGTTAGCATTTCTTAAGAAGATGCTATTTATATTATATATGTATTTGCTGGTCCGTCTTCGAAAATTCATTTGGAAGGACTTCTTAGTCTATCTTACGAAAGCATACTTGCGTTTTCTTTCAAAGCAAATCCATTTTGAATGCCATTTTTTTCAAAACTTCTTTGACAAATATTCTATTCTGCGGAATAACTATTCCGCAAATAAAGCGGTCTCAATACTTTATACAAATAATAACCCGTAAAATTTCGATCTACAGTTCGGTTCTCAAAGTTTTTTTAAAATTATGCGTTCACTTTTTATTCTTCTATGCTTGATACACTGATATTGCTCATAAAAAGTCAGTTCATTAATAAGTGTATTTGTTATAAAAATCAAACAAAAATTTAAAAAAGTGGATTTCATATAAATATGTATAACTAAACAAATTTTTAGAGAGCATAAATATGAAGTGCAGAGGTATATTGTTCTGAAATTATTACAGAAATAGTTAATTTCGAATACATATAACTACAAAAGGTGATATAAAGCATAAAAATACAAAGTTTGGAATTATATTGTGCTCTAAAACAATGTCATTTTTGTATGAGACGAGAACTAAAAAGCACTCGTCTTATTTAAGACGATAATCGTCTCTAACTCGTCTCTTAGAATACATCAAGATGACCAAAGTTTACGTCGTTGACGATTTAGCGACGATTTTAAGACGACCGTGACTCTTAGAATACCTAAGACGAGTGAGAGACGATTTAAAGACGACCGTGACTCTTGGAATAACGCTATAAGAAGAGAAAGAAAAGAGAGTGGAAAGTGGATTTAAGCTGCAGTACAGAGCATTATTTTCAAGAGTAAGTTTGTCCATATTGGCGGTCATGTTGGTGTCAACTAAATTGATACGCTGCTCAAACTGTAGCAAGTTTGACTTTATATCCGTCAAATGCGACATCCAATCCGTTTTGACATCCGTTAACATAGATGATGGGGGCTGATACACGACTCATCAGTATGAGCGCATCACTCACTTGATTTCAAAAAGTGGAACAACTTACGATCCAAACGCTCATAACATTTGATGCAAAAATTTTGGCTGTCTCACGATCATCAAACAAACACGTGCATACAGAACTCGAAGCAGGGTCTGAAAATTTTTCTTATCTCCTGTGCTTTTATTCCTGTTTTACTATGCACAGCAGCCGCAGCAAGGGCTTCGCGGAAGCGAACATACATGCAGGTAGCAAGAAGAAATATATTGAAAAGCCGTCGGCTTTTTTACTGTTTGTCAAACCAATTGTAATAATTAAATTAATTCGGTTTTTTTAGGGTTTTCTTAGAAATTTACAGTTATTGTTATTTTCTTTTCTTATCCATTGTAGCTCTAGCAATTTATTTTTGAAATGTAAAATACCTGTACTCCTATTTAAAAAAATACTGACCCAAAATATATACCCATAACCAACGAATTTTCTTGGAAATATTGAAAAAATGGATGAAACGGTTTTTAGGATTATAAATAAAAAACAAAAAAGGTCGCCATGCTCTTGCTGTCTTTCTACTTTTTATATATCCTAACCCTTTCGCCGTTGTTCATTTTTACAACTTGGAAATACCTGTAAAAAAGGGGGCTGGCGAAAAGGTAGAAAACAGTTGAAGGTCATTGCAAGAAATAATGGAAAATACAATTAAAAAAGTTCGAAGAATGCGATCTCATAAATGGTAGATTCCATAAATGCAGGCATAACAGACGGTGCGTCAACGACAACATTGCTGCTGCTACTGACACGTCAAATCAATCACTCCGTATAGTGCTTTCGTTGAAATGAAAGCGCTTGCAAACACACTCTCAACCGCTTGCACATACACGATTTTTGAGTCATGCATAATATTTTATCGTGTATCACTGAGAAACTTTAGAGCTTTATTTGAGACACGCACAATGATGACTCGTGTATCAGCCCCCGATATGTATGAGTTCATCACGGAAAGCCCACTAAGAAGATCAGTCAGTAACTCCGAACTTAATTTTATAGCATTAATGCCTGGCGGCATATTCAGAGTGCAGTTGCTGCACGTGAATGTGAAAGATGATGTTCGCTTCTTACCACGCTTCATATCCACGCAGGATATCGGTGGGTGTCACACTGGGCATCTATGCGCCAGACTCACACGCTCTGATTGGTTGATTGCAAAAAGTGGAACAGCTTTCAATCCACGTTCGCCTCAACGTTAGCGCTAAAATTTTGGCTGCCTCACGAGCGTCAAACACTACCACATATATAAAAACTCGAAGCACGGTCTAAAAATTTTTCTTATCTGTTGCCTTCTCATTTCTGTTTTGTTATGCGTATCAGCCACAGCAAAGGCTTCGCTTAAGAAAACATGCATGCCGGTAGAAAGAAAAAATGTATGGAATGGAAAAACCGACTGATTTTGTGTTTTTTCTTACATTACTGTTATCGTTTAGAATTTTATTGTATTATGTAATTTTTATTTTTATTATTATTAGCTCTAGTAACTTATTTCTTAAATATTAAAATATTGCCCATTCTTATTTTAAAAAAATTACTCAAAATATTTATCAATAACCCAAAAGAATATTTTGGAAAGAAAGGATACATTTCTTACAATTACAAATAAAAAACAAGATGCAGGTAAAGGTTGCAATTTCTCTCGCTCTCTTTCTGTCAACCTTTTTAAAACTTGAAAATTCCTGAAAAAAAGGAGGTTTCCGAAAGGGTAAAAACAGGTGAAGGTCATTGCAACAAATAATGGAAAATACGATTAAAATATTTCGAAAAATGCAAACTCATAAGATTCCAATATACGGTAGGTATAGACAGACAGTACGTAAAGGACAACATTGCTGCTGCTCCTGACACATCAAATTAATCATTCCGTACCGTGCTTTCGTTGAAATGAAAGCGCTTACAAACACATCTCAACCGCTTGCACGTACACGAGTTTGAGGATGCGCACAATTTTTTGTAGTGTGACAGGGTGCAACGTAAACAGCTTTTTCTGAGGCGGCCTCAAGATGTCCAATGTGACACCCACCATCTGGTACCAATCACCACACACTCCGCATCCGCATGATGTGTGTTACATGTTTTAGTTTATTAATCGGGCGGAAAGAGTACTAAAAATAATAAAATCGCGTTTTCTCCAAAAATATGTATTTTTCGGTAAAATCTTACTTCACATAAATGAAAAGTATTGAACTTACCTTCCTAACGGTATACATATATCTATACCAGATATCCGAATCATGTTTACACATAGTTACACTCTTGATGCGCGCGATATATGACGAGTACGCACAAAGGTGGACTCTGCATACCTGGGTTCTGAATGCAGCCAATTTTGTTCTTTACTTTCAAAATTTACAACTCTGTATTTTAAAGTTATGAAGGAGAAATTGTATTAAAACATATCGCAATTAAACATAACGTTCATGATTTTATAAATTAGTTTGTGTGCTCCATTGCAACAGTGTTCCAAGGTTGACTTAAAAATATTAAGTAATATCACAATCGTGAATTCGAGTTATACGTGGTTCGTATTACATAGTATTATGAGTTTAGCATAATTTTTAGAAAAGGAATGTTTGGCCTTAATTAGGGATTCGCCAAGTAACGCCACGCGTATTGATACTTTGGCTTAAATAGGACGCTTGTCGACCCCACCGATGTAGTTGTTGTTGCGGAACAGATAAAGCGCTTGTCGACAAAACCAATTTTGTTGTTGTTGTTGTTGTTTTTCGTTGCTGACCCCAACAACAACAACAACTTTTTCTGCTCTCTTGTCCTTTCAGAGTTATAGCACTTTAAAGTTTGAAAAGTTCAGGCCTGTATCTCCTAAACCCTACAAGATACCTATATGTTATTGATATTGCTGGAAAGGTAATTGTATTATCTGTCATTTATGTAAAATAATATTTTGTAGAAAACCGTTCCGTTTTGGAGAAAAATGGAAATTTAGATTTTGCGTACTATTTTTTTCCATTCATTAATTTTTTTCTAAGTATAATGTATAATTAACTCACATAATTATGCCAATAATAAGAAAGTAGAGATTTTTAGCTTTCGGCACATGTTTTTTTCATCGCGATCAGTCCAGGATCTTAGGAGAAAACTAATTTTCAAAATCACAATCGCGTAAGTATATCAGCACTTTTTTGAATTTTATTAGTGCACTTTTTCTGTATATGTCATTCTCTTACTTTTGCAATCATGTTCTTTTTGGAACTTTGAAATGATGATGACCGTTACCGTTATTCGTATCATTGTTGTTGTATGTTTCCGTTGAATTGCGGAATTTATGAGTGTAGTTATTTTGTAGTGTATGAGTGTAGTAAAATTTTTCACTCTTATGAGTTCAAGGAGAGAGAGAGAGGAGTAGCGCCGCAGGCGAAACATTTTTATGAAAAATCGCGCGATTTTTCATAAAAATTTTTCACTTTTATGAGAGTACCTGAAATCCTATACTGATTCCAGAGATATATATGTCTATAAAAAGGTAAATGGCTGTACTTTCTTATTATTGACATAATTATGTGGGTTAATTATACATTATACTTAGAAAAAAATTAATGAATGGAAAAAAATAGTACGAAAAATCTAAATTTCCATTTTTCTCCAAAACTGAACGGTTTTCTACAAAATATTATTTTACATAAATGACAGATAATACAATTACCTTTCCAGCAATATCAATAACATATAGGTATCTTGTAAGGTTTAGGAGATACAGGCCTGAACTTTTCAAACTTTAAAGTGCTATAACTCTGAAACGACAAGAGAGCAGAAAAAGTTGTTGTTGTTGTTGGGGTCAGCAACGAAAAATAACAACAACAACAACAAAATTGGTTTTGTCGACAAGCGCTTTATTTAAGCCGTTGTTGCTGTTGCAGTTGTTGTTTTTGGTGCTGACTCCAACAACAACTTTTGTTGATCTCTTGTCGTTCCAGAGTTATAGCCCTTTAAAGTTGAAAAAGTTCATGCCTGTATCTCCTAAACCTTACAAGATACCTGTATGTTATTGATATTGCTAGAAGGAGAATTGAATTATCTGTCATTTATGTAAAATAATATTTTGTCGAAAAGCGTTCAGTTTTGGAGAAAAATGGAAATGTAGATTTTTCGTACTATTTTTTTCCATTCATTAATTTTTTTCTAAGTATAATGTATGAGTAATCCATATAATTATGCCAATAGTAAGAAGCTAGAGGCTTTTAGCTTTCGATAGAGGCTTTTTCCCTTTCCAGCAATATCAATAACATACAGGTATCTTGTAAGGTTTAGGAGATACAGGCCTGAACTTTTTCAACTTTAAAGGGCTATAACTCTGAAACGACAAGAGATCAACAAAAGTTGTTGTTGTTGTTGGGGTCAGCACCAAAAACAACAACAACAACATCGGTGGGGTCGACAGGCGCCCTATCTGTTCCGATACTCTTGTCATTGTTGTTCCTTGCGATGGATACCACAAAAACAACAACAAAACATCTGCTCCCCCCATGCTTTCTGAGTTATAGTCCTTTGAAATTTGGAACATGTCGGGGACGCTGATACAGCTTCGATTTTGTTCTTGTTTTTGGCATATATCGAACGCCGTACAACATGTTCAATCTTGTTGCTGTTTTTGCTGTTGTTGTTGTTTTTGGTGCTGACCCCAAAAATAACTTCAAAATGGGTTGGCTACTTCCGGTTCCGGTTTTATAGCCGTTTGAAATTTAACTGCCCATATCTTCTAAACTATAGCAGATATCCGGTTAGTATGGGTGCCGTTCTAAAGGTACTTAGAGTATCTTCAATTTATGTAATATGATGTTTTACCGAAAAGCTTATAGTTCTCGAAAAAAGCGCAATTTAAAATTTTTAGTCCTTTTTTTGTGAATTCAATAATTTTTTTCTAAGTGAAATGTGTAATTAATCATATAATTATATAAATCCTAAGAAATAACAGATCATTATCTTTCTACAGAATTTTACTTGACCATGATCGGTGTAGGAATTTAGGAGAAATTGCATGTGAAATGTCGCCATAACGTAAGTATTGAATTGTACTATACATTTTTTAAAATTAAAGATTAAATTTGGTTCAATACATTATTTGAAATCTGCCTTTTTCAGGGCAAGCGTTAGTATTAATAAAGATGATGTGTTGTTGTTTTGTTAGAATGCAGTTCGTAGGTAGCGCCGCAGACGAAAAATTGTAATGAAAAATCGTGCTATTTTTCATAAAAATTTTTCACATTGCTTTGTACGCACGTAATGTTGTTTTATTGTAATGTATTCGTAATTTAGCGCCGCAGGCGAAAAATTGTTATGAAAAATCGCGCGAACAACAACACGACATCATCTTTATTAATACTAACGCTTGCCCTGAAAAAGGCAGATTTTAAATAACGTATTGAGACAAATTTAATCTTTAATTTTAAAAAATGTATAGTACAATTCAATACTTACGTAATGGCGACATTTAACATGCTATTTCTCCTAAATTCCTACACCGATCATGGTCAACTAAATTTCTGTAGAAAACTAATGATCTGTTCTTTCTTAGGATTTATATAATTATATGATTAATTACACATTTTACTTCGAAAAAAATTATTGAATTCACAAAAAAAGTACTAAAAATTTTAAATTGCACTTTTTTCGAGAACTATAAGCTTTTCGGTAAAACATCATATTATATCAATTGAAGATACTCTAAGTACCTTTAGAACGGCACCCATACTAACCGGTTATCTGCTATAGTTTAGAAGATATGGGCAGTTAAATTTCAAATTTCAAACGGCTGTAAAACCGGAACCGGAAGTAGCCACCCCTTTTTGAAGTTATTTTTGGGGTCAGCACTAAAAACAACAACAAAAAAATTGGGCGTGTTGTACGGCGCCCGATATGCTCCTTGTTTTTTTTGACGGAGACTCCAGCAACATCATTTAACCCGCTTTCGTCTGGTTTCGGAGTTATAGTCCTTTCAAGTTGTAAAATTTCGGACCTATATCTCCGAAACGCTAACAGTTACCTACATATTGTGCGCATGATTGAAAAGGTATTCAAATTATCTTTCATCTATGCAAGACAATATGTTATCGAAAAACCATTACTTTTCAAAAAAATTGAAATTTTAGATTTTTTTTTAATTTTGTGTCATTTATTAATTTTTATTAAGTAAAATGTGTTCTTAACCTATATACTTATCTCAATATTAAAAGAGTAAGTCTCTTACCTTTTTTTGTATATACATATCATCAGGATCGGTGCGGGATTTTAGGAGAATAAACTTTAGAGGTCAGTACCTTTCCACAGCTATTTTTTCCGCCATAATCGGTACAGGATTTTAGGAGAAAACTAAGAAAATGAAAAATCGCGCGATTTTTTTGGGAAACAAATTTGAAAGGAGTATAACTTAGAAACCACGGGAGCAGAAGATTATTTTAATTTGTTGTTGTTGGCGTCTCTATCACTAGTTACAACAACAACACGGTGGACGGATCCCTATCTGCTCCACTGTTTTTATACCCTACACACGAAGTGATGAGGGTATATTCACTTTGTGCTTCCGTTTGTAACGCATTAAATGAGGCGTGACAGGTATACAAAGGTGTATATATTTTTGATCAGCATCACCTCCTTAGTCGATTTAGCCCTGTCCGTCCGTCTACTTGTCTGTCTGTCTGTGGAAATCACGATTACAAGAGAGAGAATAGAGATATCTTCTCCAAACTTGGCATTGGCATTAGTAACTCATTGGTATTGAAAATGGGCAAAATCGGACCATTACCTACTACTACGCCTACTTTTTATAGTGAATATAAATTCATCCATGCTTATACGCGACATTAGGGTGGACCTTATTTTTCGACCATAACATTTTTACCACGCCGCCCTCTAAACTTGTACTATTTCATGAAAAAGTAATTTGTACAAAATTTCAGATCGATTTGACATCGGGAAGACGTGGCACATCAACCACAAAACTTTGAAATAGAAATAATTGCGTTTCGATATTTATTTTATATCACAAAATAATAATGGTTAGATCAAGAAAACTTTTGCTTGCTGATTTTCAAAGCCAAATGTCAGCTTCTTAACATCCTTTTTAAATTAGGTTCCTACGTTAAAGAGTTTTTGAGAAATTTAATTCCAAACTTAAAATTTGGAATAAAAATTCCGAAAAAAATTTTTGGTCGCACTTTGCTTTTAAATACAGTATTAAGTATAAATATTTTTCCGACCATGAAATTCTCTAATCAATTCTAGAGAGAATGCTTCAAACCGGAAGGATTTATGTTTTGTAGTTTCCGAGAAAAGTGAAAATTACGAACTAAACTCCTTCCCCAGAGCAGTCTTCTTTCATATTTTTGCACCAGCAATAAAACACAAATAGCCAAAAAATTGGTATTTGAAAGGAAAGTATGCTTCGTCATTTTCACTTTTCTCGGAAACTACAAAACATAGATCCTTCCGGTTTGAAGCTTTCTCTGTAAAATTGATTAGAGAATTTTATGATCGGACAAAAATTTACACATAATACCGTATTTTAACGAAAAAATTGCGACCAAAAATTTTTTTTTTTGAATTTTTATTCCAAATTTTAATTTTGGCATTAATTTTCTCAAAAACTGTTTGACGTAGGAACCTAATTTAAAAAGGATGTTAAGAGGCCGATATTTGGCTTTCAAACCCTATAAGCGAAAGTGATCCAGATATCGCCGTTATGTTTTAATATATTTTTTCCGGTTTTTAGTCGGGTTTTTAGAAAATGCCCCCTCCCGCCTAAACGAGGGAAAATGCACCCCCCCTCCCATGTGCAATTTTTTTCTTGTCTCGACCCAACCTACATGCCCTAGCCTTTTGTCTCCTCTTATGCGAAAAATCCTGTATAACTAAAAAAAAAAGGAAACTCACAATAAGATGCATTAAAATTTAATATCTATAATTTAAAAAATGCAGGTATTAGTTAATTATTATGCTAAAAAAACTATACTGTATCGCTAATATTATGCATATTCTTGAATATGAAGAACATTTAACCATTATTAAAAATGTTTGCTTCATTCCTTTTCGTTGATACAAATTTCGCATTTTTTGCAAGTTTCATATGAATGTGCCACGTCTTTCTGTTATCCGATCAACTTAATAATTATAGAAATTATTTCTTTATCCAATGGAACAATTTTAGGGGGCGGCGTAAAAGAATGCTGTAAAAAATTTTCTCCCAGTACAGCTAAGGTCCACCCTAACGCGACATACTAACAGATAAAATGTTTATATGATAATACAAATGCCTTAAATAGGTTTTGCGGCACAATTCTCTATTTTGTTGTTGTTTCTGTTGTATGTACTTGTTTCTGGTGCTGACCACAACAACCCCAAAAAGGGGGTGATAACTTCCGGTCCCAGTTTTAGTAGACCCAGTCCCAGTTTTTGTGTAGTAGACGTGTTGCTGTTTGAAGGTGAGAAAAAAATATATATATTCTTGAAGAAAGCAGGCGTGGGTCGAGCACAAGCGTAACCACATTTTTAACACGTAATCATATCACAAAAATCACCGAGTTTGCACGGTAGCATAACCCCGGCCTTAGAAAGGGATTGAAAAGACCCTTATAGCCTGTTTCCATAAAATAGTTTTTCCAGGTTTTTGGAATAAACTGTTTTAAGCCCCAAAACCACTCGTAAACTGTTTTAACTCCGTTGAAATTGTTGTTGCGATTCCAGCGCTAAACCAAAATACTTTTGGGTTTTAGCCTCAGTTTTTACTTTGCAAGTCTGTTTCGAAGTTCGGAATTGCAGACACACTATCTTTCTCTTTGTCTAGTGCAAATAAGTTAGAAAGAGATAATTTATGTCACCAAACTATTCTGCCAAAGGTAAAAAAAACTCGACATACTGAGAGGAATTTGCTATTTACGATGTACGATTTTTCGCTTTCCAAATTCTGTAAACTTGCGAATTTCGTCACCATACAAAAATACATTTCAACAATTTTGAATATTATTGTTATTTTATTCATTGTATTATAACAGCCTTATAAACTAAAACGACACCTAAGCGCAAACGGAAACTGAAACTCAAACTCAACTAACCCAAACTCCAATAATGTAAGCTTTTTGAGCCGACATTTACGTGTACAGTAAGACCCCGCTTAACGCGGGGGATACGTTCCATCAAAGTAGAGCGTAAAGCGAAACAACGCTAAACGAGGCTGTCTTAACATGTAAATAATGTGGTTAGATGGGAAGATGGAAATTTAATAAGTATGTTTTTTTTAATAAAAATAAAACCAAACATTTATTTCTTACAAAAAGAAAAACAATATAAATGACTATACTATGACTATATATGACTATCAGCGCTAAACCGAAACGAAACAGCGTTAAGCGGGGTCTTACCGTAAACTGTTTTGGATATGTTATGTATATATGTATTTGGAAACCTAGTGCTGCGCAAAATTTCGGGGAATTTCGGTTGAAATAAAAGGGCGCTAAAACAAAAAAGCGTTAAGCGGCGTCTTACTGTGCGTCAAACTTTGCAGAGCGCCATTGTTTGCAGACAGAAAGGTGATGCCATATCTACAATATTTTAGGGAATTTTCTAGGAAATTTTTAAAAATCCAAAGACTTGGTGCATGAATTTGTGAAAATCACAGAGAAAGGTCGCGGTGGTGGTGTCCCAAAAAATCTGGCATTCATATGCCGATATTATTTGTGTTTATTATTGTGGAAATTATTTGTGAATTAATTACGTTTCAAACAGAACTGTAATTAAAATTGTATAATAACATCGAAATAATATAATCAGCAGAATATTGCAGCAACATGTGCATTCACCGTGTTTTTTCACTATAAAATCACTTTTCATATAAACATTTATCTTTTTATAACTTTAATGTCTTTATAAACGATACTTTGCGTTTAACTTTATCGATTTAATACATACTTTTTCATTTTCTATGCAAAATACAAATTATAATAACGCACAATTGCACTAAACGCTAGCCTCTTTGCTTGCGTCTGTTTGAACATGTTTTTCTCTGGAAATTCGTCTTCTATTATACCCGTTGCGTAAACTTAAATATGCAAAGCATGTGAAAATACTAACAACAAACTTTCTTAGCGCGTGGTGTATTTCATTCGCCATCTGTTATCCTCCGTCTGTCAAAACAACGAAAATCTACGAAAAGCACAAAACAAAACGGGTGTTAAACTGAAAAAGCGTTTATCGTTTATAAGGGCGTAAATTAAAGCGATGCACAATTTTAAAAATAGCTGCGTAAATATACAAACAAAACAACAGCTGTTTATTTCTTCTTTTCGGTTTGACAACGCGGACCGGATTATGTATGGAAACACTAGATCAGCTGATCAATATTCGAACTCCTTAATCGGATTAACTATTTTTATGGAAACAGGCTATTAATTTATGTTATATAGGATTTTATCGAAGACCTTATAGTTTTTAAGATATAAGATTTTTAGTACTTGTTTTTCCAATTCATTAATTTATTTTCGAAGTAAAATCCATAATTAAAGGCCTGATTATAGCCTTTTCCCCATAAAAATGTTTAATCCGGTTAAGGTGTTGGAAAATCGATCAGCTGATCTAGTGTTTCCATGTAATTATCCCCATAATAAGAAAGTTGGAATGCTTAACTTTAGAAATATATTTCACTAGGATCGGTGCAGGATTTTAGGAAAAAACGCCCTTGATACTGCGCTACACTGAGAAAATGAAAAAGCCGACGATCTATAAATTATATAAATATTTATATTTATAGGTTTATAAATTCTAGTTTTGATACACCAGAATAGCTGCAGTGTAATATATATAATGTTAAGATTTCATTTGGATCGGTCCAAACCATTATGAAAGAGCATTTGTGCTTGAGAAAAGTCAAATCTCGATTCGTTCCACAAACCTTCTTCTTCCCGTTTGTTCGTGAGAGCAATTTTCTAAAAACACGACATTAAAACGGTAAAAACCCTAGAACGGCAAAACTGGCATAATATTTGGATAGCTATTGTTCGGAAACATAGTAAGGGTATATTTCTTCCAGTGTTATTGTCCAGCATATCATCGATGAATTGAATAAATAATCCTGGTCCTGACAAAATTCCATCATGCATTCTGAAACACTGCCGATGAGCAGCTAGTACAGCTCATTACAATTCTATTTAATTTGTCTTTACGTACCGGTTATTTTCCTCGTGCTTGGAAGTCTTCGTTTGTTACACAAATCTGGTAATAGACATCTTATAAATAGTTATCGAGGTGTTGCAAAGCTCATTGTTCTTCCGAAACTATTTGAAAAGATAATTAAAGACCAAAGTGCTCGTTCGTTTGTTCTTCAATTTCAGTTGTTCGGCACGGTTTTCGATTGGGGAAATCAACTACAACAAACCTCCTAGATTTATGTCGCATCTTATTTGGAACGCCCCGTCTAAAAAGGACTTAACAGCTATGTAAATAGAGGAGCCTGCGGAATAGTATCAAAGTCGGACGTGTTTTTTTTTCTGCTTGAAAAAAATTAAAAATTAATATATATAAAGTATAAAGAATATTAATTTCTTTGCCTTTGCATTGTTAACTTTTGCAAATAATTTTGACCACAAAAGTTCGTGTTCATAAAGTGGTTTACGGATTTTAAATGGCTTTGCAAGCCAATCTCATTCTTAAAAAAATGCCACCGGATAAGTCTTTGATGACGTCATCAGATTCCTTTCCTTTCCTTTCAAGGATACCATTAAATATCTTGGCATTAATTTTTACAGTCTTCTGAAATTTAACAAACATGCAAGAATTGTACTGAAAAAAGCCTACAGAATTTTGTGCACTTTTTCAAGTGTTTTTTGGAACGGAAGTTTACCAAAGAAAACAAAACTTTTGTTGTATAAAACCTGTATTAGACCTGTTATCTTGTATGGCTTTCCCATTTGGTTTAACGTTTCTCCAACTGTCATTAGAGAATTTGAAATTTTGGAACGCAAGGTCTTACGTCATTGTATTGGAAAGTATTTCCAATCGCCTACAAAACGTTACTCGAATCGTTTCGTTTATTCGGAAGCTAAAGCATGTCCAATTGGTCTTTACGTGTTAGATATTCTACATAGATTTGTAAATAGAATCTCTTGCCATGATAACGATTGGATTCTTGATATCTTCAACCAACAGAGTCTTTAGCTGGTCAAATTTAAGGTATTTATAACCTATTGGCTTTGTTCAAAAAGCTCCCGCTAATTTTGATTTAAATGTGTCACTTTGTCACAATTTTTATAAAAATACAGTTCCTGATTCTCATAGAGGTTAGCAGTCAAATGGGTCTAAAAGGTTTGTTTTCTTTTTTTTGTTTTTGTATTAATTTTTTATTATTGTTTTCTTTATTTTAATTTACTTAGAGCATAAGTTAGCATTAAGTTAACATTAAGTTAGCATTAAGATCTAATCTAGGTTAGCAGATCTATACATCTCAATATATGTCAACTCTGGGAGCAAGAGCGTTTAATGTTCATGTTATTGTTTTCTTCAATGTTCTCTTCTTATTAATAAGTATGATACTGCTGTACCTTTACGTTTTTAGGATAATACATTATAGCTTTTAATTTTTGTCCACAATTGTAATTCGAATTTTGTAAACTTATAATGTTGTTGAAAAAAGGTTTGTTGAAAAAGAATTGAAAAAATTTCAATTCAATTCAGCTATGTATGTAAATATGAAACCATAATTTGTGTAAATATGGAACCGTAATTTGTGTAAATATGAAACCGTAATTTGTGTTTTCAAAATACACGTTTATTGTATCAACATTATATATCACAAAATATTTTATTCGAAGTATTGCCCATCGGTAGTTATTAAGTGAGTATGTTAGGTATTGTCCATACATTTTTCTGACAATTTGAGAATGCCACATCAAAAAAACTGTTCCTCTTTGAGGCAAACCAGTCATACAGCCATTTTCGTAAGATGAAGGATGAAGATGTATGCAAATAGGTAATAGTGGGATGGTTCCTCTGCACGGCTTAAATTTCAGGAGTAGGTAGCTGATATAGTGACGAGCAATATGCAAACCATTTTCAGATTATATGTTTTACTAAACGAATAAGTAAATCTGAGTGACACCTTACCTTGCCACTGTAAAAATGCCTTGTTCATATGCTTTTACTAATCTACCTTTGTCATACCTGTTTTGGAGGATAATATCCCATACACAATTATCTGCAATTTTGGTTTCTGTTTTGACCAATTTGTTTTTATTTCACCAAAGACAATGAAGTGAAGTGTTTTAGCCACAAAAATTTGTAAAGTCTTAAACAAGAACTTATTACAGTAGCGTCACCTATGCCCATTGAAACCATACGTATCGCTGTAGTGCGATGGCCGTACATTTTAAGGGCCTGCATAAAAGTAAAAGGCCATAATTTCGAATGAAATATTGTTTTTTCGCAAGAATATTACTTAATAAAAAATAAAAATTATAACAAATTTTTTCTTTTATTTTTATACTAACTCTAAATTTTAATAGAACTCTAAGTATATTAGAGACTAAGTATATAAAACTATTATCACATGAAAAATACTACATATTTCTATTAAATACTGTGTAAAGCAGAATGAACGCGACCGTGATATTATCTTTGAGAGTAGAAAAGTTACGAAATAAACTTAGTCATTTAGGTTTAGATAGGACTTAAGACTGTCTTACAAGATCGATTGTTCAGACTGTGTGTAAAATAATCCCAAATGTGGTAAGAAAAAGTCCGCCTTGAAAATTAAATTCTCTGTATTTTTATGAGACTAGTTTTTTGATATTTTTTAATCCTACTATCCTTCGCTTTACGTACATTTATCGATTCTAGCTTAGAGTCTTTTCTTTTTATACTCTACACCTTAAGGTTACGGGTATCTTCACTGTGTCAAGAAATGTGTAACGCATAGAAATATAGAAGATATATAGAAAGTATATATATTCTTGTTCAGCGTCCCTCCTGGGTTGATTAGCCATATCCGTCCGTCCGTCTGTTGAAATCACGATCACAGGAGAACCGGTGACGATATTAGATCATGAAATGTCCCATTTTGAAACGAAAGTTTAGAGTATTTGATATCCAATCAGCTTGGCTAGACGCAGTATCATTTCATACGGTTTCACTCAGTTCGTAGGAGAGAGAGATGAGGAAGAAAGGGAAAAGTCTACACTGGTATCAAGTGTAGAGAATTTTTGATACCAAAATAGACCCTGCTTCTCTCGGTCTTTACTCACACAAATAAGCAGTTGTCAACAACAAGGAAAGTGTCGGCCATAATGAATTCGAACGGTTGGAAATGAAGTTGAAAAAATTCTCTTTTTCGGAGGAATTTCGTGTATTTGTTCCATTTGCCTTATTTTAATATCAAGTCACGAAAAGTTCAAAAACAATTAAAACCAGAAAGAGTGTTAACTTCGGTCTGGCCGAAGTTCATATACCCTACACACGTTTTCTTAAAAATTACTCGTGGCAATGGTCCAATTTTCTTCCTTTTCAATCTCAAATATCCTGTGATGACAGAGAATATTCGTGCCAAATTTGATGAAAATATCTCTATTCGTTCTCCTGTAATCGAATTTTATTTAATTAGTGGGCGGACCACGCCCATTTGTGGTAATCTGTTTTGGTCAGAGACAGTGGACTTCTGGAAGCAAGCTGAGAAAGCATAGATGAATTTATATTCATTATAAAAGGTAGGCGTGGTAATGGTCCATTTTCAATACAGATGAGTTTCTAATGATAGACAATATTCGTGCCAAGTTTGATGAAAATATCTCTATTCGTTCTCTTGTAATCGTGATTTCCACAGACAGACAGACGGACGGACATGGCTAAATCGACTCAGGAGGTCACGCTGATCAAGAATATATATACTTTTCTATACCTATCACGCCTTCTTTAATGCGTTACAAACGGAAGCAGTAAGTGAATATACCCTCTCACTTCGTGTGCAGGGTATAAAAAAAGGGGAAAAGATTAGGCACTTCTCGAAGTACCAATGTTGTTGTTGTTTCTGGCGTACATTACAATTAGGAAAACATTAATGGAAAACCAGTAAGAAAGCTATATTCGGCCTGGCCGAATCTTAGATACCCTACACCTAAAAGTTTTAAAAAAATTTAAACTGAAAATAGAGGAATATATGGTTATAAGGAAAGCTTATAAGGATCACATTTAATCACAGACGGGTATAAATATAGTGGCGAAGCTAGGGTGGGCCGGGGGTGGCGGTCCACTCTGGGCGGCAGTTGTGGAAATCAAGTATTGATTGATTGAATTCTAGGAATTTTTGGAGCTGCAAGTGGATTAACCGTCCTGGGCTCCGGTAAAGTTTAACAGATATAGGCCTGGAATTTAGAAACATTAAAGGGCTATAATTCGAGAACTAGATGAGAGTAATACAAATTATTGTTGTTAGGGTCAGCGCCAGAAACAACAACATTGGTTAGGTCGAGAAGCGCCTGATTTAAGTCAAAAATGCAAACGTTTTAAGTAAAACCAGAAAGACTTAACTTCTTCAGAAAGACTTCAGCTGGCCGGCTGGCTGTTGCAAGGGGGGCATGCAGCTGTGAATTATATATTCTTTTTTTGTTTTATTATATTTCTTATAATAAATATTGTGACGACGGAATCTCAGGCGAATTCCGCCATACAATAGTATAAGCTATATATTTTTCTTTCTATATATTTTTTTTGGTGAGTTGAATAGTTTAATTATATAAAATTGAAGTATTATATTTTTTTTTAAGCAAAAGAATAAAGAACATGTATATTTTATATTTCTATATCATTGAATTGTTATTGATTGCTTAAGATTGAATACATACCGTAGATTAAGCTATTATACTAAGAGAACTAACGACATCCCTGTACTATCAATAATATAAGACATTAATATAAGAGAAGATTTGTAAGTATAAGGTCTAGTGATAAGTAAGCAAAGAGCGAGAGAGCGATCGGAAGATAACATCATTCATCAAACAGCGCAAAACCACAGAGCAAGAAGCGAGACATTGAGCAAATGCAAAGAGCGACAGAACGAGCGAACGAGAGAACACTACATTTATACACAGCACCAATCGATCAGCAGGAAACAATACACAGTGAAACAGAAGCAAAGCAGAGCCAGACGTAGAGAGAGCGAACAAGGCTTGAATAGACAAACGAACATACGAAAGCAGCATCACGAAAACAGAAGACAAGCAGAGGTTAGCTGCCAACTCAGAAGCAACTACATGATCACTTGAGCATCGGCTGCTGGATCGAACGGACGTGCACACTTGAACTCCAAGGAAGAAACACAGTATCGCTTGATAACCGAACAGGCAGGCAACGGGAGGAGAACTTAACCGGACAGGAACAAGAGGACAGAGAATCGGACAAGGAACCTACGGAGAACTTGTTGTTAGGGAAACGGCAAATATAATCGATTAAGGAGTTATCAATATTTGTTGTCGACTGTACTGGCATTACGACGCTCCGGCTCGGGTGCCAGATACAGTAGTCAGTGCGAATCTTACGACTCGGCTGCTCGGCAACATATACGAGAGACGCGTTAGTTTATTCGGCAGAAAGTAAAGTTTGCACCAGGTTCCCCAAATCTGCGGTCGACTGTACTGGCATTGCGACGCTCCGGCTCGGGTGCCAGATGCGTAGTCAGTGCGAATCTCACGACTCGACTGCTCGACAACATATTTGGTAAGTGCGTCAAAGCTTCGTGACCAAGAGACTGCCTAGACGACCGCCCTTGCCTCCTCTCGCTCATCATCAGCTCGCCAAGATATAGACTTAGTATTTACTTTACGATTGTAAACCTAAATGTAAAGAAAGTGTAAATCAAGCTACGAATAAAGATAGTATTTGAGCAGAAGTCCCAGTGAATTATAAATTTTCTGTGACGAACCGTGGACATCCGACGAGCGTACCCGTGCTTTTAAACCCGGACGAAAGGGAAGCTTCGTTACAATATATTATATTTTTACATAATATTGTATATTATTTTGTAGACCATTAAATAAATTATAATATCAGTTGAGTATTTATGAAATTTGGTTTTTATATAAATGAACGGGACGCAAAATTTGTTTTTTAAAGGGGGGTGGGGGGGCGCACCAATTTGTTTTCTTAAAAGGGGGGCGCCGGTACAAAAAGATTGGAAACCACTGTTCTAATGTTAAGCAATACTCCTGCCAAACTTGATTAAGATATCTCTATTTGTGCTCCTGTAATCGACTTTTATTTAAATAGTGGGCGGTCCGACCACGCCCATTTTTGGTGATCTGTTTTGGTCAAAGACAGTGGACTTTTTGACAAAATTTCAACCGCAAATTCGTTCTACAAGCTGGGAAATTGAGCTATAAGCATGGATGAATTTATATTCACTATAAAAAGTAGGCGTGGTAATGGTCCGATTTTGCCCATTTTCAATACCGACGAGTTTCTAATGATAGGCAATATTCGTGCCAAGTATAAAAATAGACATACTATATTTAAATAAACATATTTCGTCCATCCTTAAATAGCAGCTATAATCGTATGTGCTGGGCCCTAGGGTTCTTATCAACTCTTGAGTGTTTCCACGAACACTGCTATTCTTCCTCCACTTCTTTACCCAACACGATCATCACCTTTGTGAATCTTCATCGGCTACAACATAGCATGCAGCAGCTGTTGCCATCGCTGCAACACAAGCCATTTGTGATTCCTCCATTATTAATATTTTGAAATAATTTAACTATTTTAAAAAAATTTTACAACACAACTGTTCAACGATTTCCACTGAACAAGAAAACCAAAGTAAAGCAGGTAATTACCATTGAATTAAAATTTAAAAATGGGATTTTTAGAAATCCTATTTTTTCTTTACGTTTCTTTCTTTTCTTTTCTTTCTTTATAATATAATATAAATATGGCAACTATGGCCAACATTTTGATATTCAGTAAATTTCACACACACACATTGGCATAACATGTTTACGGCTTTTGAAACTGTTTGTGCACGGAGTGCAATGAAAGTTTGTGCACGGAGTGCAATGAAGGTTTGTGCACTGAGTGCAATGAATGTTTTAAATGATGAGAGTTTTTTTATATTAAACATGGAGTGCAAAATTACAGATGTTCACCTTTGCTTGTTACACTTTGTTACACTAAACTCCAAAATTACAGATTTATTTCGATTGAACTATACACCGGTTGTTTTCCACAAAGTGGAATAGTAATACAATAACAAAACAATGTCAAAAATAATATTCTTAAGAAAGCACCGCTCATCTGCTCGTAATCCAAAAATGCAGTCATAAAAAACGCACAAAAGGGAGCGATCGCAACAACAATGCTGCAGTAGCTAAATTATTTCGCTGTGGTTCTTTATTTTGCACTGTGGGCAGAAGAGTGCGCCTTATCGAGCTAATTTGTTTTGTTTGGTGTTTGCATTTTTGGTTGATATTTTGTTTGGTGCACAAACAGAAACTAAACGAGAAACCACAGTGTCATCGAGAGACATGAGTCATGTCACAGAGAGTTTCCATGCCTAGCTCCTCTAATTTGAATAGCGTCGTTCGATCACGCGTTCACGCGTTGTCTTGTAAGGGGATTGGACGGTCTTTATTGACCAATCTAGGCTGTTTAATAAAAAGCTCTCATCATGTCATCCAACATATTGCAGAAGACATCTACTGTTATGGATTGACCAGGTCTCATAAAGCTGTAATGGATAATTCCGGCGGTGGACCACCAAATAAACACCATAAGCTTTCTCTGATAAATGTTTTGTTCAGGGTTCTGTTTCGGAATATCTTCTTTATCCAACCATTGTGCCGAACGTTTTCGATTGTGGAATAAGATCCATTTTTCATCAAACGTTACAATGCAGTAGAGAAAAGGTTCGATTTTATACCGTGACGGTAAAGAAAGACAAGTTTCGAAATAATTTCTTTTTTGATGCTCGTTTAACTGAAACGGAACCCATCGATCGACCCATCGGTTATGCTAAGCATAACTTTAGCATAACATTTCTTTGAAGTGATCCAAAATTGTTGGAATAGAAACGTTAAACCCTGCTGCATAGTTTGGGACGTATCTGCTTCCACTACAGATTTCAGGTTATCATTATCCACCTTAATCGCCAGTCTTCCACGTGGTTTATTTTCAAGGCTTAAATCACCAGAACGATCAAACCAACAACGTAATGCTACGTTTACACCGACCTCGAATGAGAATAATGAATGAGTCATTCGCAAACCGTTTACACTGCCTCATTCTCATTCGTTTTGACAGGGCTGTTCTGAAAAAACGATTGAAAATAATTTCATCAATATAGTGAAATAATTTATTGATTGCGATAAATGGAAGAATTAACAAATACATCATTATTAATTTCAACTGTGCAAGCAAATTACCGGCTCCATCTATTCTTTTATTTGTTTTTTGAAATTTTGCTTTCTGTTTTTGACGTACGAAGGTTTTCGATTGTGGAATACTATCCATTTTTCATCAAACGTTACAATGCAGTATAGAAAAGGTTCGATTTTATACCGTGACGGTAAAGAAAGACAAGTTTTGAAATGATTTCTTTTTTGATGCTCGTTTAACTGACGGAACCCATCGATCGACCCGTTGAGCTCTCTCACGTCGTCGTAAAATTTTCTAATTTTCTGACAACTTCTTCCGATTTTCTCATTTTTTGAAAAACAGTATGCCCTACTTTTCGATGAAATTCTTCAAATTCCCCAAAAAATGTAAATAAATTTGACAAACGAATTGTCACACAAGGAAATTATTCAAATTATTTTTATTTAAAACAAAATGTAAATAATTTATGACGACAGATGTCACTCATTCGAAGATTTCGAGAGAAACAAATCGTTATCGTTTGCGACGTCGCATCGTTGCGTTGTGGTTGCACAGTAATGCTACGTTTACACCGACCTCGAATGAGAATAATGAATGAGTCATTCGCAAACCGTTTACACTGCCTCATTCTCATTCGTTTTGACAGGGCTGTTCTGAAAAATCGATTGAAAATAATTTCATCAATATAGTGAAAAATAATTTATTGATTGCGATAAATGGAAGAATTAACAAATACATCATTATTAATTTCAACTGTGCAAGCAAATAACCGGCTCCATCTATTCTTTTATTTGTTTTTTGAAATTTTGCTTTCTGTTTTTGACAGCTGATTGCAATTATCGTTCCATTTCCAGTGTTTTGTTTTGGGAATTGTTTGTTCTTAGCTATACACTGATTCAGAAGTTTTATTTTGTTCTCATTCGCTTCGTATTCATGAATGTATTCACGAATGAGATAGATTCTCATTCGCAAATCGTTTGGAAAATATTCTAATTCGGCTTTGCATTCGACAAATCTGACTCGGATGAGTACTTCGAGGTTGGTGTAAACGTAGCATAAGGTCCAATGATTAGCCCCAAACACTTCATTGATGTTTCGATTGCTTTCGCGACGAAACTCATACTTGAAAATTGATATTTTGATTGCGCGACGAAATTGAACCCGCATTTTTACCTTTCCATTGTCTTATGAAAGCTACTCTATATCAGAAGATTAAAAAAGGAACAACGATTTGCACTATGCGTTTGAAAGAGTAAGGCCTCAAACACTAAAGACGCCTTTTAATGTTTCTAAATTCCAGGCCTATACCTGTTAAACTTTACGAGATATCACTATGATATGAAAAATAAAATTTTAGATTTTTAGTACTTTTTTCCATTAATTAATGTCTTCCTAATTGTAATGTCCGCCAGAAACAACAGCAATATTGGTTACTTCGAGAACCGCCTAATCTTTTCCCCCTTTTTCTAAATTTTTTTTGAACTTTTCATGACGTGATATTCAAATAAGGCAAATGGGACAAATAAACGAAATTTCTCCGAAAAAGAATTTTTTCAACTTCATTTGCAGCCGTTCGAATTCATTATGGCCGACATATTTGACAACTGCTTACTTGTGTGCGTAAATGATATCGAGGGAAGCAGGGTCTATTTTGGTATTAAAAATTCTCTACACTTGATACCAGAGTTTAGACTTTTCCCTTTCTTCCTCATCTCCCTCTGCAACGAAATGAGTGAAACCGTATCAAATGATACTGCGTCTAGCCAAGCTGAATGACCTAGTATTATAACGCAGAAATAGTCTTTCTTATAGTGTGCAGGCTTGTATTGAAAATAAGCAAAATCGGTCAAGGACCACGCCTATTTTTTATTAGAAATTTGATATTCCTGGGTATAGTAGCATTATCCGTTAATATGTCAAATTTACGCGTGATCCACACACTTTTAGGTTACACATGCAAAAGAGGGTCTTAAATGGTCATATTGTTAGATATATAAACTTCCTGAATAAAAGTCTACATAACAACTTATTTTTCAATAAAATATTATAACAGCAAGACTGGGCGCGGTCCGCCCACTTTAACACTACTTATACAGTATAGCTCATGAAAACAAGTTTACCACGGAAATAAAGATTTCATTTGAACGCAGTAACAAGTCTACTAAGCTAGTTATTTTGTTTTGAAAACAGGTAACGACCACGCCTACTATTTGTACATTGGCGTAGCTAGGACTCATGGAGCCCGGGACGGTTAATCAACTTGAAGCCTCAAAAATTCCTACAGAGCGGACCACAACCCCCTCCCCACCGAAGCTACGCCACTGTATTTATACCCCGTCTGTGATTAAACGTTTATAAGGTAGCTTTCCTTACAACGACATATTTCCTCTAGTTTTGGTTTGTATTTCACTATATAATATTATTGTTCTGCAATGAAAAATCTAAATAAATTAAAAATTAAATAAATAAAACTATTTCGTTCAATTAAATTTGTTCAAAACTTTTAGGTTGTATTTTGTAAATGAAAGTCCTCACGTCCTTCTCTAAGTAAAATATAGGTTTTCTTTCGTATTTCTCGTAGGGAGGTCTTTATTCTTGAAAAATCATCGACTGCTCCATTCAGAGTATAATTGACGACTCTTGCTTAGAGCGTTTTCTTATTTCCACTTTGTCCCGGTTGACGCACCCGTCGCACCCCAGGTATTATCAAATGTTTAAAAGCATTTTTTAGTGGATGAGTTACATAAGTTGAACTTACATTTTACACAGAAAGCTTGTGTCTCTGATTTGCAACCAACCATTTTGCACATTTTTTAGCCCGATCTACAACAAAACATAGCATTTCCGCTACTTCCGTTCTGAAAATTGATAGGGGGTAATTCCGTCCAGCAATCGGTGATAAAGAATATATGCATTTATCATTGCAACATGCAACATATGAAAAAAATTCGATTAGTCCACTTCCTTGTCTTCATCCGTATACGGTAACGGCTGGTCAGTCCGCCCATTAAATCCACTGCATCCATATGTTTATTATACCCTTCAATTTACCATCCCAACGTGCCACTTTTGATGAACGATTACCATTATATTTCGATTTAAAGTCTTCACTGCCTACATAAGTGGAGAGGAGTCGAACGTTTGTATCACGCCAAAAAACGCTGCTTATTTCGAAACCGAAGGCAGTGCCTGCCCACGCATTCTTAGTTATATCCTCGCTCGAATTTTCTCGACTGCAGGTTGGCATCAGATGACAATTTAATGTTCGGCACGCGGTTTGCTCGCACTGTATCCCAGCTGTAAATGCCACGGCTGTTGAGGTAATAATTTGAAATGACTTCCAAAAAGTCTTTTGTAAGAAAATACATGAAACAGTCGCATGCCGTTTTCTGAGATTTTAAATGGTCGGGCATATCCTTCTGGTCCTGAAAAACGAGTTCGTTGACATGCAGTTGTAGATTTTTCTATTTCCAAATAATTGTTTTAAATTCTCGCAAATCGTTTGTTATATCGCCTGCAGCGCCGTCGAATACGCTGTAAGACTGACCAACTGGACCACCCTCCTCCTCCTCAGGTCAGGTTGTTTCTACGTTTGGAAGTCGGTTGAGACAAATTTGCATTGAATGATTCAGTAGAAGTTTCTTTTTCTGATACGTTGCTAAAATTTAAACTGATTTCTATCCTACTGGTACAAATTTCTGGCGAGTAAGCATGGACTTTGTTTCGAAAACATCCTCGGGAACTATATAGACAGGTTCTGTAACGCTATCGTCATCATCGAAATCCATTTCGCCTTCATCGCCAGTACTTTCATAATCAGACGAACGGTTCAGCAGGTTTAAACGGATTACGAGACATCGCAATACAATGAAATACGTGAACAATAATGTTCATAAATAGATAAATGCATACATTCATATGTGGCATAAGAAGATGGAAAGATTATGTGTTTATAAAAAATGTTTGCTTAAAGTCCTAGGTCCGCCTTTAGGCGGATGTGTTTAAAGTTTACGTAAATACTGTAACGTGCACAACGTTACAAATAAGATAAATGTAAGATTATTACAACTAAAATATAAATAAGCTAGAAATATAAGCAAGAAAACTAAATTGTCAAGAATACACCTATACCTCACTTTGCGTCGGGGTTACGTTCCAAAAAAACACGACGCAAAGTGAATTAAGATTTTCTATAGCAAACCATGTAAAGATCGAAGATAGGTTCCAGGGTTACGAAAATACTACTTTTTAAAAAGAAAATTGATCAAAGTAAACATTAAAAAAACAAAAATAATATAACTCCAATAAATAAATATATATTTACCTTTTTTGTAATCAGAAACAACCCGTAAAAATTTATAGAAATTAATTATTCTCTTTTTTAAAAAGCACAAACACTAATTGAAACGTTACAAAAAGCACAATATGTACACTACATAATTGAAACTGAACTCTAAAATTAGCAAAACAAAGTAAAAATAAAACTATATTAAAATTGCGTTGATTTTCAGTTAGAAGAGGAATCCCCGAATTTGATGGCATGGAGCAATTAGAAACAAAAGTGTAGCCATCTGTTAGAAAACAAGAAAAAAATTAAAGACTCGAACCCAAAACAACGCAACATCGAAAACCTAACGACGCACAGTGAAAATTGGTACTAATTAAGCAGCGACGCAACTTCGAAAACAACGCAAAACGAAACGACGCAAAGCGAGGTATAGGTGTATAGCAAAATTAATAATTTTAAACATTTAATTACAAATAGTAATAACCTAGAAATATAAGAAAACTGAAATATCAAAATATAGAAATAAAGGAAACAGCACAAAGAACAGCGTAAACGCAGTCGCAGCGCAATCTCGGCATTAATAGACAGAACACATTAAATAATCGTAGGTTCAAATCCCACCAGCGACAGAAACACTCTATTTTCTCTTTTTTTTGCTAAACAAAACTGAGCTTAAAAAACCTCATATCGCAGGTTCGAATCCCGCCAGCGACAAAACATTTATTTTGTTTTATTTATATTCAAAATGTATGTTTGCACTCTTTTGTGCACGCATCAACGAAAACAATACGAAACCGGTTTCGCCGTACATACACATACATAATATACAATAAAATGATCGATACTGGTAGATTGCGCTCACTAAGCACATATAATTCGCGTGCCGTTTACGGCAGCCAGCTCATAAAAGTCTACGGCAAAAATAATCAAATTCGAGTTGGGCTGAGTATAAGGTAAGCCTTATACCAAAGACAATATAATACAAAGATGTCTGCTATACAAAACAACCGAACAGCTAAAATTCAATTGGGATTTTCGGAAAATCCCATCTGAAGCTTTGGGAGAGTAAAATTAACATTTTGTGAGAGCGAGAGATCAGGTTGTGAGAGTAAGAGCTGCAAGAAAGTGAGCACAAAAGAGAGCGATTCTACAAATGAGTGTAAAGAATCAATGCAGTTGCCATCAGAATGTAGAACATCTTATTTTAATTATAACAACAAAGAGTGGTGGCATAACAAACTTTCAGAGGCGCTATATCAGTAGAAACAAACAATAAAAAATCAAATCTTCAAATATTAAATGACATTTATTTATGATTCAGTATATGAAGTTTTGATTTTTTTGATTGTTTGTTTTTAAAATATGACCAAGAACGATGATTACGGTGTAATATGGTTATATGTAATATGGTTATCAAACGATCTAAAACACTAACCCCCTTATTCAGAGAGTCACTTTTAGCTGTCGTCTTCGTCTAAAACAGCTGTTTGTCGTCTTTTTCTATTCACAGAGACGACGAGGTGTCTTAGCTAAGCATGGTGTCGTGTCTTACGTAGTTTGGAGGTGAGCAAAAACCTATTCACAGAGACGACAAACGCCGACATGAGCTGTCAAATATGACGACAGCCTCTTAGGTGTCGTCTTGGTGTCGTCTCTTGCTAAAAATGAAATATTTTGTAGGTTATTGTTACTTTTTAAATTATATTTATCTTTTATGATTTATTTTTATTATATTTAAAAATGAAATATTTTGCAAGTTATTGCTTATTTTTTATATTTATCTCCTATGATTTTTATTTATTATATTTATAATACAACAATAAAATAAAACAATAATAAAATAAATAAACATATTACATCATGATATTTTGAAATGTTTTTTTTTTCTGGAGAAAATATGTTTGCACGGGGAAATGGGTTAATATTTTCGTGAAGAAAAATTTTTCCTTTCTTTGTCTCTTTTCTATTTAACAACTGTGGTAAAAAATCGTTGTTTCCCGTTATTTTCTTGTGATCTTTGAAAATTATAATACACAAAAATACAAAATTATGAACATGGATGCACAAATAGAAACAACAAAGAAAAGGTAAACCAATAAAGTTTTTAAGTCAATAATAACTAATTATATTACTTTTTCTTTTTAATATTTTATTTATTCTTTAAGATATACTCTGCAGTTTACGACAGCGACACAGTTCGAGGTACTGGTGCGAGAAATGGAGAATATGCCAGATTTGGCTAGAGGTGTACCGGTTTTTTGTTCCAGCCGGATAAAGGATGAAGAGGAATGGGAGCGGGTTCCTACACTTTTGAACTCCAAGGGGCCTCCCGTTCGGAGTTTGAATGAATGGAAGAAGGTAATTAATTTGGTTAATTGTCATATGTGCACTTACATATGTTTAAAATTGCAGATATGGAGGGATTTAAAATCCAGGGTGAAAAAGAAGCTAGGGCAAATGAATGAGGATCTCACAGCCACAGGTGGTGGCCCCAGCAACGGTATTTTCCTCACACCATTGGAGGAAGCAGTAGCAAGGGTTTTACAATTGCGGAAAGCAGCCCAACCAGCAGGTGCCGTCTTCGGTAGGGGCAATGGGCCGCTACGGAGGACACCTGATGAGCAGCCGTCCACATCAGCGGAAAAAAGAAAGTGGCCTTCAACCAGAGAAAGTAAGAAAATAAAGTTATTTTTTAAATAGGTGCATTTGTACCGCTATATCTCAGAAACTATTACAGACACCTGCATAGGTTCAATAAATAAATTTGAAATACCTTATATTTATGTGAAATAAGAGTTTAAAGACAGCATTACTTTGGGAGGAAAACGATTTTGTATTGGGTGAAAAAGGCACTAAAATTGTTGGAAATCGTTTCGGAGATATAGCGGTACAATTTTTAATATTTTTTCATTTTCGCCGGACCGTAACCCGATAACTACATGGGACCAAAAGAAGTTGTTATTGTTGTTGTAACCAGCACTAAGAACAACAACAACAAAATTAAAGTGATTGGCCAATGGTAAAGTTAATTATAATGTGCTATTTCAGCACAAATGCCATCGTTGGAAGAAGAAGAAGGGGTCCTTGACCCGGCTGAAGGGAATGCGGCTGAGGAAGAAGCTGAAGAAGAAGGTCCGCAATTGAAAAAACGTTTTTCAAAATCCTCAAAGTCAAAATCTTCTTTCCACAGTGAGCACCTTTCATTGCTCCGAAAGCAGGTAAAGTTTATATCAGATTAAATAATCGCAAATAATGTAGATTCGAAATTTGGTTTCAGATTTCCAACCACACAATTCTTGTAAAAGCTGTAACCGATATTGCAGCAGATATAAAAGTTGGTGCTGCAGCATTACAGCAAATATCGGAATATCAAAAGCAACAAACTGCCATTGCTGCAGAGCAGTTGCAGTTGCAAAAGAGGCGGGATGACGAGAGGAAAAGAGAAGCGGCAGAGACGTTGCTGCAGTTAAATGGAAATAGAAGTTGAGTGCGAGTGAGAGTGAGAGTATGAAACATAATACATATGTACTTCATCTGTTTAAAAAAATGTACAAATGGAATAAAATTAAGTTACGAATTTATATATATTCATTTATTGAAAATAAAAATGAAATTATTTATTATTTATTTATTATTTCATTGAAATTAAAATGTTTTGGCAAAGTTTTTCTCCTGAAAAGGACCGATTTCTACACTTTAATTTACAGCATATTCCTAGCTCTCCGGTCTCGTATACCTATCGACAATTCCGATGGTGGCACTGTAGCGTAACTTTCGTCAATTCCGTTGACGTTTTCAGTCTCTATATGCGGCCAGGCATTTTTATAAAAAATGCAGGTATTATGGAGAGCACAACACGCATTAATAATTTTAGTGCACTTTTGGGGCGAATAATGGAGACCTCGTTCTTGAAGCAAACAGCGGAAGCGGTTCTTCAACACACCGAAACACCTTTCAATTACATTGCGTGCCTTGCAATGTTTTTCATTATAGACTACTTGATGGTGTTCAGTTGGGCTCCTGTAAGGGGTCATCAGGTATGGCAACAACTGATACCCAGAGTCGCCTGAAATTTTGCAAAAACGTCAACATATTTTAGTTCAATACGATATTGATAAACAAATTTATATTACCCAATATCCAAGTATTTCCTCTGCCTGTGTTATATGCTGTTGCGAAATAATCATTGGCCGCACTGATCCTCCATACATACGCATCGTGGTTGGCTCCAGGATGCGTAGCGTCTACATACCGGATAACCATATTTTGATCGCAGATCTGAAACATTTTAAATTTTGTAATTTTGAAATATTGTAAAATAAACAAAAATAACATAAAGTAAAAATATTATATACATTAAGATAAAAACATCACAATTACCATCATCGCATTTATACTATAGTATCCTTTACGGTTATAGTACAAATGTTTCAGATCCTGCTTTGGCGAACAGATCTTGATATGGGTACCATCTACACAACCAATCACACCAGGAAAGTGATACTTCGTGTAGAAATCTCTCTTGACCACCGTTTCCTCTTCCGACGTCATTTCCACAGAAATCCATTTTCCACAAAAGTGCTCTTCGAATATATCAAGGCATTCGGAAACCACTCTTGACATTGTGGCTTGGGACATCAGCGAAAGGCAGGAATTGGCAACGCATTTCTGGTAGCTGCCCGATGCCAGAAAGCGTAAAAAGGCTGCAAACTTGAGTTCTGGAGAAATTGCTGTTGCCAAACAAGTGCCTTTCATTTTTGGGCCGATTTCGCTTAAAATTTGCCCAAAGCACTCTTTACTCATTCGAAAATTTCCGCTGAATCTGTTAAAATGAAAATGGTATTATATTTATATTACATTTATATATACAGATAATAATAACAAATTTAAAAACTTACTCAAGCTCCGGTAAATCGTATATATTTGTTGCGTCCCTCATATGGCGATTCCGAATACGGATGCTGTTTTTGGATGTATCGCTGTCGTCGTCTTCAACTAAAAATTCCACTAAAGGATCCATATTTTAAAAATATATTTCACTAAAAAAAGGCACTGGATAAACACAACTTAAAATTTTGCACTATATTTTGGTGCAATTGAAATGACGAAAATACAATAGAAAATCAAAAAAAATATTCCTCTCATAAACTCCTGAAGTTATTCTTTATTTTTACAACATTTATAAATCTAATTTCGTGAAAAAAAAAAATCTATTTTTTAAGAATTTTATTATTTCCATAGTAAAATTTTTGTATTGTAACACTAAAAATGCTAGCTAGTGCACAAACCAACTGTCATATATGAGCACAACGTAAATTGAGGTGAGCCCGACGTAAGAGCTAGTCTCCTTTCAAAAAGTGACTCTGTGAATACGACGTCTTCCACTCAGGTGACTTTTCGACGACGACGTCAGACTCACTCCAGGTGACTCTCTGAATAAGGGGGTAAATCTGGGAGAATAACATTCATTATTTTCCTCAAACCGATGCGCATTACGACTTTGATTTGTACAATTTACAATACATTGTTGTATTATATATTATTAATTAATTATTATTAATTACAAATTACCGATTATAATATAAATAAATAAATTGCCAAATTATGCAAATAAAAAACCAAAATCAGTATCAAAAATAGTAGCCAAAGTCAAAATCAATCAAGTCACAAAAATCGGAGTAAAAATATCAATAATCACAAGGAAAATGCATTCAGCTCATCAACAGCTGAAGCATCATTAAAAATAAAAACACAAAAAAAAATCTGTTTCTGGTTCGGTAAAGAACGCTGTTGTCCTCATTCATATGCTTGTTGTTGTCGAGCGAGCGGTATTCTTGCACATTCGTACAAACTCTAAAAATTTATTTTACAAAAACAAACATTCGCTTCTCTCTCGCACCGCTTGTGTTCACTGTGTTTTGAGCGCGAATTATATTTATATTTATGTACCCATGCAAAAGGCGAGAGAATGCGCGTCGCATCTCAACAAAATTGAAAGCTCTTTCTCAAAAGCGCAAAAGCTATCAAATCAGAACAAAATTTTTTTGATATTTTTCAACCTACCGAGTGAGACATCTTTGTATATTATTATTTGTATATTGTATATCTTTGTATATTGTCTTTGCTTATACTTAAGATCTTAAACCAATCTTGCGACTTCAAAATCGGCTTCGGCCATCGGCAATATCCCTATATATTGTCAATCGACTGCGGTCACCGGTGAATGCCCTATCATTCACCAATCGGCTCCGGCCATCGGTAATATCCCTATATATTACCAGTCGACTTCGGTCATCGGTGAATGCCCAATCATTCACCAATCGGCGCAGGCCATCGGTATGCAACCATATTTGCACGCCACCGGTAGGAAAGTCTCTTAAACAGGAGATTAACCTAACCAGCATTTGGTTCGATAAATTAAGGCCTTCCGCCGGGAAGCACTTGAGCTTCCAAGCCCTTACTTTAGGCCTTCCGCAGGGAAGCACTTTCGCTTTCCCTTATATAAATTAAGGCCTTTCGCCGGGAAGCACTTGAGCTTCCAAGCCCTTACTTTAGGCCTTCCACAGGGAAGCACTTTCGCTTTCCCTTATATAAATTAAGGCCTTCCGCCGGGAAGCACTTTCGCTTTCCCTTATATAAATTAAGGCCTTCCGCCAGGAAGCACTAGAGCTTCCAAAACCTTAGTTTAGGTCTTCCGCCGAGAAACACGCTGGTTAGGAGCTCCTGCTTAGGTGATTAGTAGGCACAATCACATTGATTGTACGTATATAGTTATAGAAATTGTTAAGTACATATAAGGATAAAAACCCATACAACCTATCCACCGAGCTGAACTCTGTAAAGAGTCAGTGCTAGACTGTGAAAACAGTCGTTCGGCGGCGGTTGAGTATATCTTGGAGGGTTACGAGACCCCTTCGAGCGAACCCTGCACAGACTGAGCTTCATCCATGGCTGAAAAGCAAAACTCGTCACAACACTTTGAATATAATTTTTCCATAACCATTGATACACCACATGAACGAAGAAACATTGTCCATTCACCAGTATTTATTTCAATTTTATCTCACTTCAATAATAAATTTTGTTGTAGCACTGAAACTAAAGATATTGCGAAAAGGCTGAAATATCTTCAAGCACGTGGAAATTTCTGTTGCAAGTGTAACGTTAATTGCACGGACTGTATTATTGCCATACCGAAAATAATTAAATGTGCAATGAATCATGGTATACAAGCTAATAATAAAAATTTATTAAAAAAGTTGTGCAAAATATGTGTACAGCCATTCATGTCAACCCTGTCTAAAGGCGGAGCTAGGCATTAGAGGGTTAAGTATTCTTACTATAACATATTCCTTTTTATGCGTAATAATATAATTTATGTAACAGTACTTAATCTAAAGGCAAGTGTAATACTAATAATGATAAATGCTTGGTGTTTATAATAATATATAATATAATATATATAGTATATATGTAATAAAATAATATACATACATATGCTGCTGTTGACGTCGTTGTCGATGTTGATGTATGTATACTCCGTTATACCTGTTGCTGGGTAGCTGACTGTTGCATCTGTATTGTTTGAGTTAGGGCCGAAACGGCCGCTGTTGATTTTCGATCTTGTTTTCCTTGATACCCATTGTATAGATGATTCGATGTGTCTGTTTATTATGTGCTTGGGTCAAATATTGTTCGCTTGATTCGTAGTCTAGGTTGAGCTGTCGTCAGAATCATCGTTCGTAACATAAGCTGACTTCTGATGTTCTCGCTTTGCTTGTAGTCAGTGGCTTTGCTTTACGTCGTCGCCACTTGAGGTAATACTGCAACTTGTGTACAACAATTTGATTTCAGTAACTGTTGTTGTTGTTGTTGTAACTTGCTCTACATATCAGATGGACAAGCCGCCGTAGATTGGACTGGAGAACCTGTGACTGCATTACTCGTTTGTCTAATTTATGATTCATCACCGTCGCCGACACATTATGGTGCTGTCTTATATGCGATAACTGAAGCTGTCTTAAAGGCGAACCTTCGCTTGGACGTAGATTCGTAAGCATGGTCACTCACAATCCATTCGCAGGACTTAATACAGAGCTGTCATAGGCGGATATGCTGTTAGACTAGCATCATGCTAACTAATAATTTCGTTTCTGAAGAGAAAGTTGCTGTTTTTGCTGTTGTACCTCTTTTCATTTTTCTGTAGTTGTTGCCCCTCTTCGGCAACTATATTCTGTTGCTGGTTGCTATTGGTAAGCTGATCAGTTGTTCCAGCTACTGTTGTATCTATCAGTATCCTCCAGTAGGATACCAGAACAAACGTAATGTCGTAGATCCTTCCTCAAGAAGGATCACTGACAGTGCTTCTAAATGATGGGGTTGTCGTCGTTGGTCCTTCGACGTGAAGGGCCACGGACGCTTGTGCCACGGGCAAGGATCTGCCGACTTTGTGGACTTACTGTTGGGATCCGGCAAAGGTGCCCTTGGACGACGGTGCCACGGGCATGGATGTGCCGCCGGTGTGGACTTTCTTATCAGGATCCGGAAAAATGCAGCAGGTGGATCCCTTTCGCCTAGGTACCACGGGCACCAAGGTGCCGCCTTTGTGGTCCTTTAACCTGTCGGGCAGTGATGCCGACTTTCGACAGGTGCTGAAATAAAAACTTGGGGATTATGGTTCTTACTTTTCGTTTATTGTGATTTATTCCTTCGGCAATATTCTCAGGTCTTGATACTTCCGACTTAATATATTACTTCAATGCTCACTTAATCTGCAGCTTCAACTGCGTAACTTAAACTGTGTAACTGCAACTTCAACTGCAGAACTTTAACTGCCTTCTTCCAATCCGAAAGATGGGTTTATATCTCTTCTGAGTTATTGAAAATGCGATCAAGTTCGCGCGCTGTTCCAGTTATTGGAATGCGATCAAGTTCGGCTTTTATCTAGGCCACAGTGATGTGATTCACTTGTACTTTCGAGCTTCACAATTAAAGTGTAGCCTAGAAGTATGTGTTACCACACGTTAAGCATTGTTACCTACTGGGCCGAAAGGTATGTGGTGATAATCAACGTTAAGCAGAGCAATGATTCTGACCTACAAGATGTTACAAGATGACCTACAACGATATTAAATTTTTCTTGTACATTTATGTTTTGTTGAATTGTGGGTGGCTTATGTGTATTATGGATTTGCTTATTGCTTATTTATGTGTTTTTTTTTTTTTTTGTATATAATAGTTAAATTTTTGTGTGATAATAGTTAATATAATAGTTTTTGTAATAATAGTCAGTAATAATAATACAATAGCGATTGTGATACAAATATCGTAAATGCGGTAGCTGCGCTTCTTCGATGTGTGTATGTTGATGTTGGTGTTGATCTTGACATAGCTGTTGATGTAACTGTTGATGTTACTGTTGATGACTGTTGATGTAAGTTGATGTTATTGTTGATGTAACTGTTGATGTTACTGTTGACGTTGTTCTTGATGTAACTGTTGATGTTGTTGTTGATGTACACCCCGTTGAATTGATGTCTTCTTCTCGATTTGTTGTATATAACTGTGGGTGGTGGGTAGCTGACTTAGTGGTAGCTGTGTTTGGAA
Source organism: Myopa testacea (assembly GCA_949629155.1). Classification (NCBI taxonomy): domain Eukaryota; kingdom Metazoa; phylum Arthropoda; class Insecta; order Diptera; family Conopidae; genus Myopa; species Myopa testacea. The sequence continues at coordinate 29,985,149 of OX451347.1, forward strand.
CGGCTGCTGTTAATCTTCTATTTCGATTGTACTGAGGTTCATCACATGTTCTTGTTCGTGTTGTCGTTCACCCCTGTAGGTTGATGATGGAATATACGATTATCGTCAGAATTTTCGCTTGTAGAGTACACAAGCGCTGGTATCCCTGCTTCATTTGTAGTTGCGTCGCATTTCTTACATCGCTGCCAATTTATGTATGTACATATATCTCAATTTTTACTTTTGTGGCTGCTGCTGCTGAAAGATGAATTGGCCTATGATTGGGCTGGCGAACCTGTGACTGCTTTACTTTCGTCTACTTGGTGGTTTATCACCGTTGCCGCTACTCGATGATGCAACAATTGAGGTTGTTGCATTGAATTGTTGACTTAAAGCCATCGTGATTGACTATGATTTCGCTGCTGAGCGGCAACTTAGTTGTATCCGCCGATGAAGTTCTAATTTTCTGCGCGGGATTACCATCTAGTTATTTTATCGTGGGTGTTGTGTTCTCGAAGTGGTTGACGGCACTGTGTATTTGCCCCCCACTATCATACAGTAATTTTCAGGTTCAACTGTTGATGCTGTTATACCTCTTTGACGCTTTCAATCCTATTTTTGATTGTGATGGTTTGAATGCTATCGCTAAGATGATCAGCCGTTACCGCTAATGTATATAATGTGTTGTTCCAGATACCCTTTCCCCCTCGAGTTGGATGGGCGCTATTCGTCGCCCTGTTGTCAAAATGTTGTGGTGTGTTGTTGCACTTTTGCTGTTGTGATGTGTGTACATCGGCATTCAGGTCAGCTTCTCTGCAATATACAACTTTTTTTTTCTTACATCCTATTCTTATTCAATTTGTTTGTAATTAAGAAGAATTTAAGTAATTTTCGTAGCGTATATTATTATAATTTAGAAATATTAATTAATTAGCAATATTGATAAAATTATATTACATAATTTCTAATAGTTATTTAATTCAATACAAGTTGTAATTTTTATTAACTATATATACATATCTATTAAAAACATTTTGTACAAGTATTTTAATATATTCCCTTTTTACTTTAATATGTAGGGTTTCAAATATATTTCTCTTCCTAATTTTATTATAATTATATATTTTGTTCCCTTTAATTTTCTTATTTCTTTTCTTTTCTTATGCCCTTTTTATTTTCATTGATTAACTGTACATATTTTGTTTCTAACTTAAATTAAGTTTAAAATATTATTAGTTGTACTGTAAGTAGTTTCTTTTTCTTCATATATTTTCATATGTTTACATATGTATGTATATAATAATTTTTCTCCTACTTCTTTTTCTTATTGTTCTTACTATTTTTGAAGTTATTCATTATTGTTTTTGGTTGTTTCAAACTGACACTACATTTTGCTCGTGTTCAGTTGCTCTAGTTTCACACCTGCTTTGTTGCAGTGCTTGCGTTAATCGCTCAATTCTTGCTTATGTTTTGTTTGTTGTTACCGGGAATTCGTTAATATTTTACATCGAGTGTTTATGTACTACATTTTATATGATATATTTATATATTTGTATTTGTAAGATATGTAAGATATTTTATAAGATATATTTATTTATATATTTGTACGAATATTTATAAGAAGTAAAGATCTTTCCTATTTATATTTATTTACATTTTCTATTGCAACGATTGCAACTAGATTTAGTTGTGACGTGTCAATTATGGTTATGCATACACTAACTTTTTATGCATAGATTTCATGTGCATTTATTCCTATAATAATTGCAAATGCAATAGTAATATCTGTTTATTTAAAACGGAAACAGGTACTTTTCATGTACCGTATATTACCAATTAAAATTAATACCAATGGGTAAGGCCAACTTCAAATGACCATGGTGACCAAATCCTTTCGAGTGCACTAAAAGTTTTTACTGATTCTAAAAGGTATTGGAGTAGGCTATCGAACCTTATATTCCACTTGACCAAGTTATGTTTTTCGTTGAACAAAATTTTTCGCTGAATATTGGGGAAGAACTTTCACAGTCTGAGACACCTCACTTCCACAAATGTAAAAATTTTTTCAAAAGTAGGCTTAGTCTTTGAAGTATATATATTATTCCCTTGAAATATGTATATTTGCTGCTCAAAATATATATTTCGTTGAACAAAAGAGCGCTACTATTGAAGCAATTACTTTGGAATGAGTACAAAATACAAATTTGTATTCGTGTTTAAGGTTCAGATCTTTGCTAAGTTTTGCTAAAATAGTTTTTAGCTATTTCTGAGAACTGCAAAAAACACAGTAAATGATCGAAAGTACAAAAAGTAATTATGCAGGTAAAAGTATTACATGTCATCGCACCTGATATAATGCAAAACCCTTTTTTCCAAACATCCCTTGATCTGTGAAAGGTATTCTTACCTGAGTGTTCGATTTATCGAACGCTGGTAACTATTTGGCATTTTTTTCATTTTCGTATATATAGCAGATATGTATTTATATATATATTTATATATATATACACTACCGGCCAAAAGTTTCGAAGCACCACTCCTGTTCATAGAAAATCGTGTGGCATATCTATATTATTGTATAAATTTTGATTTTTTCTTTTTTAATAGGATGGTTGGAAAGTGATAACTGTAATATCGAACCCAAAACGGGTTTACGACATTCATTGTTTAATTGCATGCTCAAGCAATGCACTAAGTCAAGAAATTGGGTTTTTTTGTTTATTGCACTTGCCATACAAAATCGAGAAAAAGGGTTATAAAAAACCTTTTTCAGGTACTCAGGGTAATTTTTTTTAATGGGGTAATTACTAAAGGTAATTCTGAATAATTATTACCATCCATTTTTTACCCTGGGTCAAGTATAAAAGGCTGACCTAGAATATTGACACCATTCTTTGTTCCTCTAGATTCGAACTGACCAAACGTTAAAAAAACCGAAGCATGCCAAAAAAAAAAAATTGATATAAGATCTGCAGTGATTACTCTTTATAAGGAAGGCAATTCCGAGCGGATAATAGAGCAAAAATTAAAAATTTCGACTAGTTTTGTGCATCGCACCATACAAAAGTACAAGGATTATCGAACTCTTGAGGTCCTTCCGCGGTCCGGAAGGCCAATATCGACAAGAAATCATGAGGATAGAGCAATGACAATATCAAGCAGAGGAGAAAAACGGCTCCAGAAATACAAGCTGAGATCAATAAGAGTCGATCAAACCCGGTGTCACGAACAACTGTAATAAGGCGGCTAGAGATGCTGGTCTTTGTGAAAGGATTGCTAAAGAAAAACCCTTACTTCGACCACGAAATAAAAAGAGAAGACTTCAATGGACCCTAACCTATAAGAAATGAACCGAAGAGGATTTCAAAATTGTTCTTTGGAACGACGAATCAAAGTTCGAGTTGTTTGGGTCAAATCAAAGCATTTTCGCCAAACGTAGTGCCCAAGAGAACATGCTGCCGGAGTGTGTAATCCCAACAGTGAAGCACGGCAGCGGTTCCGTTATGGTCTGGGGATGCTTCTCAAGCAATGGAGTAGGCGATTTAATTCGAATCGATGGAAATATGCGAAAGGAGGAGTATAGAAAGATATTGCAGCACAATGCCATACCATCAGACCTACGATTGATCGGCAAAGGTTTCGTGATGAAACAAGATAATGATCCCACACACAGCTCCAAATTGTGCAGAGGCTATTTAGAGAACATGCAAACATCTGGAATATTAACAAATATGATTTGGCCTGCCCAGTCACCCGATATGAATCCAATAGTGCTTCTATGGGATGATCTGGACGGAAAGGTGCGAGAAAAAGCGACTACGTCGACAGAGGAAATGTGGAATGCATTGTTGGAATCATGGAACAATATACAACAGGAAACCATAAAGAAATTAATCGCCAGAATGCCAAGAAGTGTAGCAAAAGTTATTCAGTGCAAAGGGGGCTTTTTTGATGAAATATCAGATTAGACATTTTTGTAAAAATTTTTGATAATAAAAATGTTTCTAAAATTTAATTTTAATGTAATTTGAAAGCAAATACAATAACAACTTTAAAATGTATAATGAAACTTTTTATTTTTAAAAGCTTTGGATAACTATTAGTAAGATTTGTTGAAATTTCAAGGGTGCTTCGAAACTTTTGGCCGGTAGTGTATATATATATATATATATATATATATACTTTTTTTTGGCAGTAAAAAAAATGCCAAATAGTTACCAGTGTTCGATAAATCGAAAAAAAACTTTTTTTTAAAAAAAATTCAGAAAATTTTTTTAACTTCAGATTTGTGTTTATTGACCACGATTTACTATAGAATACTGAATTTCATCAAAAAAGAAAACAAAAAAAAAGTCCTGGTAAGAAATGGGTTAATCCCTACTACCTTATATGGCCCTATCCATATTGGAGAGAACTTATTTTTCCTAGTTTGATTCTTAATCAATACACTATCTCCTATCTTAAATTTTACTAAATTTAATTTGTTATCGTACTGATTTTTGGCTATTTGTTTAGCTAAATCCTGATTCTTTATCACTATTTCGTGAGCCCTCTGTATTTGGAACTTTAGAACTTTATTCGGATCTTCGGCATTATATACCGGACTACTTTCTTTTTAAGTTAGTCGGTATTTCTGTATCGAATCCAAATAACGTACGGAATGGTGTTTGCTTAGTCGTAATATGGGGTGTGTGGTTATGAACATGCATAGCTGCACTTAACCATTGATCCCAATTCCACCCGTCTTCTTTAGCAAAACTACGCAAATAATTCCGCTAGAGGTCTGTGGCTTCTCTCTAATGAACCATTAGCCTGTGGATGGTAAGGTGTTATATGCAATTTTTTAATGCCTAACAATTTGCATGTATCTGAGAACAATTTCGAAATGAAATTAGTTCCGTTATCAGTAATTAAAATTCTAGGGATTCCGTAACGCGTGATTACTTCATCGTAGTAAGCCCTGGCAACAGTACTTGCTTCCGCGTCTGGGATAGCTGTACATTCCATAAATTTTGAAAAATCATCTGGAAATGTTAAAATATATTTGTTACCGGATACGGTTTCTGGTAGAATACCTACTATATCCATGTAAACTTTGTCGAATGGCTGCATTGGTGTATCTGTTAGCACCATGGGCCTTTTTGTCAAGTTCGAACTTTTGTTCGCTTGGCACTTCGGACAGTTTTTGATGAATTCTTTTATTTGTTTTTGCATTCCTGGCCATCTAAATTGTTTCCGTAGTCTTAAATATGTTTTCACTGCACCCTGATGTCCTCCCAGTGGCGAATTGTGAAAGTCTTTAACCCTTTAATGTCAGCATTATGTTTCCGTGGGCACAAAAATTTTTTTTCATGAAAGTCTTAGTAAACGTGATATAAATATATCAAATTAGAATAAAAATTTGAAAAAGGGCGAAAGGATAACATTTGGTGGAGTGTCATTTCTATACTACAGCAGCCAGAAATGGTATATATAATATATATATTAGTATATATGAATATTAGGGTGGGTCAATTTTTTTTGAAAGTAGGCGTATAGCAAAAACGTAATCTACAATAAATCCTAAGAAAACTTGACTAAGAAGGTATGGGTCTACAATCAAAACCTAGCTCCCGCCGAGAGACATAATGGAATCTTCAATCATGGAATCTTCTTCATGGAATCATAATCACGCCTCTCGGCGGGAGTTAGGTTTTCATTTTAGACCCATACTTTCTATGGGTAATTTTCTTAAAATTTTGTGTAGATTTCGATTTTGGTATACGCCTGTCACGTTTTTTCTCACCCGAACAAATTGACCCACCCTAATGAATATATAGTAAATATAAATCCAGTTTTTCAGTACATTCAGTACAAAGAAATCTTGCAGATCAATATGGAATTTTTGGAATTTAAATGATCTGATTTTATTAAAAAATATCGAGTTTATTTGCTTAGTTAGCCTTAGTTACATATGATACAATTGAATATGATACAATGAAGTTTGCTCTGATATGCACCGCGCATAGACTAAGTTTAGGTGACCTCTGACGCCAAAGTTCTATGAGTGCACGCATCAAGCCGATATCGTTGGAAAGACCTCGACGTCCTCTTTTCAACGATGTATAGCATATATCGAAGTTATACTTTGGATATATCGAAATTTGCATTCAAAGTTTGCTCTGATACGCACCGCGCATACACTAAGTTTAGGTGACCTCTGACGCCAAAGTTCTACGAGTGCACGCATCAAACCGATATCGTTGGAAAGATCTCGACGTCCTATTTTCAACGATGTATAGCGTATATCGAAGTTATATTTCCGATTGATCGAAATTTGCATTTAAAGTTTGCTCTGATATGCATCACCCATACAGTAAGTTTAGGTGACCTCTGACGCCAAAGTTCTACGAGTGCATACATCAAACCGATATCGTCGGAAAGATCTCGACGTCCTGTTTTCAACGATGTATAGCGTATATCGAAGTTATATTTCCGATTGATCGAAATTTTCATTCAAAATTTGCTCTGATTTGCATCGCGCATACACTAAGTTTAGGTGACCTCTGACGCCAAAGTTCTACGAGTGCACGCATCAAACCGATATCGTTGGAAAGATCTCGACGTCGTATTTTCAACAATGTATAGCGTATATCGAAGTTATATTTTGGATATATCGCAATTTTCATTCAAAGTTTGCTCTGATATGCATTGCGCATACACTAAGTTTAGGTGACCTCTGACGCCAAAGTTCTACGAGTGCACGCATCAAACCGATATCGTTGGAAAGATCTCGACGTCGTATTTTCAACAATGTATAGCGTATATCGAAGTTATATTTTGGATATATCGCAATTTTCATTCAAAGTTTGCTCTGATATGCATTGCGCATACACTAAGTTTAGGTGACCTCTGACGCCAAAGTTCTACGAGTGCACGCATCAAACCGATATCGTTGGGAAGATCTCGACGTCCTATTTTCAACGATGTATAGCGTATATCGAAGTTATATTTCCGATTGATCGAAATTTGCATTTAAAGTTTGCTCTGATATGCATCACGCATACAGTAAGTTTAGGTGACCTCTGACGCCAAAGTTCTACGAGTGCACGCATCAAACTGCTACCGTTAGAAAGATCTCGACGTCCTCTTTTCAACGATGTATAGCGTATATCGAAGTTATATTTTCGATATATCGAAATTTTCATTCAAAGTTTGCTCTGATATGCATCGCGCATACACTAAGTTTAGGTGACCTCTGACGCCAAAGTTCTACGAGTGCACGCATCAAACCGATATCGTTGGAAAGATCTCGACGTCCTCTTTTCAACGATGTATAGCATATATCGAAGTTATGTTTTGGATACATCGAAATTTGCATACAAAATTTGCTCTGATGTGAACAACGTATTGGTGAAAAACACGAATTTGGAATTCGTGTTTGTGGTTTGTGTCTTCGCTATTTACGAATTTAACTATCAAAAACGCGAATTTAACTTCACGCACTTGTCTTATGTTGAGTTCTACCGAATTCATATTAATTGTTGGTTGATGTATGGAGTTACTTCTTTGTATCTCGACTAGTGTGTTCACTGTTATTTCTACCATTTCCTCCATACTTTTTCCTGTGACACTTAGCATGTGTATTCGTAAGGTTGCATCTTTTAACCCTGTTCTAAACGCCATATTTGCTGATGTTTCTGCCATAGATACGACTGCGCTGTCACCTTCTCCCTTGTATGTATCTTTTATTACTTGTAATACTTGCGCTTTTTTCGTATTTAGGCGTCTTGCGAACTGTCGAATATCCTCATTGTGCAGTTGGCTGCAATTCTGAAGTTCTGCCAACGTCACGTTTAATGAAACTGTTGGTAGGTAGGCTCTTCGTATCACCAGGTATAATTCTTCCAGGCTGTTAAAACGTTGTGTGCCTACAAGATAGTCTCCGTATAATCTTTGTTTTATACAATCGATGTAAATTGTTTTATTAGCTGTAGTCGCTTCACTTGCAGCTAACTCACACGCCTGTATAAATTTATACACCTCACCTCTTAAATCTGGTGACTGTGTCCCTGAAAACAGTGGAACAATACTGCTTGTTATTTTGGCTATTTCTGCTATACCCATATTGATTTGTTCTGCCACTGATTGTTTAAATGTAAACTGAAACTGAAACTGAATTATATTCCCTTGGACTGGCTATGGCTGGGGTAGGTTCCTTATGGTATAGTGATTGTTCGTGCGCTAGCTCTATTTCCTGTTGTAGGCGTCTATTTTCCTCTTTTAGTTCTTGTATTCTAGCATGCGCCTTTTCTAAGGATGCACAGTCCTCTCTTGATTTTTGTGCTGATTCCTGTTCTAACGTTTTATTTAATGTTTCCCCTGTTAAACCCTTGTCCTTCAGTAATTTCCTTAGTTGTTCGTTCTCGTCTTCTAAGGTCTTTATTATGTTTTCTTGAAACTGTCTTTCCTTTAAATAAATGTCGAACTTATTTTTTAACGCGTTGAATTCGGATAAGCAGTCCCTTAGACTTTGGTTTTATTTTCTATAATATTTTTAAAAAAAATCAGCAATTCTTCTATGAATGCGTCGGCTTTTTCTAAGGTTGATGTTTCTCCTAGGGCTTGGATTTTAGTCTTGATTAGCTCTAAAGTTTCTTTATTGGAAACGGTGTTTTTCAGGATGTTCCAAATTTTTGATGCAAATTCTTCTATTTGCCTCTTCAAATCCTTATGCTCTTTTTCTAAGGCTAAATATGCTTGTTCTTGTAGCGATTCGGCCATTAATTACCCTATACTTATTGTTCTAAGTAGGTATTTTGGATATTTTTGGAACCAATTAAAACCTTAATTGATTCTCTACAAGCAATTAACTTTTGCTTATTCAGCTTTAATATGGCTCATTGACACCCTTTTGGCCGAACACGTTGTAAACATTTGTACATTCGTACGCTTATATAGGGTGTTTCGCATAAGAGGGGACAGAAGATCAGGGCGTGTAGGTTGGGTCGAGACAAGATCGTATGGGAGGGAGGGGGGGGGGGGGTCAATTTCCCCCCGTTTACACAGGAGGGGCCACTTTATAAAAATTCGACTTAACATCGGGAAAAAAAATATTAAAAAATAATGGTTTGACCTAGATAACTTTTGCTTCCTGATTTTCAAAGCCAAATATCAGCTTCTTAATATCCTTTTTAAATTAGGTTCCTATGTCAAACAGTTTTCGAGAAAATTAATGTCAAAGTTAAAATTTGGAAAAAAATTGCGAAAAAAAATTTTTGGTCGCAATTTTTTTTTTAAATTACGGTATTAAGTATAAATTTTTTTCCGACCATAAAATTCTCTAATCAATTCTAGAGAGAATGCTTTAAACTAGAAGGATCTATGTTTTGTAGTTTCCGAGAAAAATGAAAATTGAATTGATTAGAGAACTTTATGGTCGGAAAAAAATTTATACTTAATACCGTAATTAAAAAAAAAATTGCGACCAAAAATTTTTTTTCGGATTTTTTTTTCCAAATTTTAACTTTGACATTAATTTTCTAAAAAACTGTTTGACATAGGAACCTAGTTTAAAAAGGATATTAAGAAGCGGATATGTGGCTTTAAAATCAGCAAGCAAAAGTTATCTAGGTCAAACCATTATTTTTTAATATTTTTGTTCCGATGTTAAGTCGAATTTTTATAAAGTGGCCCCTTCTGTCTAAACGGGGGGAAATTGACCCCCCTCTCCCATACGATTTTTTTCTTGTCTCGACCCAACCTACACGCCCTGATCTTCTGTCCCCTCTTATGCGAAACACCCTGTGTATATATTATTATTATGTATATTTTTATAGCCTACACTTAAGGTTAAGGGTATATTAACTTTGTCACGAAATGTATTATTGATCATCCTGACCTCCTGAGTCGATTTACCCATGTCCGTTCGTCTGTGTCTGTCTGTTGAAATCACGATCACAGGAGAACCGGAAACAAATTTATTACCACGTAAACAAAGTTTAAATTTGAATACAAAAATAAAACAACTAAGCTAAAAAGGTAATGACCACGCCTACTATTTATACAGAGGCGTAGCTAGGTCTCATGGAGCCCGGGACGGTTAATCAACTGGAAGCCCTCAAAAATTCCTAGAGTTCAATAAGTCACTACTTGATTTCCACAGCTGCCATCTCCGACATTATGCCGCCCAGAGTGGACCACCACCTTACTACCTTACTACTCGTCTGTGATAAAATGTGATTATAAAGTAGCTTTCCTTATAACCACATATTTCCTCAAGTTTCAGTTTAAATTTTTTCTAAACTTTTAGGTGTAGGGTATCTACGATGCGGCCATGCCGAATATAGCTTTCTTACTGCTTTTTTGTGATTCGAGCTCGTTGCTCAATAGTGCTCGCCTGGTGTCTGACGTATTTTTTGTTTTTTATACCCTACACACGAAGTGAATAGGGTATATTCACTTACTCCTTCCGTTTGTAACGCATTAAAGGAGGCGTGACAGGTTTAGAAAAGTATATATATTCTTGATCAGCGTGACTTCCTGAGTCGATTTAGCCATGCCCGTCCGTCTGTCTGTCCGTCTGTGGAAATCACGATTACAAGAGAACGAATAGAGATATCTTCTTCAAACTTGGCACGAATATTGTCTATCATTAGAAACTCAGCGGTATTGAAAGTGGGAAAAATCGGACCATTACCACGCCTACTTTTGATAGTGAATATAAATTCATCCATGCTTATAGCTCAATTTCCCAGCTTGTAGAACGAATTTTCTGTTGAAATTTTGTCCAGAAGTCCACTGTCCATGACCAAAACAGATCCCGAAAAATGAGCGTGGTCCGCCCACTATTTAAATAAAAGTCGATTACAGGAGCACAAATAGAGATATCTTAATCAAATTTGGCACGAATATTGCTTAACATTAGAAACTCATTGGTATTGAAAATGGGCAAAATCGGACCATTACCAAAATTTTCATCAAATTTGACACGAATATTCTGTCATCACAGGCTATTTGAGATTGAAAAGGAAAAAAACTAGACCATTGCCACGCCTAATTTTTACGTAAACGTGTGTAGGGTATATGAACTTCGACCAGGCCGAAGTTAACACTCTTTCTGGTTATTGTTTGTTTTTGTTTTTCATGCTCTTTTAGCGTTTTTGCTATCAGCTGGCGCTCGCTAGCAATTTTGTCGCTTCTGGCCTTGCTTGAAGTTCAAGCTCAAGTTTGTGACCTACTTCTTGTTGCAATGAGTTTGTTGCAATTAAGCATAATTTACTTTATTTATTGTCTTGCAGCTATCGTTGCTATTAATTAATTGGTTATTAAAAAATACTAACAGATTTGTTTCTTGTATTCACTTATTTGTTCTTTTCCAAAAATTATATATAGACCTTGTTGCAAATGTTATTTCTTAAGGGTAGTTTTGCCTAACTAGCTCGAATTTGCTTTCGACTTGCCCAACAAGTTTAAGTTTTTCAATTAACCAAAAATATTATTCAAACATGATTGCCAATAATTTTTTTTTTCTATTCTAATTTTAATAAATTAAACAAAAATATTCTATTTAGACACGTTCCAACATTTTAAGTACTACCTTTAATTTTATTTGTATAATTTTATATGTTTTAAATTTTAAAATATGTATATAATTTCACAACAATTCCAGTTAGTGTTGGTTGCTGTTTTTCCTACGTTGTTTCTTGTCGTTGGTGTTGTAAATTTGGCGGATCTGCCTCAGGAACTCATTCTTTTCCTCTTTGGTTGTGGATATTGTCGCTAGCCGGTGTAGGTTGGCGACTTCTCTCCGTTGCTTTACTTTTCTTCCGCCGCGTCTCTTTGGTGGCTGTGGGTTACTATTTAGTTCCTTCCTTGGTTCCTCACGTGTCGATTTCTGCTTCTTCCATTTCTCTTCTATTGTTATAGGTCTCGGTTCAGCTTGCTTGTCCTTAAGCGCTTTTTCAAGGGATAATCCAGGTTTCGAAGACACACTTCTTGAACTCTCATCTAGACTTCTTCCCGGAAAATTTGGGTGCAGTAAGCGACGAGCATGGGGAAAGATTCCACCAGCAAATGATGGCAATTGAAAAGTACTATGAAGGATCCTGGGGTGCAACTATGATGGCGGACTATTGCTGGAGTGTGACTAGGGAAACACCAACCCACTTATATAAGGGAAGAAGCACAATAAAAAATCATTTTTAATTTAAAAAGTGTTTATTTATCTTTTTTTTCAAAATTTAGTATTTTTTGCGAAAAGCACTAAATTTACTTAAACGCGCACCAAGAAACCATTTCTGTGCAGATATTTTTGATATTAGGCTTAAAATTCGCGCAAATGTTCAATCTATCGATATAAAATTGAAATGATGGCAATTGAAAAGTACTATGAAGGATCCTGGGGTGCAACTATGATGGCGGACTATTGCTGGAGTGCGACTAGGGAAACACCAACCCACTTATATAAGGGAAGAAGCACAATAAAAAATCATTTTTAATTTAAAAAGTGTTTATTTATCTTTTTTTTCAAAATTTAGTATTTTTTGCGAAAAGCACTAAATTTACTTAAACGCGCACCAAGAAACCATTTCTGTGCAGATATTTTTGATATTAGGCTTAAAATTCGCGCAAATGTTCAATCTATAGATATAAAAAATAAAAAGGGTAAAAAAGTTTCGGGAACATATTTTTACATACAGATATATAGCAGTTTTTTGTCTTTTTTCTTAAAAAATTCCTCTTTTGAAGTTACGATTTCAGCAAAATCTTTTAAACTATCTTTCGGATTTCAAAGTGATGTTTGCAAAAAATATGCGTGCATCCTTCCTCTTTATTTTAATCTTAGTTGTAATCGAATCGGTTACATATGTCAGTTGTAGTGGCTCTTCAAGTGGATGGACCTTAACGTAAAGTGGCCAAAAATTTAAAAACCGATTATCTCGAAAACGGCTCGTTTCATTTTTTTTATTTTATCATTTTTGGAATCAGCGAACCAAAATCCTTTAGAATATGTTGTCAAACAGCCCGTTACAAAAAAAAAGTGTTCATTTGTAGGCTAGTGTTATGGTTCTTACTTTCTTTTATCTGAAGGTTCCTCCGAACTGTCAGTAACTGGTTTTCACAATTGGTATGTAACTTCAACTACTATTTGACTTCAACTGCCTTCTTTCAATCCGAAAGATGGGTTTATATCTCTTCTGAGATTCGTTGTTGGCCAGAATCATTTCCGCGTCGTTTTTGCAATTATCTCAAGAATTATTTTTGACAATAATTCTTGACAAGAAGTTGCGGAAATTGCTCTTCTGAATTGAGCGCGATGTTCCAGTTATTGGAATGCGATCAAGTTCGCGCGCTGTTCCACTTATTGGAATGCGATCAAGTTCGGCTTTTATCTAGGCCACAGTGATGTGATTCACTTGTAATTTCGAGCTTCACAATTAAAAGTGCAGCCTAGAAGTATGTGTTACCACACTTTAAGCATTGTTAACTACTGGGCCGAAATGTGGTGATAGCAACGTTAAGCGTTGTTATTACCAGAGCAATGATTCTGACCTACAACACTACCCTTCGAGTTGGTTGGGTGTTGCTTCGCTGCCCTATGGTGACTTGTTCTGCTCTCGTGGATGTACCTGGAATGAAATCTTTGTTTTATTCGGCTATCGGATTACTTTTTTTACCCTCTGTGTTCATGTGCATTGGTGTTCGTTATTTCTGAAAACATCTTTCTTTCGTTGTGGTATACGGTTGGTATTTGCCGCTTCGTTGTTTTGACTCTGTTGAATTAGCTGCATATTGTCTTCACTATACAGGATGCTTCGCATAAGAGGGGACAAACGACTAGGGCGTGTAGGTTGAGTCGAGACAAGAAAAAAATCGTATGGGAGGGCCAATCTCTCCCCGTTTAGACGGGAGGGGAAATTTTATAAAAATCCGGCTTAACATCGGAAAAAATAATATTAAAAAATATTGTTTAGATCTAGATAAATTTTGCTTGCTGATTTTCAAAGCCAAATATCCGCTTCTTAATATCCTTTTTAAATTATATTAGGTTCCTATGTCAAATAGTTTTTGAGAAAATTAATGCCAAAGTTAAAATTTGGAATAAAAATTGCGAAATAAATTTTTGGTTGCAATTTTTTTTTAAATTACGGTATTAAGTATAAAAATTTTTTCGGCTATAAAATTCTCTAATCAATTCTAAAGGGAATTCCTTCAAACCGGAAGGATATGTTTTGTAGTTTCCGATAAAAGTGAAAATTTTTAAATGTTTTTCTTATTATTAATTTATTTAGTATTTATACTAATACTTATAAATACTAACTATGGTAATATTATTCTTTAATATCTTTTGATAAGTATACTTTATCTATGTATTTATCTTATTTCCTAAATCTTGTTTTCTTATGACATATAGACATATGTAGGAGCGAATTTGTATGTACATATATAATGTATGTGTGTATATCATATGCATGAACTAAGTCTTCATGCATATTTTTACATGTGCATTTATTAATATAATAATTGCAAATGCAAAGTTGTATTTTAATGCAAAGTTTTAAAACGGAACATCTACTTTACATAAACCATTTACTATTAATATTACTTTCACTTAAAATTATGTTATATTTCTACATTTAAATAATCAATTGTTTGACTATTGAAACGTGGTTTTGAATTTCTTTCTTGTGAATATTTCATTATATTTATCTTTTAGGTTTCGAAGGACAAGTTTTCCCTTCGTTGGGTTAATACCCGCCATCGAAGTGGCTACTGTTGATCCTTCGACGAATTTTGAACTTACATTTGGTATTATGGTCTATATGGATCCAAGCAAATGTAAGAGTATGAACGCTCTTTCCTGCGTATTAATAAATCTGAATTTTTATATGCAATTAAAATCTCTAATTGAAGTGTTAAACTTATTAGTAATATACTTAAAAATGTTAATTTCATACTATCCTATAATATGTTCTATCAATCCTATTCTATATATATTTATTCTATCCTACTCAAAATAAGGTGTCTATTGTGATTAATTTAATTTAATTTTCTCATTATTCCCATTTTTTTTAAGTGCTTTTAATGATTACCTACATAATTATCTAGTTAATCCTATTTTCCTCTTAGTTGCTATTATATAACTTAAGTAAGTAAGAGGATGGCCGGCTGCGTCTGGCATAATTGCAACTTCGGTATAAATTTTTTTTTGCGCGGCACCCTGTGGATCACGTGTACACGGCGGATCACAGTTCGCCCTGTGGGGGCGAAATTCCAACGCGGTCCATTTTGCCTTACCGCATTGCGGATGTCGGTGTCTTGCTCTCCCCACCATGGCTCGGAGAGAGCGGGTCCCGTAGCATGGCGTGAAGGAAGGTACCGGAAGGATTTTTTCTGTATGAACCTTTCAACACGCCATGCTACGGCGCTCAGAGTGCCGATCATGATGGGAGGGAGCGAGATAGCGATATCCGCGGAGTTGGATTAGTTGCACAGTTGGTTACGAGTTGTAAAAGGAGACAATCCGGTAGGCGTGCGTGAGTCAACGTGGCGTGCTGATACAAAGTATAACTTTCGGTAGTCTTTTCCAGTTCAATCAAATCTTTTCAATATAAATTTCATTTTCTAAACGGTTGAAAACTCGACATTTAATTGCAGATGTGCAATTAAAGTTTTCAATGTAAATTTTTACTCGTGATTCCTGAAAAAGATGCTAAGAGGGAAAAAGAAAATCATTGGTGGCAGAAATTTTGTACCAAAAGAAAAATATGTTTTTGATGGCTATAAATGAGCTCGAGCCTTCCAATATTCGTTGAAATCACTCTTTCAGTTCAAAGAAAGCCAGGAAAAAAGAAAAAAGCATTTCGGAAGTCCAGAAAAAAAAATTAGATTTTCTTTGAAATTAGAACACAGTCTACACCATTTCCAAGTGTAAATGAGATTGACTTACAATTGACTTATTCTCATTAACACTTGAGCTGGTCTCATTTACACTTGGAAAATCTCATTTGCAATTGACCTATTCTCATTTACACTTGGACAATCCCATTTACAATTTACCTATTCTCATTTAGTCTTGACCTATTCTCATTTACAATTGGAAATGGTGTAGTGGTGAAGTTATGTACTGAAAAGCAGCAGTGAAATTTTCGAAATAATATAAACCGAAGATATATGTATAAATCTATATATACACTACCGGCCAAAAGTATTTGCCCACCCCTAAATAACACAAAAACGAAAGAAATATTCAACAGAACAATTTTTTTAAAATTTATTATTTTTATTTGCAGCATATGTATGTAAAAACAATGACAAATTATTATAAAAGCAAGTTAGTTTTACGAAAAATATCTAAATTTTATTTTCGTCGATATTTCTACCATGCGCTTGGCATAATTTTGGCATTCTGTACAGTAATTTGGTGAGGGTGACTGGTTCTATTCTAGACCAGGCATCTTGTAGCTGTTGCCAACGGGTTTCTGAAGACTTTGGGACCACTTTTCGTACTTGTCGGTCCAGTTCTTCCCACAAAAGCTCGAAGGGATTCAGATCGGGGGTTTGGGGTGGCCAGGTCATTATAATAATTTTTTTTGTTGCTGCAACTCTTCCAAATACCCACGGCATATTTTTGAGGTGTGTTTGGGTGTTCAGGTGGGAGAGCATTATTTTCCAGGATGTTTCGTAGAGTTATTTCCTTAGGATGCCATCTATTTTCAGCAAGCGCCCACAGATGTGCTTCCAAAACAACCCCAAACCATAATCGATTCTCCTCCGTGCTTAACCGTGGGTACTATGGAATATTCAAGGGCTCGTTCTCCTGCTGATCTTCGGACAAATTTCCTCCGCTTTGTGCGGAATATCTCAAAGTTGAACTTTTTCCAGTCGTCTAACGTCCAATCTTTATGCGATCTCGATCAGGTTAAACGCTTGATTTTATTTTTCTTGCGTAGAAGTGGTTTTCGCATGGCAATCCGATCATGTAAACCTGCTTTTCTTAAGCGCATTTTGACTGATGTCAAACTTATGGGTTCAGGAAAACTGGAAACTGTTTTCGTTCTGCTGCGTTTACTAATCACTGTGATTGCCCGATATTGTGCTGGTGTGGTCTTTTTTGGCTGCCCTAGCCATAGCCATATGGCGGTGATGAAAAATAAACGCGACGTGTGTAATGATGTACAACGTGGCATTATGAGTACCCGACTTCTTGTAGATCTACTAAACTGCAATTTTTCAAATAAATACTCCGAAATCTTATTACTTTAAAAAGATACAAGCATATTCTGGCTTTATGATGATTTGATAAGTCACATCCCAGAAGAGCAAAGCGATAAGATGCCAGATGATCAAACTTACGCAAACCAAATACGTATCTCGTTATGTGATTAAAGGCAATGCTTAAGCTTAATTGCGATGAGGAGTCCAATGTTGGAAATATGTCAGGTGACAGTTTATATCTCAGTTAGTGAGATACGGACTACTAGAATATACTTAACACAATATTATTAAAATTTATTATAATTTTAATGACATTTTTTTTATTAGCAATGATAAAAGGTCTATCCTACTAAGCAAACTAAACCGAAAGAAAAACAAGCAATATTGTTAAAAATTTTAATGATTGAACATTTTATTATTTTAAACTATGTTCATGTTCAAAATAAGGGCCAAAATATGTATATGTAGATAGTAGAAACAACAGGACATCACTTTTGTGAGTTATTATTAAATAAAATCATGTCTGAATCAAGTCAAATGACCGATGTTCGCTAGCGAAAGACAGTTAACATTTAATTGAGAAAAGAAAATCGCCAAAACAATTACACATGTGGTCATTGAAATAGGCACCCCTCTAAATTATATAAAAATGTTAAATTTTTTATTGGGTTTTAATCGTAATTCAATCGTATATGAGTTTTATTTAAACAACTATAAGAGAAAGCATAAATATTAGGTTAAAGGTTATTTTTAACTTAGAACTATAATATAACAAACAAAAAGCGAAACATTTCATGGCCATTGAAATAGGGACGAAAAGAGAAGACATATAATATAAGAGTAATAAGTAGATACAAAGTAAAATAAAATGTTTAGAATGCAAATATTATTTAGTATCCACTGTGGGCACCATTATTTTGTAGAACTTTTTGAATTCTTTTAGGCATAGATGTAATAACCTTGCGGCATATCTCTATAGGAGGCTCGTACCACGCTTGTACGTCCACTAATTAAATAAAATTCGATTACAAGAGAACGAATATAGATATTTTCATCAAATTTGGCACGAATATTCTCTGTCATCACAGGATATTTGAAATTGAAAAGGAAAAAAATTAGACCATAGCCACGCCCAATTTTTAAGTAAACGTGTGTAGGCTATATGAACTTCGGCCAGGCCAAAGTTAAACTCTTTCTGGTTTTGGTATACTGTGGGTTAAATGCTTACCCTTTAGGTCGCCTGAGGTTTCGTCCAGCATCATTTCCGAACAAATTTATTTTTGTTTCGTCACTCCAAAGTATATTGCGCCACTTTTTGCAACCTTCTGAGCCACACCATGATTTATGCATTTGTGCGAATGCTTTCCTCTTCTGTAAGTTTGCTGTTCTAAGTAAGGGAACCTTTCGAGCTATTCGTCCAGATAATTTAACCTCGCATAGTCGACGGCGTACACTTCTAGCTGAAATTGTGTTTTTAATTTCCGCTGCAATGGCCTTTGATGACATGAATGGATCCCGCTTAGCCAACATTGAAATATAGTTATCCGTGGTAGAAGTTGTTTTTCTCGCTGTACCACGGTTTTCAGTTTTTTTTTTTGGGGCCTCAGAACCCCATTGACCGTCCTAATGCTTGAGCAATAAATTTGTAGGACTTTTTTTGTTTTCTAAGATTTATGACGATCCTCCGTTCCTCATCTGTGCAATGTTTCGCATGACCCATCTTGTAGGAATATTTACTTTTCACAAAATGTGTTTTTTGTTATTAACAACGTGGTTTAAAATAACGGTTCTTTGAATTTCACAAGAAAAAAATGTTGCCAGTTGTAAAAAGAATGTATTATTAATATTACCCAGGATTTTTATGTGTAATAAGGAGTTTCCATAAAATGGTTTTTCCAGGTTTTTGGAATAAACTGTTTTAAGCCCCAAAAGCACACGTAAACTGTTTTAACTCCCGTCAAATTGTTGTTGGTATTCCAGCGCCAAACCACCCTACACGGCACCAAGGTAGGGTGGGTAGTAGATTGGGGTGGAAAACTGACACCTAATCTCCTCCATCCTTAATAGCGGTTGAGGCGATAGATCCGAGGTTTCGGAGTTTTCCGTGAGGGGATTACCGGCTTCTTTTTTTTTGGTTTTGCTCGTCTGGTTTTTCACAAAGGTGGCTAGTTCCCCTTATCGACTCAACTCGGTCTGAATTTTGTTTTGCAACGGGTTTCCGGTTGGTTGCTTGTGCTAATGTCCCCCCCCATTTTCCCTGACCACAGTCGGGAGAGCTGAGCACTCCCCAGCAGTGGACATTTTCCTTTCCTTTTTCTTTCCCTTTAGCTTATCCTACCTGTATGTAGGTTACCCGGTTCGTCTCTGAACCGGTTCGTCATTGGGGCTTACAAACGTGAGGCCTGAAGGTGTTGAGCGGTACGTTACAGACTGTCGTAATTGGACTTTTAATCTTTACTACCTTATATGCCCTATCCATATTGGAGAAAGCTTATTTCTCCTAGTTTGATTCTTAATTAATACACTATCACCTTTATATTCTACTAAATTTAATTTATTGTCATACTGATTTTTGGTTAGTTCTTTAGCCATTTCCTGATTTTTTTCTCACTATTTCGTTAGCTGTCTGTATTTGAAATTTGAATACTTTATTTGGGTCTTCGGAATTATATACCGAAGACCGATTATATACCGAATTTATATACATATATTGTATATAAATTAGTCGGCATTTCTATATCGAATCAGAATAGAGTGCGAAATGGTGTTTGCTTGGTCGTAATGTAATGCTTCGTCGTTAACATGCATAGCTGCAGTTAACCATTGATCCCAATTTGAACCATCTTATTTCGCAAATATTCAGCAAGGGGTATTTCAGGGTCTATGGCTTCTTTCTAATGAGTCATTAGCGTGTGGATGGTACGGGGTTATGTGTAGTTTTTTAATACCCAATAATTCACAAGTGTCTGAGATTAATTTTGAAATGAAATTTGTCCTATTGTCGGTGACTAAAATTCTCGGAATTCCATGGCGCGTGCCCTGCCAACATTACTTGCCTATGCGCCTGGGATAGCTATACATGGCATAAATTTCGAAAAGGCATCCTGAAAAGTCAGAATGTACTTATTTCCGGACACAGTTTCTGGTAGAATACCTACTATATCCTTGTAAACTTTATCAAATGGCCGCATTGGTGTATCTTGCATGTAATTTTGAACTTTTGTTAGCTTGGCACTTTGGGCAGTTTTTGAGGAATTCTTTTACTTGTTTTTGCTTTCTTGGCCATCTAAATTGTTTCCAAATTCTTAAATATGTTTTCACTGCACCCTGATGTCCTCCCAGTGGCGAATTGTGAAAGTTTTCAATCACTGTTTCTATTTCCTTCGAGTCGGATAGCAACGTCGTTGTGTTACCAGTTTGTACAGCTGTTACTGTATTCCGATTTTGAGGAATTCTACTCAGCGCATCTGCGTTTAAGTTTTTCTTGCCTGGCTTATATATTATTTCGAAATCGCATGCTGCTAATTTGTGTCTAAACCTTGCCAGTCTTGAAGTCTAGTCTTTTATGTTAGCTATTCCTTTTAAAGGTTGATGGTTTGTCACTATCTTGAATGGTCTTCCCAACAAATAAGCTCTGACATTTTTTGTTGCCCAAACAATGGTTAAGAACTACTTTTCTATAGTTGAGTAACGCTTTACTGCGTCATTCAATCCTATTCATCCTATTTTCGCCTATTTTACCCTGAGAAAGTACTGCGCCTAAAGCTTCGTTACCTGCATCAGTAGTTAGTATGAATTCTTTTTCAAAATCCGGATATGCCAAAACCGGGGTGTTATATTGCCTTCTTCAGTGATTCGAACGTGTTCTGGTATTCTTGCGTCCAAATAAACTTAGCGTCTTTACGTAGTAGTATGTTAATAGGAAGAGCTATCTTTGCTGTGCCCGGTATGAATTTTCTATAGTAATTTACTAGTCCTAAGCATGTTTGCACCTCCTTTTTATTTTTAGGCGGCGGAATGCTCTTAACGTATTCCACTTTGCTGGGATCGGATAGTGTGCCTTGCTCTGTACATTTGTGTCCTAAGTAAATAATCTCTCGTCCTAGAAACTTGAACTTGCTCACGTTGAATTTTTAATTATTTTCCCTTAACGCTTCGAATACCGTTGTCAACCTATAATTCTTCCTACAACTCCTTGTTTTTATTAAACTTTAGTTATAAGTTTTGAGTTTTAAAGTTTTTTGCATTATATCTATAACGGATTTGTTCCCCATATTATTTCTTCCTAATATGCCGTCTGCCGGTACCTAGTATCCTCCAGTAGGATACCAGAACAAACGTAATGTCGTAGATTCTTCCTCAAGAAGGATCTCTGACAGTGCTTTTATGTGATGGGGTTGTCGTCGTTGGTCCTTCGACGTGAAGGGCCATGGACGCTTGTGCCACGGGCAAAGATGTGCCGACCGTGTGGACTTACCGTTGGGATCCGGCAAAGGTGCCGCAGGTGGACCCTTTGGACGACGGTGCCACGGGCATGGATGTGCCGACGGTGTGGACTTTCCTATCGGGATCCGGCAAAATGCCGCAGGTGGATCCCTTTCGTCTGGCTACCACAGGCACCAAGGTGCCGCCTTTGTGGTCCTTTAACCTGTCGGGCAATGCTGCCGACTTTCAACAGGTGCTGAAAATAAAGCCTTGGGTTAATTTTCTTACGTTTATTTCAATACTTCTTCTTCCGACTTCTTGTTCCTTTTACAATGATATGTACTTCAACTGTGTAACTTAAACTGTGTAACTGCAACTTCAGAACGTTAACTCTATAACTTCGCCTGCTTAACTATAACTGCCTTCTTTCAATCCGAAAGATGGGTTTATATCTCGTCTGAGATTCGTTGTTGGCCAGAATCATTTCCGCACCGTTCTGCAATTATCTCAAGAATTAAGCTTGACACTCATTACAAATTTGGAATGCGATCAAGTTCGCGCGTTGTTCCACTTATTGGAATGCGATCAAGTTCGGCTTTTATCTGGCCCACAGTGGTGTGTGACTCACTTGTACTTTCGAGCTTCACAATTAAAGTGTAGCCTAGAAGTATGTGTTACACACGTTAAGCATTGTTACCTACTGGGCCGAAAGGTATGTAGTGATAATCAACGTTAAGCAGAGCAATGATTCTGACCTACAACAGTTTTATTTATTCTATTAATTTTGTGTATTAATACAGACACATGTGTGAATATTCAAAAAGGAACTACGACTTTCACTATGAGTTTGAAGGAGTAATGATACACCTTCATTATAAGAAAAAACATAAAAACAGTCATAGTCAAGAGTCAGAGTTATTAACTCTCAAACTCAGCTCTTATGAAAATCGAACATTTCATACCTAGTGATCTAATATTTTACAACAATTATAACTTAAATATATTATAATATATAACATGTGTAAAATGCGTGTGTAAAAACAACCGACAAAAAAACTTCGAAAACAATTTCTAAAGGATTTTTTTTGTTTTAATTTATTTTTGTATTGCCAATAATTGTTTATTTAAATTATGTACAGTGTTCCACTAAAGTCTTCGTACAGCACTTCGTCAAAACTTTATTGATCAAAAAAGGTAATGTGTAGCAAGAATTTTAAAAAAATTTTAATACAGCTTTGTTTATTAAGCCATTTCCTTAAATTTAACAAAAAAATAAACCAATTTCATCAATTAATCCAAAAGTTATTAACTAAAATCGCAATAAAGTCACTGAATTAATTCCAATAAAGTCTTCGTACACTCACAAACAAGGTAACTAAAAATCCTTATAAACTGTGAATTGTTTTTTTTTAATATTTGGTGGGTAGCCTATATTTTTAATAACGGCTTTAAGATGGTCCAGCATCGATTCTACAAGATTCTGTACAAAGCGTGGTTCGATTTTCACCCATTCCTCCTGAAGAACATCATTTAGTGGAGACATTGAGCTAATATGATGCGTCCTGATCCTTTTCTCAAGCATATTCCACATATACTCAATGGGGTTGAGATCAGGGCTCTGTGGTGGTGTTTTGAGCATATGTGGAACATTCTACGCCAAGTACATCCTGGTGTTCTGAGCCATGTTTTTGAGATCATTATCTTGCTGAAAATAATATCTCTGAGAAACGCCCAATTTTCCAGCACTTGGCTTCAAATTTCTTTTCAATATATCGATGTATACACGGTGGGCCATAACTTCCTCAATTATCTCCAAGTTACCAACGCCACTAGTAGCCATACACCCCCATACTAGCACCACGCCACCGTCATATTTTACTGATAAATCTAACAAATCGCAAAAAGCGTATGGGCTTCGCTTGTAAATACCAAAATGCATCTCTCGAGTTTTGGCGGAATGTTATATTCTCCGATGAGTCGAATTATAACATTTTTGGTTCTGAGGGCAAACTTAGAGTGTGAAAAAAACCGGGAAAGTCTTACAATCCAAAAAATACAATCAAAACAGTAAAATATGGCGGTGGCGGGGTGCTAGTATGGGGGTGTATGGCTGCTAGTGGCGTTGGAAACTTGGAGATAATTGAAAAAGCTATGGACCACCGTGCATACATCCATATATTGAAGAGAAATTTGAAGCCAAGTGCTGGAAAATTGGGCGTTTCTCAGAGATATTATTTTCAGCAAGATAATGATCTCAAAAACATGGCTCAGAACACCAGGATGTACTTGGCGTACAATGTTCCACATATGCTCAAAACACCACCGCAGAGCCCTGATCTCAACCCCATTGAGTATATGTGGAATATGCTTGAGAAAAGGATCAGGGCGCATCATATTAGCTCAAAGTCTCCACTAAATGATGTTCTTCAGGAGGAATGGGTGAAAATCGAACCACGCTTTGCACAAAAAGTTGTGCAATCGATGCCGGACCTTCTTAAAGCCCTTATTAAAAATATAGGCTACCCCCGCAAAATATTAAAAAAAAACGTTCACAGTTTATAAGGATTTTTAGTTACCTTGTTTGTGAGTGTACGAAGACTTTATTGGAAACTAATTCAGTGACTTTGTTGCGATTTTAGTTAATAACTTTTGGATTAATTGATGTAATTGGTTTATTTTTTTGTTAAATTGAAGGAAATGGTTTAATTAACAAAGCTGCATTCAATTTTTTTTAAAATTCTTGCTACACATTACCGTTTTTGATCAATAAAGTTGTGACCAAGTGCTGTACGAAGACTTTAGTGGAACACTGTATATTTATTTGAATATAGCATATTTCAAAAAGGCTTTCTTTTCCAATTAGTTAGTGTTGGTGGGTGATTTTCTTCTGTTGTTTAATCTTTCTGACACCGTCACGTTGTTGTAGATTGATCTGTCTCAGAAAGATCTTCTTTTTCTGCTGGGTAATAACGATTGCAATTAGTCGGTGCACGTTAGCGACCTCTTTCCGCAGCTTCAACTTCTTTTCATCGCGTCTCTTAGGTGGCGACGATGGACTTAAAATTGCACTATCAAGTCACGGGTGAACCTAGCAGATGTTACGACGACGCAGATTGGGAAATCATAACACTGACCAGAAGCGCATTTGTTTTAGCTGGTTGTGTATTTTCTTCGGAAAGCAATAAACAAAACGTAGTCGCAATTAGCAGTACAGAAGCAAAATATATGGCGTTGTCAACAGCAGCGAAGAAAGCATCATACTTAATGTAACTGGTACTAGAAATGGGATTTAATAGCTGTACACATATGTTGATATGTAGTGATAATCAAAGCGCACAGAATTAGGTAAGAAGCCCAACCTATCACGCTCGGAGCAAACATATCGATGTAAAGTACCATCATGTACGTGATCTGTACAAAGCGGGAAAAATATAACTGAAATATGTTTGTACTAAGGAGCTGACAGCAGGCATTTTAGCAAAAAATTTATCAAAAACTAGACATTATTTGAAAAAACTTTGAATTATTGAAAAAAATAGGTTTATATAAATTAACACTTTTAATTCATAAATGTATTTCGTTGTGGGAAAGTGATGAAATATACTACCATTATACTTGAGTATGGCAAGTCTATACATTTTCTTACTTTTATATTACTTACTTTTATATTTTTCGTTTGTAACTCTCCCCTTTCACGAATAAACCATTGCACTGTGGTCGGTGTTGTATGGAGAGGGCGGCCAAAAATATATTTAGTGAAGAAATCACAGAAAACGGTTTAAAATAAATATATAAATAGTATATCTATAAAAATGATGGTTTACGAGCTTTACCTACTCCCACCACCCTATTACACATTGAAACCAATTTATCCATTTTTTCCCAAGAGAAAATTAACTTTTTATTAAATAAAAATAGGAAAATTAAAGAAGAAAAAACGATAAAAATTAAAAAGCGAATAAACGATAAAATAATAAATACAAATTAAATTATAAATTAAAAAATTATTATATAAAAAATTATTATATTGGAATAGCAATATTATCTTGCAATTGCATCTATTTCAATAGACCGAAAACTGATTTCAGCAAAATTGATTTCTGCTTTCTCAGTAAGATTCTCTGCCCTGATATAAATGGATCGGAACTTAACAACAATCTTTTAAGGAAATCCGTATTAGTTAAAATGCGGAAGCTTTGCGTGTTTGCTGATATCTGAATTTTTTAATGCCTTTATTTCTACACTCGTCAGCTTCTGAGAGCTGTCCTATTGAAACTAAAGCGTTTTCAATCATTTCAGGAATAATAGTTTGTGTACGGTAGCTGGTAGAATATTTTTCAATGAGTTCTTCGGCAGTATCAAGCGCGTACCTCTTAAATTTTTCAACATTAACGCGATAACCAGAAGATAAGGCTTGTAATAATGTTGCACACCGATATTTTAAATTTCTATCCAGGCCTGTTATTTCAACAGACAATCCATTGTTTTTAAAAAATTCTCTGACTGTGTTTCCGTCATTAGACGATCCGCTTCCTCCAGTTTTTGGTTTGTCCACAATTAGTCCCCGACGAAGAACTTTCACAATACACATTAGGGTGGGTCAATTTGTTCGGGTGAGAAAAAACGTATACCAAAATCGAAATCTACACAAAATTCTAAGAAAATTACCCATAGAAAGTATGGGTCTAAAATGAAAACCTAGCTCCCGCCGAGAAGCTTGATTATGAAAAATAAAAAAGTAGCAACTTCTGGTATATCCATACACAAAACACAAATATAGTTGCTTTTTGGACCTTTTTATTGAATTTTTTTAAACCTTAACTCTCGTGAAGAGTACGCTCGCGCACGTGCGGAGCAAAACAAAACGAACGAGACCTTGTTCTTATAAGAAATAGAGATTACATATTTGCAGACGAAATTCGGACTTCAATTTTTTTATTTTTGGCCTATGGGATCGATCACTGTGCATTGTAGAAAACAGACGGAAACGGCGCATCATTATACCACCCTACACCTTAAGGTTAAAGGTACATACACTGCTGGATAAAATAATAGGTGTGAACATATTTTTTTCAAAGAAGTTTGGTTTTCATATATTTTTTAGTATCCCTCGAAGAATAAGTCAGTTAAAAAACATATGTAAATACTTCAGCTTCATAATAAAAAAGAAAAGACTTTACAAACTCTAAAAAATAACTCAACTTTTGGTTAATTGATGAAATACACAAATTTTTGGTTGGTCAGAATAATAGGTGTGCCGAACACGCTTAGTAATAAATATTGAAATTTTGTTAGTTATGGTCCCGTATTTGAATAAATTAGTTAGTTCGCATTTAATACCCCGTATATCCGCCATTATTCCTGATGAATTTTTCTATTCTTCCGGGCATAGACGATATCAAGTTCCTACAGGAATGTTGTACCAAAATTTTTGAATATTTCCCTATAAATGCGTTTTGTTTTGCAAACAGTCTTTGAAATTCCTCGTTTATGTTCTCCCCAGAGATTCTCAATAGGATTGAGATCAGGGATTGACTCGGCTGCTCAAGGACGTCTACATTATGCTCTTGGGACTCCTGCTGAAATTTCAACAAAAGCTGCATATTATCTTCGGCATTTAATGGCATTACCGTTTTCAACAAATCCTTATACACGAAGCTATTCATTACGCCATTAGTTTGATGTATCGGACCTACACCTTGCCACGAAAAACAGGCACATACCATTAAGCCGCCACCTCCGTGCTCTACTCTTTTTTTTGTGAACCTAACATCGAATTCTTTGCCTTTTGGGCGACGAGCGTTTCTTCCCGCATCGTTACCAAACAAATTTATTTTTGTTACATCGCTCCAGAGAATATTGCGCCATTTCTTTCCGCTCTGTGATCCGCACCAAGTTTTGTGGACTAATGCAAAGTTTTTCCTCATCCTCAAATTTGCAGTTCTAAGCAGAGGAACATTGCGAGTAATCCTACCCGGTAGATTTGCGATTACTAATCGTCGTCGAATGGTTCGTGATGATATAACATTCCCAGTTTCGCCAGCAATTGTTCTGGATGACGCGTTTAGCTAATGTAACGATTCGATTGTCGGTCACTGAGGAGGTTTTTTTAGGTGCTCCACGCGTCTCAATGGATTTTTTTGATTTCAGAGGATTTTTTTGAATCTATTACAATATTAGAATTAAACCTTTGTTTAGTTTCATTTCCCCAAAATCTTACCTTCTGCAACTAAATAATACTTTATTTTTATTTTCTTCAAATTTTTACTACAACACACCTATTTTATTGTCCAGCTAAATTTGAAGGTTGAACAAATATACAGGCCCCAATATTTATCAAGAAGGATTTTTATTGCAGAGATTTCCTCATTTAATTACAAAACAGTGCTACGACAATTCCAAATTGGTTTTGCGGTTGTAAAATATTCCATATAATTATACCCTACACACGAAGTGAATAGGGTATATTCACTTACTGCTTCCGTTTGTAACGCATTAAAGGAGGCGTGACAGGTATAGAAAAGTATATATATTCTTGATCAGCGTGACCTCCTGAGTCGATTTAGCCATGTCCGTCTGTCTGTCTGTCTGTCTGTCTGTCTGTCTGTGGAAATCACGATTACAGGAGAACGAATAGAGATATCTTCATCAAACTTGGCACGAATATTGTCTATCATTAGAAACTCATCGGTATTGAAAATGGGCAAAATCGGACCATTACCACGCCTACTTTTTATAGTAAATATAAATTCATCCATGCTTATAGCTCAATTTCTCAGCTTGTATAACGAATTTGGGGTTGAAATTTTGTCCAGAAGTCCACTGTCTCTGACCAAAACAGATCACCAAAAATGGGCGTGGTCCGCCCACTGATTAAATAAACCTCGATTACAGGAGAACGAATAGAGATATTTTTATCAAATTTGGCGCGAATGTTGTCTATCATCAGAAACTCATTCGTATTGAAAATGGGCAAAATCGGACCATTGCCACGCCTACTTTTTATAGTAAATATAAATTCATCCATGCTTATAGCTCAATTTCTCAGCTTTTAGAACGAATTTGGGGTTGAAATTTTATTCACAAATCAACTGTCTTTGATCAAAACAGACTACAAAAAATGGGCGTGGTCCGCCCACTAATTAAATAAAACTCGATTACAGGAGATCGAATAGAGATATTTTCATCAAATTTGGCACGAATATTCTCTGTCATCACAGGATATTTGAGATTGAAGAGGAAAAAAATTAGGCCATTGCCATGCCCAATTTTTAAGTAATCGTGTGTAGGGTATATGAACTTCGGCCAGACCGAAGTTAACACTCTTTCTGGTTTTTTCTTTACATTTTGAAAATTTTTGGGTTCACACCTATTATTTTGTCCAGCAGTGTATGTGTATTCACTTTGCAACGAAATGTGTAATGCATCAGCGACATCTCTTGAGTCGATTTAGCTATGTCCGTCCGTCTGTCCTCTAGTTTCAATTTGTATTTCACTCTACGTATAACATTATTGCTCTGCAATGTAAAATCTAAATAAATTAAAAATTTAAATAAATAAAACTTTTAGGTGTAGGGTATGTAAGAATCGGCCAGGCCGAATATAGCACTCTTACTGGTTTAATTTAATTTTAACACTCCGTACTAATCGTACATCAGCCTGTGTTTAGAACTCTTTAGAAGACTAAACCAGCATCATCAACAGCCGGAGACGAAGTGTTTAAGGCAAGTCGAGGGTGGTTTGAGAAGTTTAAGGGAAGAACAGGCATCCACAACGTTATCAGACATGGTGAAGTAAGCTCATAACCAAATCGCAAAGTGGCTGCCCTATGTCCTCGATAGCCTCACGAATTCCATCTTTGAGGTCTTGAGTCGACGCTGGGCTGTTGGCGTAGACCTTATCTTTCACGTGGCCCCAAAGGAAGAAGTCGCAAGGTTTTAAATCACAAGATCTCGGTGGCCAATTGTGATCACCTCTTCGAGAGATAACACGGTCAGAAAACTTTTCCCGTAAAGGATCAATGGTTTCGTTGCTTGTGTGGCACGTCTTGTTGAAAGTAAACGTTGTCCAGATCAATACCATGTAACTCCGGCCATAAAAAATCATTAATCATCTCTCGATAGCGCAATCCATTCACCGTAACTGTTGATCCAACCTCATTTTCGAAAAAGTAAGGTCCAATGACCCCGCCGGACCATAAACCGCACCAAACAGTCACACGTTGAGGATGGAGAGGCTTTTCAACCGCAACATGGTTTGATCGCAGCATCATAGAAAATTAACTTCTAGAACATTCGGATCACGCCGAATGCAGGACTCGCTCAAACCAGCATCGCCGATAGAGTAGCGGACGAAGAAACTACAGTGAACCAAGGTGACCCCGCGGCGAATTCAATTGTGTTCAGGTAATAGTCTTCACCACGACTCCTCTGTAATTAGGCCCGACCTCACAAACAATTAAAGATATTGAGCAATGAGGAGACGATAAACGATTTCTTCAACAGATTATATTATTTCATAAAAATAATGACGGAAGATATACAATATATTATACAATTGTTTATTTTTTTTCTTAACATTGAATATTTCACCATGTAGCATGAGCAAGTTTTTGGTCCCTCGAAACATTCGTCAACTTCATTCAAAAATGCGGAGATATTCACGTTAACTATGCCTACTAATCAATAATCAAATCTACAGTGATTGTACATACATTTCTATTGTATTAGAGTACAATAAATGGTATTTTAAAAAATTGTCTTCGAAAATTAAACAATATTGAGTTTAAGAAGAAAGGATTAGTGCATGTACGAACATGTAAAAATTTGAATACATGTACAAGCGTGAGGATGAGAAACAGTCACAAAATTAGAATCCTTTTCCCCACAGAAAGGATCTTAAGAGTAATCGAACATGTGCACATTTTTTCAGTGGTACAACACACGGCAATATACTTTAATTTATCAGTTTATTTCCTGAAAATTCGATGCTACTAAATGATAACATCAAAACTCCTGCAACAACTACTTCAACAGCCTCCGTCGTCTGTATGGAGCCATACACGATATCAACCGAACCCTAATTTATGCGTTTATTTAATTGAGATTCCACACCACTCTGCAGCCAGATTGTTCAGCGTAGACCAAAGGCAGAGCTGGTAATCAATGTCTTCTCACGCATACAGTTTCCACGCCAGCTTTGCCACTAATTTCACGACTTTACCACTTTTGTCCCGCCAACATTGATCATGACCACTTTCTACGCTGCAAGCAGAGCACCAGGCTCGCAGTTGCTACCTTGTCCCAGAACATACAATATACATACATATTTGGCTGGACCAATATCATCACGTCAATGATTTTCGATGATTTTAGCCTTGCTTTTGTAAAACTTGCATGACTGTTTTGTTTTCTCATTAATACCTTTTCAATAATGTTTTGGATTACTTCGTTGATCACCTTTTGCTTGTGAATCAACTTGGAAATAACATCCTAATGAACTGTTACTACTGATCCTTCTAACTTATTTATATTCTATTTTGTTGGTTCGAGGAATGTCGTCCGCAGTGCCTTGGCTGCTATAGCCGCCTTTATTCCTTTTCAATGTCTTGTTGAGCCTTATGGAGTCATATTCTGCTCCAATAGATGTTAGAAATATGGATGCTCTGAATTGTCATGCGGATGTCTTCGCAGGGGCTGTTGCAAATTAACCCACAACTCATCCACCTCTTCCAGCTTTTTGTATAGGTATTCTTCAGTCTTCCACTAATTGGAAGCCTTCCTATCGTTGGCAATTTCTTTTTGTTTGTCTACTCATTTTGGTCGCCAATCACATCGTCGATGTTTTGCACCTTAAAGCTTGAATGTGGGCTCACCAAAAAATACTATTTTTCTCCCAATATGGGTAATTATTGCCCAATCGAATTAATTCTCAGTGATTGGACTATAATTTTATTTTTCGTTACGTCCAAAAAACAAGTATTTGCGGAATGCAAATAATATTTAAAAACTTAAATATTTAAAACTCAGCAGTATTGTTAAATTTAATATCCCTTTCTTTGAATCTCTTTTAGACTTTATTAGACTTCATTATAAGCTATAAAGCTTCAGAGGGTTAGTTTATGTCTAAATATGTAAATAAAATATATGTGCAATAATTGCTTAGAATAGAGAAGGTAAATTTAAATAAGTATATATTTTATTTTTTAGTTTTTTCAGAAATAAAATAATGATGTCAAAACAAGATATTCAAGCACAAGTTCCTCTACAAAGCGGAATATTATTACAAGGATATTACAAGAAATTAAAAACAATGAAAAAGAAATTTTTCGTTCTTTTCGACGAAACTACTTCCAACTGTGCGCGAGTGGAATATTTTGAGACTGAAAAGAAATTTAAATCTGGCTCTGTCCCTAAACGTGTTATACGATTAAAAACCTGTTTTAATATTAATCGCCGTTTGGATACTAAACACGATTTCGTAATTTCATTATCAACAAAGGATGGTGGCTTTGGAATTGTATTCGATTCAGAACCTGATATGGTTAAATGGCTGGAAGTATTAATAACCTTGCAGCGCAGTAATGAATCCCCTTGTGCACAACCTGGAACATATTTTGGTAAATATATATATATATTAAAAATAGTACCTATTATATACAGGGTGATTCGTATAAAACGCGACAAAAGACTAGGGCGTGTAAGTTAAGTCGAAACAAGAAAAAATCATATAGGAGGGTGGTAAATTTCTCCCCGTTTAGGCGGATGGACCATTTTCTAAAAATCCGAATTAAAATCGGAAATAAAATATTAAAAAACTAACTGTTATACCTAGATGAAATTTCAGATTTAGAATTAATTTTCTCAGAATATTTGACATAGGAACCTAATTCAAATAGGAGGTTGAGGAGGAAATATTTGGCTTTCAAATACAGTACACCTAAGTCTGATTTTAGGCGGTATGTACGTTCCGGTTCGCGTCAAGAAATACACTGTGCCCTTATAAAATAAGGTCATGGTTCCTCGTTCTCAGAATTAGCACAAAAAGTGTGAATAAAATATTGGAATTCATCGTTTTTAAATTAATATTTATTGAATATTTACTGTAAAATTAATTTTTCAATAAATTATTAAAGTAAATCATAAATAAAAACTTGTAAAAAACAAATAAATAATAGTAGAAATATTAGGTTAATAAATATGAAATGTCCGATTTTCAGAAGAGCTGAGTTTGAGAGTTGATATATCTGACACTTGACTGTAATGCTTTTTGTGTTTTTTTTTTATCATGAAGGTGCATTATTACCCTTTCAAACTCATAATGCAAATCGTAGTTCCTTTTTGAAACTTCTTATACATAGTAGCTTTCATAAGACAAGGGAAAGGTCAAAAATGAATTTTCGAATATGAGTTTCGTCGCGGAAGCAATCAACCAAACATTGAATGAAAACATCAATGAAGTGTTTGGGGAAGGTGCAGCTAATCATCGGACCTTTCGTCGTTGGTTTGATAAGTTTCGTTCTGGTGCTTGCAAATGAACCACGTGGAAGACGGCGAGTAAAATGGATAATGATAATCTGAAAGCTGTAGTGGAAGCAGAGACACGTCTCATACTACGCGTGAACTAACAGCAGGATTTCTATTCCAATAAATTTGGATCACATAAAACAAATTGTTAAGGACCAAAAGCTGGATCGATGGGTTTCGTATGAGTTAAACGAGCGTCAAAAATGAAATCGTTTCGAAGCTTGCCTTTCTTTACTGTTACGGTATAAAACCTTTTCTATACCGCATTGTAACGGTTAATGAAAAATGGATCTCATTCGACAATCAAAAACGTTCGGGGCACAATAGTTGGATAAAAAGAGGTTCCGAAACAGAGCCCGAAACCAAACATTCATCAGAAAAATCTTATGGTGTCTGTTTGGTGGTGTCAATTGGACTCGACGATGAGAGAGCTTTTCATTAAACAGACTAGGACTAGCCCTGCAGACTTCTTCGCTGCAGGCATAAAAAACTTACCGTTAAAATGGCAAAACATCATCAATAGCTTATGCGTATATTTTGATTAATCATATTGTTTCTTATTGGAGATCAAATAAACTAAACTTTCTTTTCGAAATCGGACATTTCAAGCTTAATGACCTAATACATATAAAAATTATAAATCCAAATTTATGTAATCGAAAAATAGCGTTTAATCAAGTTTAGTCTCGTAAAAACAGAATCAAATCTTTTGTTTTCAGTCGGGTGTTAAGTCGGCTCTTTTAGAAAATGGGCTCTTCCTGCCTAAATGGGGGAAAGTACCCCCTCCCATGCCACATATTTTTAGGAACTTCGCATTTAAGTATCATTGTTCAAACTCTTTGTACGAAAGTTAACCCTTAACCAATTTAATTGCTTATTTGAAATGTGCTGCCTATCTTTATTAATGGTAAGTTTGAAATTCAAGCATTGAACATTACTATAGTTAAAACTTCGTATTGTTTAAAGGTTTCGAATACTTCGGACTTTTTCTTGATCTACCATCGAAAAGTGATTGAATACAAAGTGAATACAAAGTATTTTGAATCGTCCCAAGACACAGGTTCAAATGTTTCACACATTTCAATATTTCAATATTCTTTCATTATTTTGCTGTCCAATGCTCTTTCGAATTTATTTCACGTTCGTATAGATTTTCACGAAGAACTGCTGTTGTAATTACTTGTTAGTTTTTTTAGAATTAATGCTTTATTTTTGAATTGATTGAAATTGAATACCTGATTGTTGAGATACACCACTTTGTTAACCAACCACCAAAAGTGATTGGCTATTTTTTTGCTACATTAAAGACTGCAAAAAACAACAACAGTGGCCCTTTTAATATAAATTTTCTTGAGACGTACCTGGACAGTCCTGAGCCACGCCGACTATACATAAGGATTGCGAACATAAATTTTAAAATCTCTACAAGCCGAGATCATTCCCTGAAGATGTTACGACGTTTAGGTACATGTTCTGGGTTAAATGTCCTTAGATAACGTTGCGCTGTGGATAACGCAAACAACTCCATTAATAACCCTTTTACCAACGTAATAACCTTGGCGAAACGTGTTTGCTTTTGACCGTTTCTTTTCTGGTGGCTTGAAACAATCATCAGAAGTCGTTTCTTGTTTGCTGTTAAAAATGTGCACATCTGATGCCTAAATGTGTGCGTGAAATTTACTGAATATCCGAATGCTGGCCAGAGTGAGAGAAAACATAAACACACGTTCCGCAAACTACTTCGTTCGTTTAACAACTGCTTACCTTATGTGCGTGAAAAGAAACAGCAACAGTATCGATTTTTGCTTCAAGCGTTCTCTACACCCGAAACCAGAGTGTAGACTTTTTTCTTTCTTTCTCACGTCTCTCTGAGAAAAACTGAGTGAAACTATCACAACAAAAGCATTGAACACAATCCGAGCAACAGGATACAGCAACATTTCCAGGCAACAAGAAATTCCATGGCGTTAATTATAATGGCTGGACAACTGTTGCTCAGCAACAAAAATTTCATATGTCGAATTCTTAATGGTGGTGTAACACTAGGCCACGTGAGGCTGCCTTATAAAACCTTCAACTGTTTCTTACATTTTCTCCAGCATCCTTTTTTAGAGGATTATCTATTTCTTTTAGCAATTGATAAATATTTTGAGTAATTTTTTTACTTAGGAATGCCGTATATTTTCGATTTCAGAAATAAATTGCTTGTAATAATAATAAAAATTTCGTTAAATATTAACTTAAATAAATTGGCGTTAAGATGCCTAGTATGACATCCCCACAATGCAAATTGTCAAATTTGACATGACAGAATGTAAACAAACACAGAAGAAGAACAAGAATGATTTTGTTGCTGTCAAAATTAGAATTAGTCCGGAGACAAGATACAGAATGGAATGCAAACCAGAGCAACAAACTGGTAAGCAAACTTTTTTCTCTATCTCCATTAGAGCCCATGTAAATTTGATAGCTAAAAATGTATTTTGTATCCTGTTGCTCCGATTGTGTTCAACGCTAAACAAATCACAAACTGAGTGAAACTGTTTCAAAAGCAAACACGTGTAGCCAAGACTCTGTTCAACACAAAGCCATCCCTTTCTTCCAATTAAAAAAAAATATCTTTACTAGGGATATATTTTAATCGACGGTTGTTGCCCTCCTACTACTATCACAGGTGTCTTTATGACACCACTCATGTTTTCGTGTCTGTACTTCCATTGGATCCAAATATCGACCAAACCATTGTAAAGTTGCTCTAGGTAGGGTGATAGATGACTCAGCGGGTTCCACCAGTATTCTGTCCACAGAAAAATTTGTAAAGGGTTTTCCAATAAGAGGTGTAATTTTGAATAGCCCGCTATTTCGTTAGCTGTCACTTTTGAAGCTGTTATTTATTGACATTTGACAAGTAGAAAGTACGCCATTACTAAAAATGGAACGATACACGCTGCAACAACGCATTGAAACTATTAAAATTCACTACAAAAATGGTGAAAATTGTGCAGTCACAGTTCGCAAAACTAAAGCATTTTTGAGTCGTCGTGAAGCACCTTGTCGGACCGCAATACAGAAATTGGTGGAAAAATTCGAGCTGTTGGGACAAGTTAGTGATGTGAAGAATAAAACCCGTGCACGTCGCTCAAGAACAACTGAGAATATTGCTGCAGTAGCTCAAAGTTTTGAGGATAACCCAGGTTTGTCCATTCCTCGTCGTTCTTTGGAATTGGGCATTCCACAAACGTCATTACACCGTATTTTGCATAAAGACTTGGGTCTTAAGGCTTATAAAGTTCAGTTAACACAAGAACTCAAGCCGGCCGATCATCAACAACGTCGTGTTTTTGCTGATTGGGTCCTTGAAATGCATGAAAATGATCCGGAATTCCATCGAAAAATCATCTTGACTGACGAGGCCCATTTCCACCTCGGTGGCTATGTCAACAAGCAAAATTGTCGCATCTGGGGCTCGGAAAACCCAAGAGTTATTGTTGAGAAGCCTCTCCATCCTCAACGTGTGACTGTTGGGTGCGGTTTATGGTCCGGCGGGGTCATTGGACCTTACTTTTTCGAAAATGAGGTTGGATCAACAGTTACGGTGAATGGATTGCGCTATCGAGAGATGATTAATGATTTTTTATGGCCGGAGTTAGATGGTATTGATCTGGACAACGTTTACTTTCAACAAGACGGCGCTACGTGCCACACAAGCAACGAAACCATTGATCTTTTACGGGAAAAGTTTCCTGACCGTGTTATCTCACGAAGAGGTGATCACAATTGGCCACCGAGATCTTGTGATTTAACACCTTGCGACTTCTTCCTTTGGGGCCACGTGAAAGATAAGGTCTACGCCAACAGCCCAGCGTCGATTCAAGATCTCAAAGATGGAATTCGTGAGGCTATCGAGGACATAGGGCAGCCACTTTGCGATTTGTTTATGGAAAATTTCCTGAAAAGGATATGGTCCTGTAAGCGTGGTCGTGGTGGCCATTTGGCTGATGTTGTTTTTCATTATTAACGGCATACCTTCCTCTTTATTACAAAATAAACATGCGATAATTTGTCTCAAAAAGTGGCATTTTTCTTTGAATATCAAAATTACACCTCTTATTGGAAAACCCTATATTTTGTGGAACAATAAATTCACTTTATTTATAAATTCAGTTTTAACCTAGTTACACGGGCTGATGGTAACTCTAACCTTTTTGGGTTGGTCCGCCCATGTGGGAATTTGGGTACTTCTTGATACGGATTGGTTTCGTGTTGGTGAGTACGTGGGTGCACTCTGGTGATTATGTCGGTGGATGTCTGGTGAAAGAGCCGATATGCCTGCTCACTACGTCGGTATACGCTTGGTAAATGCGTTGCTATATGCTTGTGACTACGTCGGTGTAGGCTTGTGACTACGTATGTGAAGGCGTCGGTGTACGCCTGATGACTGCGTTGCTGTGTGATTGTGACTACGTTGTTATGCGCTTGTGACTACATCGGTCTACGTAGGTGAATGTGGCGGTGTAAGCCTATGACTACGACGGTGTGCGCTTGTGGCCCAGTCGCTGTACGAAGGTGAGTGCTTCGGTGTATTGCTCGTAGCAGCAAGAAGAAACCGCGGGAGGATGATATAGGCAGGCGTAAATGCAATCATACATCTATAGCGATGAAGGGGAAGAGGGAGGATGCTGTAGGCAGGCGTAAATGTAACCGTATACTTATAGCAAGGATGGGTGAAATATTAGGAGTAGGAATTAATAATGCGGATTTTTTGGCTTGAAAATGGCATTTATTTGAATAACAAAATGAATGAGTACATTAACCAATATATTGCCCATCATTGGCTATGACTTCCTCCCATCTTCTGGGTAGTTTATTGATTCCTCGTTTGAAGAAGTCCTCATCTTTCGAGGCAATTCATTCATCGACCCATTTTCGCACTTCTTCAGCATTTCGAAAGCGTACATCTGCCAGGCTGATCTGCATTGATCGGAACAAATGGTAATCAGAAGGAGCAAGGTCTGGAGAGTACGGGGGGTGATCAAGATGATCCCAACCGAGCCTCTTTATTTTTTCTTTAACGATGTTTGCACGATGTGGTTTGGCATTGTCATCGTGGAACAAAACTTTGTGGTGTTTTCGAGCTATCAATGGTCGTTTTTCGTTCAGTTTCTTTGCCAGTTCGTTCAATTGGCGTCTGTAGCGATCAGCTGTAACCGTTTCATTTGGTTTTAACAACTCGTAATACACCACACCCTTCTGACATGTTTGATGCAATTCGACATTCGACATGTTTGATGCAATAAAAAGCTTTGTTGTTTACACTTCAACGAAATGACACATACTGAAATTTTTAGCTTAATGACAGACAAAAACAAAGAAAATGGCCGCGGTGTGTCCTGATGCACATAACGCTAGTTACGCCATCTAGCCGTTATCTAAATCCGCATTATTAATTCCTACTCCTATTAGGAAGGATGCTGTAGGCAGTCGTAAATGCAACAGTATACCTTTAGCAAGGACGGGAAGAGGAAGGATGTTGTAGGTAGGTGTAAATGCAAGCGTACACATATAGCAAGGGGGAGAAATCCTGTCTTTATTTTTAATTTGCGTAGCGCATCACTAATATAGTTCTAAACTGTAGTTCCCCGTGTCAGTACACTCAACAATTCATACATAGCATAAACGGAATAGTTGACAGTAGCGGAGTGGGGTACACAACAGAAGAATGGAATAGAATAGAGAAATATTATTGGGGTTTTCTGTTTTAATCTAAAAGAACAAATTATAAGATCTGCTTTACTAAAAATAAAAACAAATATGCATACATGCTCGTATTACGGTATATATTATTGCCATATAAGAGTATTCAAGTACAAAAGGAAAACCATGCGATTATACTTGTATATAAAACTTCTGAAGTTTTTATTTATTTATATTGTTAGTATTAAATGCAAAGTTAATTTGTAATTTCAGAGCATGTATGGCAGGTGATAGTACAACGAAGAGGAATGGCCGAAGATAAAGGCTTAGTTGGTAATTACCATGTTTGCTTAACGCCTAAATCTTTAACATTTATAAGAATCGGATCGGAAAAGCTCTCTGAAAATCGTATACATAGTGTTGAATTTTTGTTAACCACTATAAGAAGGTAATTTGTTACATTACATTTAAAGATCAATTATTCCGACAAATTTTAGAACAAAAGTTCTTGCCTACTGAACCATAAATTAATTTTTCGAAGGGTTGTGTCAATATAAAATTTTGTAGTCCGATAACTAATCTTTTAAAAGCTCCGCAAATATAACTCTACAAGGTATTTCTGAAAAGCTGTAGTCTTCTGAACCTCGACATGAAGATGGTGTTACCCGACAAAAACATTCTGGTACTACAATGATATATGCTTTGAAAGATACATACATGTGATGATTTCAGAAATTGTGGACGATTTGATAGTCGTTTGCCAGTCGATTTCAGTTTTTGTAAAAATGGAAAAATGTGATTTGCCACTGAGCACCTGACTTTAAACGTGGTCGTACCAGGTTAGGTGATAGCGTTTGGGACGGCCAACAACTGTGGCCACCACCGATAACATCGAAAAGGGTCACCAGATGGTACTGAACGATCTTCGAATTAAGGAGAGAGAGATATCAAAGGTTATGCGGTCGTCATATCTGGGGCTAAAGCCAAAATGGCCTAATTCGAGTTAGGACGAAAATTAGTTATTGCCACTATTAAATTGATCTTATTCAAATCTAATTTCAATATTTTATATATTGAACATATATTCGGAATATATCGCTTAAACGAACAGACCAATTTTTATCCCTACCAAAAAGACGATTCCAAAAAATGAAAATCTGACTCCGAGTGATATTTATTTTTTCACGATGTACCATAAATACATATCGCTCGAGTTCAAAATAGTTTTGATCTTTCCAACATAAATATCACACCTTTCGATCCCCCAATTTGCAAAAAAAAGTTTGTTTTAGAATAGCGATCGCAGAAGATTAGAAAACTGTGACTACTGTACATAAACGATCGTCGTTGATTAAAAGCGGTTGCGCATGCAAAGAATCGATCTTCGAAAATGAAAATAATTTGAACGCAGAAATCGAAAAAGACAGCGGAAAACAGTTGAACGGCGATAGTTTCTGTTGGTTCGCTTCGCGGTATGTACACTGCAATGGTTGGATATTTCGTTAATAATTTAAATTGTTAATTGTTTTGCAGGAATATGTTTTTGTTGAATTGGTTAGCAAGAATGGTATTCCTGGAAAATTGGACGAAACACCAGTGCTGTTAACGATCTGATGTAAATGGTCTTGTAAAGGCGCATTTACAATACTGGCATGACAGCTCAATCACCCAACATTTTTCGTTATTAAAAGTAAAATCAAATTTAATAACAGAAATTAACAAAATAAAAAAAATAAAAAGAAACTCAACAAAAAGTGGACGCAGGGAGAAATAAACAAGTGATCCAGCCTAAACAACTGATCCTGCCAGTCTAAATAACTGGTCCTGCCAGTCTAAACAATTGTTCCGGTCAATCTAGGCAATAGAGCCTGTTAATTAACGGATCTGCTTAAAATCTACTGATGCCATCGCACATACCGATGGAGGAAGCTCTGAAGGACAAAACAGCTGGTCCTAGGCCGATTACAATCGGTGAATATCGAGAAAGACAAAAGAATCCAAGAAGCAGGAACCAATTCGGGAAGTACAGAAGCCACCTAAGAAGCGAGGAGGAAAACGGAAAAAATTTCCTATCAAGAAGCGAGAGGAATTTGGAAACCTTTACAAATGAGCAGCAATTGCGATAACTCATGAGGAAAACAAGATCTTCATAAGTAGTAGTAGTAGTAGTAATGTTTTATTAGTATTACAATACTTTACAATACATTTATACAATATACATATATACAATATTAAATTTAAAAGAATATAAAATATAAAAACTTTGAAACAGATTTAACATTTTAAATATCTCACACATAGTGTTTTAAAGACATACAGGTTTCTCTCGGATTTTATATTGCTTGGTAGTTTATTAAATAATTGAAGACCCTTATAAAAAATTGAATTTCTCGCTGCTGCTGTGCATTGATACTTTATCCTGAAGTCTCTTGCATTTCTTAGTTGGTATAGTTGTTCATCACCTACGAAATTAACTTTTTCTACTAAATATTTTGGGGCTTCTCCGTTTTTAATTTTATTTATACATAATAGAGTATATAACTGTAACCTTTGGTTAACATCCAGTCATTTTAAGGTATCTAACATTATTTTAACATTCGTATATCTGTCACATTTAAGTATGCATCTCATTGCTTTATTTTGAAGCTTTTGTAATCTTCCCATTTGACCCATATTTCAACATGTATACAGCATGGAAGAACAATATTCCAAATGCGGTTTTATCATCACATTATAAATTTTTATTGATGTCATATTGTTAATTTTACTTCCCATTCTTTTAAAAAATCCAATTTTTGTACATATATACTCAACGTGTTCTTTCAATTTTAGCTCTTTGTCTATTATTATCCCAAGATACTTTCAGCCACTGAAGGTTTCATCAACGCACTAAGCCTGGTTTACGAGCAGTGGCGTCCTTTATACACCTCCTTGACCGGCCATCGTGTATGTAATATATGGCCAACTTCAAACGCGATTTACAAAATTTCGGCTATAACCGTCTCAACCATTTTTCTACAGTTAGTAGCTGTATGCATTGGCTTTCAGCCACTGAAGGTTTCATCAACGCACTAACTAAGCCTGGTTTACGAGCAGTGGCGTCCTTTATACACCTCCTTGACCGGCCACCGTGTATGCAATATATGGCCAACTTCAAACGCGATTTACAAAATTTCGGCTATAACCGTCTCAACCATTTTTCTACAGTTAGTGGCGGTATGCATTGGCTTTCAGCCACTGAAGGTTTCATCAACGCACTAACCCTGGTTTACGAGCAGTGGCGTCCTTTATACACCTCCTTCACCGGCCATCGTGTATGTTATATATGACCAACTTCAAACGCGATTTACAAAATTTCGGCTATAACCGTCTCAACCATTTTTCTACAGTTAGTAGCTGTATGCATTGGCTTTCAGCCACTGAAGGTTTCATCAACGCACTAAGCCTGGTTTACGAACGGTGGCATCTTTTATACACCTCCCTGACCGGCCACCGTGTATGTGATATATGGCAAACTTCAAACGCGATTTACAAAATTTTGGCTATAACCGTCTCAACCATTTTCTCACAGTTAGTGGCTGTATTCATTGGCTTTCAGCCACTGAAGGTTTCATCAACGCACTAAGCCTGGTTTACGAACGGTGACATCTTGTATAGAACACTCGAAGCTAAGAAGTCAATAACAGCACAGTTAACATTGCTCTGTTAAAGTTCGCGACGTCGCAATCTTAACAGAGAACAGAACTCTGTTAAAGTTCGCGACGTATTTAACTTCACGCACTTATTTTAACTTTGGCATTAATTTTCTCAAAAGCTGTTTAACGTAGGAACCTAATTTAAAAAGGATATTAAGAGGCCGATATTTGGCTTTCAAACCCAATAAGCGAAAGTGATCCAGATATCGCCGTTATTTTTTAATATTTTTTTTTCCGGTTTTTAGTCGAGTTTTTAGAAAATGGCCCCTCCGGCCTAAACGGGGCGAAATGCACCCCCTCCTCCCATACGATTTTTTTCTTCTCTCGACCCAACCTACATGCTCTAGCCCTTTGTCTCCTCTTATACGAAACATCCTGTATAACTAAAAAAAAAGGAAACTCACAATAAGATGCATAAAATTTAATATCTATAATTTAAAAAATGCAGGTATTAGTTAATTATTATGCTGAAAAAACTATACTGTATCACTAATATTATGCATATTCTTGAATATGAAGAACATTTAACCATTATTAAAAATGTTTGCTTCATTCCTTTTCGTTGATATAAATTTCACATTTTTTGCAAGTTTCATATGAATGTGCCACGTCTTTCTGTTATCCGATCAACTTCATAATTTACAGAAATTATTTCTTTATCCAATGGAACAATTTTAGGGTGCGGCGTAAAAGAATGCTGCAAAAAATTTTCGCCCAGTACAGCTAAGGTCCACCCTACTGAGCACATATCATTAATATAAATAATAGTGCGCCCATTTTCCACTTTTAAAAATTCAGATTTTTCATCATTCACCTTTGTCCTCTGCGTCCTTTGTGATAGATACGATTCAAACCCTCTAAGTTCGGTACCTTCAACACCATACATGTAGAGCTTTTTTAGTAATACTTGTCTATCAATTGTCTCAAATGCTCCTTTAAAATCAAGGAATAGCGCCATTTTCCACACCTTTCCAATCGCTAATAACAGAGTTCACAGCAGTTTCGCATGAGTATTTTTTCCGAAATCCAGATTGATATTTTACAAAATGGTTATTATTTTCCATATATTGTTCTAGCTGCTGCTTGACAACTTTCTCTAAAATTTTTTCCATAGTCTATAAGGAGTTGATTGGTCTAAATTCTTCGCACTTTTTTGTTTTTGATACCTTTTCTACAGGCGTTATCATCGAGTTTTTCCACGATCGTGGAAACTCTCCGTTCTCTAATGACATACGAGGGCGGATTGATATTGAAGCTAGATGGCAGCAGAAACACAAAAACTTTGTTTTTTTTTAGAAATTGCAATATGTCAAACGTCAGCCAAAATTTTATAAAAACGTTAAAATTTCAGCCAAATTCATCGATTAGTTTATTTGTTGTAGTCGTCTGAAGTAAGCAACTTTTGTGTTTCTTGAAAAATGGAAAAAGTGAATTTCGTGCAGTGATTAGACACTATTATTTGAAAGGGAAAACGGCGAAAGAGACAAAAGAAAAGCTCGATAAACATTACGGTGAGTCTGCTCCGTCAGATTACATGGTAAAATATTGGATTGCTGAATTTAAACGCGGCCGAACAAGCATTGCAACAATACCATCAACAGGAAGGCCAAAAGAGGTGGTTACTGAAGAAAATATCAAGAAAATCTTCGATATCGTTATGAATGATCGCCGAGTCAAGTTACGTGAGATTGTTGCAATGGTAAACATATCATATGAACGTGTGTTCAACATTTTGCATGAACATTTGCATATGAAAAAGCTATCGGCAAGATGGGTGCCGCGTTTGCTCAGTGTCGAACAAAAACGAGTTCGAGCGGTGTTTGACCATGATAAAGCGTAAACTGTTGATGAAACGTGGGTCCACCACTACACACCTGAAACCAAAAATCAATCGAAACAATGGGTGGAAGCTGGTGGTAGTTCTCCGAAGAAGGCGAAGACAGTGAAATCGGCTGGCAAGGTTATGGCTACTGTATTTTGGGATGCACACGGAATATTGCTCATCGATTATCTTGAAAAAGGATCCACAATCACAGGAAAGTATTATCCTGCATTATTGAATCAATTTATTGATGCAATTAAGAAAAAACGACCACATTTAAAGAAGAAAAAAGTGCTCTTTCTTCAAGACAACGCTCCGGTTCACACAGCATTAGATACGATGCTAAAATTACGTGAAATACACTTCGGATTGATTGATCATCCACCTTATAGTCCAGATTTAGCTCCTAGTGACTTTTTCCTGTTTCCAAACTTGAAAAAATGGCTCGCAGGTAAAAGATTCATCTCAAACGAAGAAGTGATTACCGAAACTAACGCGTATTTTGAGGGGTTCCCAAAATCGTATTATTCAGATGGTATAAAAAAGTTGGAATATGGTC
This sequence comes from Myopa testacea, assembly GCA_949629155.1. Taxonomy (NCBI): domain Eukaryota; kingdom Metazoa; phylum Arthropoda; class Insecta; order Diptera; family Conopidae; genus Myopa; species Myopa testacea. The sequence continues at coordinate 30,030,047 of OX451347.1, forward strand.
TTACTAAGTGTATTGAGCTAAAAGGAGACTATGTTGAGAAATAAATGGTTTTTGAAAAAAAATATGTTTTTTTCCTACTTAGGTAGCTTCAATATCAATCTGCCCTCTTATTAATTATTTTCGAGCTCGTTTGCCCGAGTACATCCCAATTATCCAATATCATCCTTGTGTTAATTCTTTCAAAGTCAGATTTATTCTTTAAGTTTCTAATGATTAGTTTTAGTTCATTATTCGTCACTTGTTTAAATTTAAATAAAATGTTCTCTTTTACTATGTAGTTAACATAGCTTATATTTTCAATAGAGTCTGTGATAGTTTTAACACTGTTGATAAAATATTCATTGAATTTAGTTGCTATTTCATAGTCTCTCGTGTATAAAACTCCGTTAAAGTTTATGTTCTCGATTTTTCTCCTGTCTTGCTTTAGTACAAAATTTTTTATTTCAGCCCACATTTGTTTCTGCGTATTGGCTTGTTCAATTTTATTATTAATTAAATTATTTTTTGCGTTAATTATACGGACGTAATTTTTACACATTTCTAATATGTGTGTATTTATTCCAACTTTCATGCGTTTTAAACACCCGAGCTTTATGATATGCTTTAATTTTTTTATGTTTTAATAATTTCAGATTTCCATTGAACCACTGACTCGAATTGTTGTCATTATATATTACTATTGTACTTGTAAAGTGATTTATTGTATTTTTTAACACATTTTCAAAGTTCATTGCAATACAATGAATATCTTTACTTGGGATATATAGTGTGTCTGAACCTTGAATTTTGTTTAAGAAACTTTCTTTATCGTATTTAAAAACTTTAGTTTCACGATTGTTTGCATTATACTTGTAGTTTTTTACGGTTATTTCCATATTAACGATTTCATGATCAGATATTTTGTTGTTTAGATTAATATTCACTTTCAGATTATACATATTTGTTATTACGTAGTCAATTAAAGTCTTCGTATATTTGGTAACTCTAGTGTAATCTTTAACTATTTGCATAAGACAATTGCCATTTATTATACGTTCAATTTCTCGTTTGTATATGTCATTTTTTAACCAATCAATATTAAAGTCACCTGCAACAATAATATTTTTGGGTAATTCGGTTAAATGTTCAATTTGTTGTTGAAAAAAGTCACAAAATTCTCTTTCGGAACCACTCGGTGACCTTTACACCGCCACAAGTATAATATGTTGATTAGAGTATTTGCATTCACATGCAACTAACAACATTTTGGATTCAATCGACTTTTCAATTGTGCTAATTATTTTCCAATTATCTTTTATATATATAATTACACCTCCCGTTCTTGTTGAGTTTGAATTACATGTTACATGGCTATAGTTTTTAAGTTCAATTTCTCTTTCATGAGTATCATCGGTCATGTGTGTTTCAGTTAAAATCAGAAGATCTATTTTGTTGTTCTCTACCATTAACTCTAGTTGCTCGAAATTATTAGTAAGACCCTGAATATTCGTATATAAACCAGTTATTTTGTTTGATTGCTAATAACCAATCTGTTTTCTTTTAATTTCAAGTTTATTTTGATATACAGGGCATGCTCTCCTTAATGTATCGTGATTTCCATCAAGTCCTAGATTTAGTCGTTTGTTTGTACGGACGCAATTAATACACTTTGTTATTCGCTCCCTTCGACATTCACTTGTTTTATGGTTTTCTAAACAATTTAGACGGGTTTCGTCATTTTTGCATTCTGCTGCTCTATGATTAAATCCTTGGCATTTAAAACACAATCTGACTTCAACCGCATCAAACACTTTACAACGCTCCCAGCCAATGTTTAGCTTTTCAGCACCTATCACCTTCGGAAAAGAATCTTTATCGGTTTCAGTTATTGCATTGTAGTACATCCGATTGTTTTTATTGACTTCATAATACTGCACTAATTTTAACAAACTATTTCCAATAACACAGTTTTGTTTTTTTAATTTTTCAGGAATACTTTTATTATCATGTTTTAATTCCATGTTCGTTATTATAAATCTCGCATTCATTGCATTAGGTACTTTAATTTGATGGTTTTCACTCATTGTTTTTTCTATAGCGTCTTTTAATTTTTCCCGATCTTCATTATTTTCACTTTCAATAACTATAACTCCATTATTTCTATTCTCAGTGTTGGTTATTCTAAAATTCGTTGGTGAAACATTTTGATTCATATCTACTTTTGTTTTATCGGTTTTTTTGTTTGTTTTTTGGCGTTAGAATCAGTGCTGATTTTTTTCGCAAATGTGGCATCGTTCTTGGTTTCGTATCTTGTATTACATTTTTCTTCACTGCTTCTGCAAATGACAATTGCGAAGCACCGCCCACATGTGGATTGTTTACAATTTTTTTAACTTCTAAGCATAGTTTTTCATTCTCTTTATTGTTTTTCTTTAGTTCTTCACAAATTACCTTAGTTTGGTTTCTGAAATTATCTATGTATGTGCACATTTTTTTTATTTCGTTTACGTTTCTCTCACATGTCTCTTGAGCCACTTTCATAGACTTTAATCTCTTACTATACCTTTTTTCGATACTTTCAAGCAGTACTTTTATTTCGTGTTCACTACATTTGAATGACTCTTCAAATTCTGTTCTATATTTTTTTAAGTAACTATTGTTTTTATTGACACTATCCTGCATATCCTTTAAGACCACATCCACATTGTGGATGTATAAGATACAGTCTTCACATATATATTGGATAATTTTATTCGCTCCCAATATGTTGTTAGTGCTTTCATCCAGCCCCGAGCATCTGGCAGCTGTATGGTAAATTTTTCCACATACAGCAGCACATCTCAGGCCTGACTCTCCACGGATTGTACTTCTGCACTTATTACACTCATCAACTAATGTTGACAGCGACAAGTTGCTGGCAACACCAATTATCAACAATGCTTCAATTTGTATTACTGTCTCACTTGAGTTACCAGCCACTTTTCTTACTACTGGGTATGCTCATTCACAAAAAATTCTCGTTGGGTCACTGGACCGCTAATCGCTGCGCCACGAAAACGTAATTGTTGACAGGCAAAATTTCTGCGGCACCTTTATGTTCTTTAAAACTCTTGACACTTTTAATTGTTAAGAAATCTATTTAAGCGTGGAGTTTTTTAACTTTCACCTTTTAACTTTAAACTTTGAGAGTATTGCTCAAAACACTTTATTGTTTATTTAAGATTTCTGAATTGAATTCAGTGTAAATTACAATCACAATCACTCTAACACACCTTCTTCTCACGAGCATTAACTTGCAACTAACATAAGCAGAATTAAAGAACTTAAAAATAAAAAATAAAGGAGTACATATAGAAATATCGCATAAACCATGGGGAAAAGTCAGTTTAAGCAAGACTTAGACAAACGTGTTACTAGAAAAGTAAATACGGAAAGAGCCATTAGCCGTAGAATTTCAGTATAAAATCCACAATTTTGTGGAAGCAGTATAAATAAAGTAAAATGCTAAAAATTATAACAAAGTACATACATACATATTAGGGGTACCGGTTAATTCGTGCGGTTTTCTAACAGATGGTGTAACTTGACTTTTATTCCAGTGATTTACCTTTCCAAATATGTGTTGGAAACCTACTGTCATATAGTTTCAGAATCAGTATGTGTCATTTAGCTGAAGCGTAAACAACAATCTGAATATACTTATTACATTATATGCGTGATGTAAATACATACACCACCCATATTTTTCCGGCTTCAGCGTTTTTCACTTGCAATGGGATTTGAACTCGCAACATGACTGGAAAGATCGTATAGCTATTTCGGAACATGCCAACGTTCCTCATCAGCGATCCTTTTGTCGGTGTTTATTTTGTACAACATTCGCTATATAAGCTTCGTTGTTTTGCAATTAATAACTTAATACGAATTACAAACTAGAAGAGATTTAGCAAATAATACCGGCGAAAAAACGGTAAAGTATTAGGGATTTTTTGAATAACGTAGAATTCTATCATGGCATACTCGAAGAGGAAGATAAGCCAATGCTTGAAAAATTCCTACTGAAATGTAAGATACAGAGCAAAGCACTGACAGAATTACGAACAAGTGTACCCACTACATTCGTAGAATTAAACAGAACTACAGAAAAAATGCGGTACGAGGGAAACAATCGAGGAAGTGCAAAACAAACTAACCAACTTGAAACAAGGACTAAGACCGACAAGAGAATTTACAAATGAATTGGAAAATCTAATAACAAGAATGACACATCTTGAGGTCAAGGTACAGGGAGAAAGTGCAAGAGCAATTTTAACATCAGCCACTCAGCAAAGGGGTTTAGTGTTCTTAAAAAAGGGTGTTAGTGAGAGATTTCGATTAGTGTTAGACAGTGCTCGAAATACGAAACTGCAAGATGCTATCCAACATCTGTCAGAGTTAGATCCCAGTAGCCTTGAGTCGATTAAATTCATACAGAATGGATACAATGGTTATCCTAGGTTATCCTATGGTTATCCTATTATAATAATAATAGAAATTATTACGGAAATAGCAACCACAACAACAATAAGTCTAATGAACAGAGAAGTAACAGCAGCAACAGTATTAGGTACTATCAAAACTGCGATAGGAGCTCTGTTAGAGGTAACACATTTTGGATACACATGGGTGCGTCAATATGTGCAATGAAACTAGGATCCGTCTACAACACAGATTTAATTAACAGACAAGCCAGCACTTCTATAACAGGAATATCGGGAGAGTTAGAAACAATAGGAACATGTAAAACTTCATTAAACTTTAATGGCCAATTAATTGATCATACTTTTCATATAGTATCAGATACTTTGCCAGGTCCAACTGGCGGTATCTTATGCCGTGTTTACACGTGGTACACGTGGCCCCTGTGGACACCATTTTTTATAGTTTTCACAGCCAAGCGGCAAGATAAACTATGGATTGTATGCAAATGAACGTGTCCCCTGGGGAAACGCATGTCCCTCGATTTTTCTGGGACACCAGAAAACGGAGTTGCGTATTAGTACAAAAATATTTGTAGTTTGAAATCAGGTATGTATTGTCATCAAATTTAAAAGTAAATATATACAAATTTAGCACGAAGGAATAGCAGTTGCTCTAAAGTCAAAATTTTGTTGTTTTTTGTTGTCGTTGTAGTTTCTTAACTCCAAAAACAACAACATTTTTTGTCGTTCTCGTCTGAATTCTGAGTTATAGCACCTTGAAGTTCAAAGATTTAAGCGCTAAATCTTTTCTAAATTTAAGCGATTTTCGACAAAATGTTGTTTTACATAAATGAAGACAATTGAATTACCTTTCTGATGACATAAATATCATATATGTATCTCGTATAGTTTAGGAGATATACCTCAAATCTTTGAACTTCAAGGTGCCATAACTCGGAAACCAGAAGAGAGCAACAAAACTTGTTGTTGCTGAAGTTAGTGTAATAAACAAGAACAAAACCATCAATTAAATTTGAGATTTTCAGCAACTCTTATCTTTTTGTGCTAAATTGACATGAAATAAAACACCAACTCTTGCAAAACTATTCTTGGTTTCAGCAAATCAATCAAAAGTTTATTTTAAATTATTATTGCTTAAAATACATAAATAAATTAAATTTTATTTTGTAACAATTATATATTGTACAATACACAACGCAGCTTCAACAGCAAAAACGAATTCAAGCAAAACCTTATGGGAACAACGAAAAGGCTTGAAGCGGCGTCGCAGTTATTATTATTATTATATGAGGACGGGCGAGCTTATACAGCTCTGGTACTGCGGCTCATTTTTCCTATTGTTAGAGTGGTTGTTCCACCCCAGTTTTTCTTATGAATGTTATAAGTTTTGAATGGCTTAACTTAGCCAGGTCCGAGTGCTCCACTATCTCTTTCCCGAAGACTAACCTTCTAGTACTATGAAAAGCCGGGCACTCAGAGACTTGGTGTAGGGACGACTCAATAGACTCCATGCAGAATCTGCACTGAGTATCACTCGACAACATCATCTTATTCAGATGATGTCTCAAGTTGCAGTGTCCCGTGATGAATCCCACCAAGGTCTTTATACACTTCTTGTCCATATTCAAGAGGGATTTAGAGCTTAGTAGAGAGTATTGTGGTAGGAACAGTTTTGTGCATTTCTGTCTTATGGTTTGGGCCCAGTATTTGTTTGCCTCCGCTAATGCCCATTTTTGCATTATTTGCTTAAATAGGGATTTGCTTATTCCGAATGAAGGCTCTGGTCCAACAAAGGCCTCAGCCGACCCAGACTTGGCCAGTCTGTCAGCCTCTTCATTTCCGTCGAAACCCCTGTGCGCCGGTATCCAATGTAAGGTCACCCGGTTCCTCTTAGCTAGTTTGGAGAGGATGGTCGCCGTTTCCAGTACCAGCTTTGATGTTATCACATAGGAATCCAGAGCTTTTAGTGCAGCCTGGCTATCTGTGTAAATTACTATGTTTTTCTTTCGTGTGTGTTTGCGGGTCATAAGCCTAGCACACTCGATTTCAGCTTGAAAGACAGACGTTGGATTGTACAGACTTGTACAGGCTCACAGTGTTTCCCGTCTTGCTCGAGGCGTCAAAGACACCTGATCCTGTGCCCTCGTTTGTCTTTGAGCCATCTGTGTACCATACATATGTAGTTATATGATGATATCTGATGACTATCTGTTTCCCAGGTTGATCTGGCTGGTTTTACAGCTTTTATGTTTTTCTGGAATCGATATACTGGTAGAGTTTCATCTAAGGGCATTCCAAACTCTTCAGTCTGCTCCAGAGTTTTGAGGATTGATAAGTGGCCCAATTAACAATCCATGGTGATACAGGCGATGCATGCTCAGCTTTGCCGCCATATGTACATGTATGTGTAATGGGACCAGGCCTAATATGACGTTTAAACTGGCCGTTGGTGTGGATCGAATGCAACCCGTCATACAGACAGCTACCAGTCTTTGCACTCTTTCCAACCTTCGTATTGTGGACAGTTCCTTTGTTTTCGTCCACCATACTAATGCCGCATACTTCACCACCGATCTCACTATCATGTGGTAAAGCGTTAGAATTGATTTGGGTTTAATCCCCCAATTCATTCCGCATATCCCCCTACAGATCCACAAGGCCTGGGTTATGGGTAGGCCTGGGTACAGATCCACAAGCCTTGTTTATTATACGATCCGGCTTAATTTCCTCTCTATTGTGAAATTAAGCCTTCGTTTTTTACCGAAGAATCGAATCCCAAAATTTTTTTGGGGCGTGGCTTCCGTATAGAAGATATGGGCGTTTGAATTGCGGAAATGCAGAATTTTTGGCGAGCGATAAGTCCCAAACTATTAGCCCTATAGAGAAGGTGTATATACCGACTGAAAGGAAATATTTGCACCTATGTTTTAGTAATATATATTTTTTCGATATTGTCAATTGTTTAGGAGATATTTTAGTTTTAAGAAGAAAATGGTGGAGGGGCTATTACAAAACCTTCTCCCTACCTTTATATGACAATTAAGGTATGTATTAAAATCAATAATCTTAAAGCCCATGATTTTCTCTTTTCAACGATATATAATATGTTGCAGGTGCTCCAACAATTCCAACCACACTCACTGAAATATAAAAAAATGAGCGTTTTACAGACCCTAAAATTTCCGTTTTTTAGCATTAACCATCGTTTAACATACTGAGGGTTATAATCAAAAAGTGCACTAAAATTGGCCACAAAACACTATTCTGTTGCGTAGCCGGTGTTTGACGTACTGAGGGTTATAATCAAAAAGCGCGGCCGTAGGCCGAAGGCCGGAGAACGTATACACGCCCTAAAATTGGCCACAAAACATTATTCTGTTGCGTAGCCGGTGTTTGACATACTGAGGGTTATAATCAAAAAGCGCGGCCGTAGGCCGAAGGCCGGAGGACGCATACACGCCCTAAAATTGGCCACAAAACACTATTCTGTTGCGTAGCCGGTGTTTGACATACTGAGGGTTATAATCACTATGAAATTGTAGCAGACGAATAAATTCCTACTTAATAAATAATAATTAATAAAAAAAAACACATCATGAAATACACATAAAACACTGTTTTTAAATAATCATTCCTTCTGCAATTTACCAACTATAGCGGTAAGTATGACATATTGTATATCGCTGCAAAGAGAAAATTATGGGCTTTATAAATAGTGTTTCTAATATATACCTTAATTATCATACAAGAGGGAGGGGAAAGGTTTTATAATGGCACCTACACCATTTTTTTCTTAAAACTCAAATATCTTCCAAACCGTAACCTTGGCGGTAAAATAGTGTACTAGGGAAATGAGGGGCATGGCAATACCTTTCCTTTGACACCTCGATCGTTAGTATACCTTTCCTAATTTGGGTATAATAAACCTTTAAAGAGGTGACCTTTTGCGACCTTCAAACGCCGATAACACGCAAACTAATGCCACGCCCCCAAAAGTGGGCTGTTATTTACCATTATAATGGTCCAAAATAACGGTAAAAAAAGTAACAAAACAATCGGGGCAAAACCGCTAAAGTGAAATTGCGCCTACGATCCATATGGGGATTCCATGATAGTTTACTGTCAAGGATCACACCTAGGTATTTCGCACTCTTGGAGAATGGTATTGTTTTCCATATAGATGAGGCTCTTTTAGACCGACTAATTTCCGTCTATAGGTAAAAGGCACAATAACTGTCTTTTTCGGGTTTACAGAAAGTTGAGCTTTATTACACCATCTCTGTACTTCAATTAGTGCCATCTGAATGATCTCCGATACGGTTTCCTCGTATCTCCCTCTGACCATGAATGCTATATCGTCTGCGTACCCAATGGCGTGAATTCCCAACGACTTTAACGTTTTGAGGAGATCATCCACTACCATTCACCATAGGAGGGGGGAGAGCACTCCACCTTGTGGGCACCCCACCGTGGTAGTCGCTGACAGGGTCACATCGTCGATTTCCGACTTTATGATCCTGCCGCGGAGCATGTTTTCTACCCATCTCACCACAGTGTGCGGTACCCCAAAGTTAGAGAGAGCGGGATTCAAATTACGTGTTATTGAAGGCCCCTTCAATATCCAGGAAAGCAATCACACAGATTTCCTTGGAGGATATTGCTCCTTCAATTTTCGTCACCACCATTTAACGCCGTCTCAGTAGATTTCCCTTTGGCATACGCATGTTGCTCATTAGATAGGGATTTAAATCGTAGTATATCAATTCTGATAAACTTGTCGATTAGTTTTTCTAGTTCTTTTAAAACGAATGACATTAGGCTTATTGGGCGGAAAGATTTCGGGTTGTGCCCGTCATTTCCGCCTGGTTTGGGTAAGTACCTAACTGATGGGATGTGGCCATAAGCGAGACTACAGCTATAAATTTTTTGTAATATTGGTGCCAAAGAATCCGCTCCATATTGCAGCAGTGCTGGGAAGATGCCATCTTCCCCAGGCGATTTAAAGGGCTTGAATGAAGAGACGGCCCACTTAACTGCATGTCTGCATAACTCTCCAATCCTCCCCGGATGGTTGACTAACCCGCCCTCCATTAGAGTGATTGGACTGATTCAGAATGACTGAGTTCGGGAAATGTGTGCTGAGCAGAGTTTCCAGGCTCTCTCTCTTGTCGAGAGTAAAGCCGCCACCCTTTTTGGACAGTGTACCAATCGGGGTGGCTTTATCATTGGCCAGAATCTTTATCAGATGACATCCCGATTGGACATCTGCGATCTTGTCACAGTACTGTCTGAAAGATTCCTTCTTGGCTTTCCTGATTTCCTTATTGTATTCAGTTAGGGCTGCTGAGTAAGTATGCCATTCGTTGTTCCGTTTTGCTCTATTAAACAGCTTCCTAACTTTCTTCCTAAGGTTTGCTAGATGCCCATTCCACCATGGCGTTTTTCTGTTTACACTCTTGGCCTTGGGCAGTTGTCCTCATAGGCTGCAATAATGGAGCGACCAACGAAATTCGTTGCAAGCTCCAATTTGTTTACAGTGTCTACTCTTGAGGGTATAATATCGACTAGATTACTTAACTGTTCGCTATATGCTTCCCAGTTCGTATTCTTTTTCTGTCGATATGGGGTTACTCTTACTTCACTGCCATGGGTCAGCTCAAACCGAATTTGTCTATGATCAGGCATAGACAGCTCGTCTGATACCAGCCAGTTATATACGAGATTAGAGTGAGTGTTGGAGGTAATTGTCAAGTCAAGTACTTCTCTCCTATTTATTGTGATAAAGGTCGGTCTGTTTCCTATATTACAAATACTTAAACTATAACAGTTTATGACTTCTAAAAGCGACTCACCCCTGCTGTTAACATCGGTGCTGCCCCAGATGGTGTGGTGGGCGTTGACATCACAGCCAAGAACGACATCCGTCTTGGTTCTCTTGCCATAATCCACCAGCTTCACCATTTCGTCAGGGGGGCAATCAGGACTGTCACCAGCGAAGTACGCTGATGCCACGATTACCTCCCTGGGTCCGATCCTCACCTCTGCCGCAGTCAGATCCATTGTCAGGAACTCTATCAAAGGGAAGAAATTAGTATTATTATTAAAGATAATGCAAGTTCTTGGTCTGCTTGTTGCCGCATACAAACACTTACCTGTGGGCAGCGAGAGACCGAGGATTTTCCCCTTAGTGCAGGTCCATGGCTCCTGCACCAGTGCCACATCCAGCTGGCTGCTGGACATGTTGTGTGCCAAAACAGCGGTTGCTGCCTTGGCATGATGAAGGTTGATTTGTACAACCTTCATCGCGGTGGTTTGGTGGCGACGTGTGTCCCCCTATTTCCACCCCTTCCCCGCTCCGAACGTCTCTGGATTGAGAGATTCAGAGGCAAGTCTCGGGTCGGGGGCTTCTTCGTGACAACAGGTCCACCCATCCAGGACAGCTTCTGGGACTGTTTAGTCTGTCCTGTTCTGGAGGGCGGAGCACAGTCGGATCTGAAGGAGGCGGACGTCCCTGCCTTCTCATCTTCCACTGGTTTTGCCAGAATTGGCCGATTTGCCGCCGTGGGCCCCAGGGAGGGATGCGAGGAAGGACTAACCTTCCTAACTTCCCTGCCCTTTTCGGCTCCGGCGGTCCCTAGGGAGGGATTTGGGGACGGATTAACTTTCCTCACCTCCCCCCCTTTACCGACCACAGCTATCTCCGAGGGTTTTTCCTAAAGTTGAACGACACCCTCCCCAGATTGTAGTAGGGGAGGCAGTCCAACTCTCGGACAGCTTTAACTGAACTCTCATCCATAGCTATGTCCATAGCTATGAGAGTCAGTCCACCCTCGTTTGTTGCCGTACGGAGGATTTTCCACTCCTTTGTCGGCAACACCCGGTTTTGCGTATTAAGGACCCGCATGATCTCTTCCGCATTGGCTCTCTTGCCAGGGAAGTGCGCCGTCGCAATAGACTTTCGCATGGATTCAAAAATCTTCAGAAAAGTGTTGTCCACGTTTTAGCACGAGTTTGACAACAAATATTTTGTTTACTTCAAACATTTTTATTATATTTCAGCGACTTCTAGCACAGGGAAAATAATGAGCTTTAAAGAAAAATTAATAACAGAAACTCGTGGACATGAATGTATTTTCTATCTGTGTAACAAAGATTATAAAAATGTGTTTGTAAAAGATTCTATCTATGCATAAAACTTCTACCTTCTTCTTTTTGTAAACGTAAACAAACGATAACATTTGTGGCTATAGCTGAAGCTTTGTATTTCGTTCCAACTTCAAAAAAGCTTCCCAAAACTGAAGCTTAAGCTGCATTGTGCTTGAGGCCTTATACAGTGTTCCACTAAAGTCTTCGTACAGCACTTCGTCAAAACTTTATTGATAAAAAAAGGTAATGTGTAGCAAGAATTTAAAAAAAATTTTAATACAGTTTTGTTTATTAAGCCATTTCCTTAAATTTAACAAAAAAATAAACCAATTTCATCAATTGATCCGAAAGTTATTAACTAAAAACGCAACAAAGTCATTGAATTAGCTCCAATAAAGTCTTCGTACACTCACAAACAAAGTAACTAAGAATCCTTAAAAACTGTGAATTGTTTTTTAAAATATTTGGTGGGGTAGCCTATATTTTTAATAACGGCTTTCAGATGGTCCATCATCGATTCCACAAGAATCTGTGCAAAGCGTGGTTCGATTTTCACCCATTCACCCTGAAGAATTTCTTTTAGTCGAGACTTTGAGCTAATATGATGCATCCTGATCTTTTCTCAAGCATATTCCACATATACTCAATGGGGTTGAGATCAGGACCCTCTGGTGGTGTTTTGAGCATATGTGGAACATTGTACGCCAAGTACATCCTGGTGTTCTGAGCCATGTTTTTGAGATCATTATCTTGCTGAAAATAATATCTCTGAGAAACGCCCAATTTTCCAGCACTTGGCTTCAAATTTCTTTTCAATATATCGATGTATACACGGTGGGCCATAACTTCCTCAATTATCTCCAAGTTACCAACGCCACTAGTAGCCATACACCCCCATACTAGCACCCCGCCACCGTCATATTTTACTTTAGTGGAACACTGTATATAGTTTACAGAGAGTTTATTATTTGTATTTCTTCTGCGGTATCACGAAGCTAAGTGTAATAAAAAGGTTTGCAGAAGTTTATAATCAAAAGTATTATAAATTCTTAAATAGTATCTAAAAATATGCAAATGATAGCAAAAAGTATTAAAAAATCAGGCTGTAAAATCATCCATGCCACTACGATCCACAATCCAATCTGTCGCCCGTGTAAACGCTGTCGGGGACACGGTCGATGAATAGTTCCAAATAGTTCCATGTCCCCCGTGTAAACACGGCATTAGGAGCAGACTTCCTACGTCAACATGAGACAAAAATAGACATGGAGACTTTGTACTTAAATTTCAAAATTGCAAACGATTCTAACATTAGTCTGCGAATCCATGAACAAAATGATTTAACCATAGTAACATTAGCGCCGCGATGTTAAGCAATCTACTGGTTCAATTCAAAACAGGTAGGAGAACGGATTTTTCATCCAAAAGAACTCTGCGAGGGAGTATATCGATATCGAGTATTCGATATCTGCAATACTAAACACCAGAGATAGCGAAGTACGCACTAAGTGCATAGAGCCCGACTCAGGACCACAAAAAGATTACACAGGTCAACACGATTTTTGAGTCTGAGTTCTGTACCTGTGATTTTGATTACTTATGCCAAACTAAAGAAAGAAAAAATATTTTTATCTAATAAAGTTTGCTTTTGTAGATACCAGAACGAAATTTCAACATTTATGGAAAAGGTCTATTTTTCAATGTTAATCATATTTAAAATTAAAACAAGTTATGAATTATATATTTTAATTAATTTTTATTATAAAAGACAGCATAAATAAACATAAAAATACAAAAAAATGATACAAAAGAAGCTTTAAAAATAAATACTTTTAGTCTTTCTAGTGTAATCGTCAGAACTTTCTCGTATGAGCATCCAAATGTAGTCACCCATCATGTTCTCATTATATTGTCCTTGATATCTTCAAAGTTCATTATATCCTGGTGGAAGCGTTCCCCTTGCTCTTCTGAATATTCACCCAAGTTATCTTTGAATTTATCCAAGTGCGCATGTAGCATGTGCACTTTGAGTGACATTCTGCAACCCATGACTTTGAAGCTGTCAAGCATATTAGAAATAAGCTCTTCATAATTCTCGGCCTTCTTGTTACCAAGGAAGCCATGAATGACTGCTTTAAGGCTGAGCCACGCTTGTTTTTCATGAGTACTCAGGAGCTGAAGAAAATGTTCACTCGCCATATTTTCTTTATTTGTGGACCGACGAAAATACCAGCTTTAATTTTAGCCTTTGACAGTTTTGGGAAAGTCCTATAGATCTGAGTCCTAATTTTATGTGCAGTGGAGGCATTAAAATACAATCAGGCTCTACAATTGGTTTATTTTTTACATTATGTTGTCCGATTTGAAACTCGCTCCGTTGAGGCCATGAATGCTGCTGGTAGTGAAGTGCATCGGCTCTACTGTCCCATAAGCAAAGGTAACACGGATATTTAGTGTATCCCCCTTGCATTCCCACCAGAAAACCAACCATTTTGAAATCCCCTATCACGGGCCAGGCATACTGTTCATATTTTAAAACTTGAAGAACCATTTTAACGCTTTCGTAATTTTCTTTGAGCATTACAGAATGAGCCAGAGGAAATGAAAGGGATTCCGATTGCATCAAACAAACCTTTCACATCATTACAGTAACACAGTCCGTCTTCCTTCGTGAAAAACCCAGCAAACATTTCATGACGCTTTCTTTGGTCACTTATTTTAACGTTGTCCTTGAGCAAATTCCACTGTTTTAGCCGTGAACCTAATATTTCTGCTTTAGTTTTAGTAAGGTTTAAATCTCTCATTAAGTCATTAAACTCTTCTGCATCAATGAGATGTGGTTCTACAGATGGTGTCGCGATTACGAACTCGCTGCCTTCGCTATTACTAGATAATTGTGATAGCGGTACCATCTCTTGAGTCTTCACGTTTGGACTAGAAGGAACTGGAAAAATTTCACTTTGAGGTACTGGAGCAGACGTTGATGGTAGGTTTGGATACTGGATCTTCTTGACATTTTTTCCAGCACGACGCTTACGTGGATTAACAACACAAAAATAGCAATCATTGATGTGATCAGTTGGCTCTCTCCATATTCTGGGTACTGCAAACTTTATCCTTTTTTTTTCTCCTCGGTACCAGGCTGGAAAAAAAATTAATATCATTCATTAACAAATGACGCATTTAAGGTATATTTTAAAAATATGTAAATAGGTATACAAATGTACTTTAAATATAAGGTGTATTTTCTTACCTTCTAAAGTGTTTTTGCAGTTATTACACGAGAAGGGAGGCGCCCATATTTTATCCTGACTTCGTACGGGCATGTTAAAATAAGCTTCATAGGCTTCACAAAGTTTCTTATTTGATGATAAACTAAATTTTTTGGCTCTCACTTTAATAAACTCACCACAAACATAGCAAAAAGAGTCCACGCCGTTTTTACACATTGTCGATGACATTTTTAGGCCTCGCGACACATAAAATACGTTATTCCTCTAGAAAGCGCACTCGCATACTGCCATGACATTCTGCTACCTCTCACTTCACACCCACAGTCCCTCTCACCCCTCTCTTGCATCATAAATGCAACGGCTTTTAAAAAAATATCCAAAACCACCGTATATTTAGTTTTCATTATATTAAGTATTAAGCAAACTTTATTTATTATTAATGGAGTTCCTATTTACTTTTCGATTTATATAATCAGAAAATAATCACTAAATAAAAGACTAAAAAAAAAAAATTTTTTTTGTTGACCTGTGTTATGACATGAGACAAACTAATAAGGTAAAAGCATCACAAGAACGAGTTAATCAATTACTGAAAACATTGAATTTGAGTAATTTAAATGAAAAGGAAAAGCGTTAAGTACGCTCATTATACATGAAGTATCATGACACATTCTGTATCGAAGGTGATCCGCTTACGGTTACTCCAGTAAAACAAGCACACATTGCAATAAAGGAAGGAGTAGCTCCAATTTACAGCAAACCATACAGAATCCCACAAGTTCAAAAGGAAGAAATCCAAAAACAAGTAGAACAAATGATAGAGGATGGTATAGCTGAACCATCTGTATCAGCGTGGAACTCGCCCATACTGGTTGTTCCAAAGAAACCAGATCCGATCACGGGGGAAAGAAAATACCGGTTAGTGATTGATTACCGTAAGGTTAACGACAGAATTCAGGATGATAAATTCCCATTACCGAACATCGCAGACATTTTTGACATGTTAGGAGGAGCTCAATACTTCTCTTATATTGACTTACGCCAAGGTTACTATCAAGTAAAATTAAGCCAGGAAAGCAGACCGTGTTCTGCGTTCTCCACAGAAAAGGGACATTATCAAATGACACGTTTACAATGGGTTTAAAAATCTCCCCAAGTGGCTTCTCACGCATTATGTCTATTGCCATGTCCGAATTAACGTACTCAAGATGTTTTATATATTTAGACCAGCGGTGCCCAAGAGCAGCCATTCGGCTACTTAATTTTTGACTCACATAATATGTATACATTGAGAGCGTTAACGAAATCTCGTCAGTAGCTTCCGAGACAGCGACAAGGTAGGGTTGTATGCTGCGCTTGTTTGATTTTGCTACGCCCAAAAAATTATCGTTGTTTGTCTTTATGATAAAGTTTATGTGAATTTTCTCTTTATATTAAAAATATTATTGCATTATTCAATTTACTTCATATTATAAATTATTATTGCATTATCTACTTTAGATTATAAAATATTATTGCATTATCTACTTTATTTTATAAAATATTACATTTACATTACTCATTACAAGTTAATTTCCGGTCTTATGCTTTATTCGCAATGTACTGCAATAATCCAAATATGTAGCGTGCAAACAAACAAAGATCCAAAAATATTCATGCGTTTTGTTTAAGCGCATATATTTTTCTCAGTGCTACCTGTTGACGGAAGGTGGAAAAAATATCTGTTGACAGAAGGGTTAAGCGCATATATTTTTCTCAGTGCTAAGTGAACAAATTTCCAATACACACTCAAAATGTGATAGTGTGCATTTGGACATCGCTGATTTGCAAGAACAAAAACTTGGCGGATGTTTTTCAAAGACTCAGAGATACAAATCTAAAAATACAACCCAGAAAATGTTTATTTCTCCATAAGGAAGTCTTATATCTTGGGCACATAATTTCTGAAAAGGGCATATGTTCAGATCCCGAAAAATCTAAGATCTTTAGAAATTATCCGGTCCCTACTAATGCAGACGAAGTGCGTAGATTTGTTGCTTTTGCAAACTATTACAGAAACAATAACAAATATCACGGAGTATACATGCTTCGGTTTCTCCAGCACAACACGGTTTTTGTAGGGGTAAATCAGCTACAACAAATTTACTCGAATTCGTGTCGATTATCATGAAAAACTTCAAATCTTCTATGCAAACAGACGCTATCTACACAGACATCAGCAAAGCTTTTGATGTTGTTAATCATAAGCTTCTTTTTTTAAAGCTGAAGTTATTCGGCTTTCCTAAACCGCTTCTAAAATGGATACTCTCTTATCTCAGCAATCGGACTCAAATGGTGGTGTTCAACAATACAACATCAAATGATATTTTTGTTCCTTCAGATGTACCTCAAGGGAGCCATTTGAGACCACTGTTATTCCTGGTTTTCATTAATGATCTACCATTGGCTATTAGGAATGGGAATGTGTTAATGTTTGCGGACGACGTGAAACTTTTTCTGTCCTACAGTCGGATTTGGATTCCCTAACCGCATGGTGTACATCAACTGCATGGACCTTAACTTAACGAAATACAAACAAATAACTTTTTCCCGTTGTCATAGTCCTATTTTCTGTAATTTCACTATTTGTGGAATGAATTTGGAACGAGTTGAAATTGGAGATGATCTTGGAGTAGTCCTTGATCGAAAATTACGCTTTAATAGTGATATTAATCGCATATCTAGCAGAGCGAACAGCAAATTAGGTTTTATAAAGAGATGGGCAAAGGAATTTAATGATCCATATATTACTAAGCTACTTTATACATCACTAGTCAGACCTATGTTGGAATACGCCTCGCCTGTCTGGAGCCCAAACTATAATTGTTACATTGCTGAGATTGAATCGGTCCAAAAACAATTCCTACTTTTTTGTCTTCGCAACCTCCATTGGGATGAATCTGTAAACTTACCACCATATGAATCCCGGTTTATGCTGATAAACCTGCCATCACTCGCTAATCGTCGTAGAATTTTAAATGCTATTTTTATCCTGAACATTCTGTATGGCGTTACTAATAGTGCATATCTATTATCTAACATTCATCTTAATGTTCCTAGCCGTACATTGAGGCGATATGAACCGCTTCAACTAAGCTTCAGCAGATCTACACATCAACAGCATGAACGTCTTCGGAACGCCTGTGCCGATTTCAATACTGTATATCCTGTCATTACTTTTTCAGACTCAGCCTATTTAACTAAACAAAAGATTTTGCAATTTTTATCCTTATTTTGAATGTTCTTATCAAACTATAAAGCAATATGCTTAGTTTATACCTAATAAATAAATAAATAAATAAAAAAATTTATTCCAAATTTTGTGGCTATTACAATACCGTTAAATGCACTACTAAGGAAAAATTTGAAATATAATTTCAGCACCGACTGTAAAAATGCATTGGAAACACTTAAAGGTATGCTCAATGGTAGGTGTGCAAGCCCAAAAATCGTACAGTTCCCAAACTTCGATAAAGAATTCATTTCGCGAACAGATGCCTCGGATACAGAGGTACGCGCTAGGAGCTGTGTTATCAAACTTCGATGAAAGTCCTCTTGCATACGCAAGTAAGACGCTTAATGCAGCAGAGAAAAATTACTCCACAATAGAAAAAGAACTGCTTGCAATAATATGTGGAATAAAGCATTTTCGGCCGTATCTTTACGAGCGCTGATTTATAGTATTCACCGACCACCGACCGTTAGTTCTATAATAATATCTATTTTCTTTGAAAGAACCTTCAAGCCGACTAACAAAATTCAGACTTATTAGAAGAATACGATTTCTATGTAGAAAATGCACCAGGAAAAGATAATTGTGCGGCGGACGCACTAAGTCGCATAAAAATAACTTCCGATGATTTAAAAATGTTATATGCAGGAGTAACAACTAGAGCACGAGCAAGGAAACAAATAAAAGAACAATCTGTTGGAAAGTCATGCACGGATGAAACAAAAGTACAAGAACTTCTAACACCTAGAGAACAATGGTAGAATTAAGAACAGTCAGAACCCTTAAGGATGAGGAATCATTTGCAAACTTTAAGGGTGAAGATATAATAGTAGGTCCAAATCAAGTCTTAGCATTCGTACCTGGGGAAAATTGTTTATTATCAGAATGGACAGGAAGCACTGCCGTCTGCTCGACTGCGTTTGGCAAAATGCTGTCGAAGGACGTGCAAAAAATCTGTGTACCATTATCTATAAAAGATGCTTATACAGGGTGTTTCGCATAAGAGGGGACAGAAGATTCTAGAGAGAATGCTTCAAACCGGAAGGATCTATGTTTTGTAGTTTCCGAGAAAAGTGGAAATTACACTACGTATTCAGTTATAATACATTCCGAAACTAATTACTCACCTTTTGAGCTAGTATATGGTAGACAGTGCAAGCTACCATCAAACTTAAGCAACAGAATAGATCCGGTTTATAATTATGAAGACTACGCAATAGAATTGAGAAGCAAAATACAAACCGTACAGAAAGACGCTAAACAAATACTGTTGAAGGGGAAACAGGAAACAGGGAATACAAAGTCCAAGAACTTTGACGAAGGTAGTTTAGTATTATTGAAAAATGAATGTGGTAGGAAGTTAGACCCAATTTATGCAGGTACTTACGAAGTTGTAGGTGAAAAAGCAGTAAATTTCATCAAAAAAATAGGAAATAAGCAACTAACTGTTCATAAAAACAGAATCAAGTCCTTCCACGGAGTCTAGAAACAAAAAAAATATATATGTATATATGTATATAAGAACTGAAATAAATGCATATACATATGCCATATGCAAATATACCATAAAATATAGTTATACACACCCAAGTTCGGATTAAAAGAAAACCAGAAAGAGTGTTAACTTCGGCCTGACCGAAGTTCATATACCCTACACACGTTTACTTAAAAATTAGGCGTGGCAATTGTCTAATTTGTTTCCTTTTCAATCACAAATAGCCTGTGGCGACAGAGTATATTCGTGCCAAATTTGATGAAAATATCTCTATTCGTTCTCCTGTAATCGAGTTTTATTTAATTAGTGGGCGGACCACGCCAATTTGGTAGTCTGTTTTGGTCAAAGACAGTTGATTTATGAATAAAATTTCAACCTCAAATTCATATTACAAGCTGATAAATTGAGCTTTAAGCATGGATGAGTTTATATTCACTATAAAAAGTAGGCGTGGTAATGGTCCGATGTTGGCCATTTTCAATATCAATGAGTTTCTGATGATAGATAATATTCATGCCAAATTTGATGAAAACATCTCTACTCGTTCTCCTGTAATCGAGTTTTATTTAATTAGTGGGCGGACCACGCCCATTTTTGGTGATCTGTTTCAACCCCAAATTCGTTCTACAAGCTGAGAAATTGAGCTATAAGCATGGATGAATTGATATTCAGTATAAAAAGTAGGCGTGGTAATTATCCGATTTTGCCCATTTTCAATAGCGATGAGTTTCTAGTGATATACAATATTCGTGCAAAGTTTGATGAAGATATAAATAGTAAATAATCATGTAACAACAAAACGATTTTAATGTAACATGATTATAATAATTAGCAGAACCAGAAAGGTCAGAAATACAATGATTTTGCTGTACAGTTCAGAAGGTGGGTAGAAAGAAAGGATAGAGAGAGAGATCAAGAGTGAAAAAAAGAAAGAATGAAAAGGAACCGACACTGACTACCTGCGAGTTTATTGCGAAGCGGAAGTAAGATATTGTATCAATTTGGTCTTGAAGTGCAATGTACTGGTGATTCTCTGTATCTGAGTTGGTAAGGAGTTCCACTGCCTGATTGCAAATATAAAGAAATGACGCTCAGAAATCAGATACTTGTGCCTAAGTGGAATTAAAATGTTATTGCGGTTAGATCTGGAGAACTTTAGCCGACGGACTAAATATGAAGGCTCCTTGAGAGTGATTACCTTATGTAGGCAAGTCAAAACCCTAAGAACTAGTAAGGAGTCGAAGGATATGCCATACACCAAATTTCGATATATCGATACATGATCGAATCGTTTTAAACCCCAAATATATCTTACAATATTATTATATGCGGAACTTAATTTACCCTTACTGGCGAAATCACAGTTGCAATACAACTCACTGCCATATAAAAGACTTGGCACGTCTTTGCTAGCAAGAGTCTGATTTTAAATGGTGTAAAAAATTTAGTACACCAGAGAGCTCGAAGTTTAGCATAAGTAATCCCTACAACATGGATGATGTGGTCATTCCACGATAAGGAACTATTTATGACGACTCCAAGATTTTTCGCGTTGTCTACATATTCAATTGTGTTCGCATTCAGGTTTAGTTTGGGAAGGCTAGTATTACTTATTTTCTTTCTACTAATAACTAAGCATTTCGACTTTAATGGGTTAAGACATAGCCCATTTCTAAGTGCCCACTGATTAATTCTTTCAAGGTCGTCATGTAGGTCACTAAGGCATAAGGCAATGTCATTGTACTTGCAAGTAGAATAGTAGTCGTCAGCATACATATGGATTTTGC
The DNA here is from genome assembly GCA_949629155.1 of Myopa testacea. Taxonomy (NCBI): domain Eukaryota; kingdom Metazoa; phylum Arthropoda; class Insecta; order Diptera; family Conopidae; genus Myopa; species Myopa testacea. The sequence continues at coordinate 30,051,439 of OX451347.1, forward strand.
TGTGAACTAGAACACCAGGTAAGTCATTAATGTACAGAGAAAACAATAAGGAACCCAGTATGGAGCCTTGGGGTACACCCCGCTTTATGTAAAGGGGCTGGGAGACAGATCCATTATGACATACTACCTGTGTTCTGTTAGCAAGATAAGACTTAATTAAATTCACTGCTGACGACGAGAATCCAAACATGCGTGACAGCTTTGTAAGTAAGATATTGTGGTCAACTGAGTCGAATGCTTTGGAGTGATCCAGTAGTACAAGAAAGGTAACTTTATCATCCTCAATGTTCAAACGCACATCCTCAATAACCTCAATTAAAGCAGTGATGCAGCTACGTCCATTTCTGAAGCCCGACTGCATTTCAGAGATTAGGCTATATTCTGTGCACATTTCAGATATTTGGTTAAATGCTATTTTTTCAAAAACTTTGGATAAAAACGGGAGGATCGATATTGGACGATAATCGTTATCGGATTTCGGGATTGGAATAACCTTAGCGACTTTCCAGGCATCCGGAAATGTTGAGGCCGTAAAGATCCTATTAAGAGTATACGTTATGACGGGTAGTAATTCAGCAGTTATCAGTCTGATGAAGGAGGGGTAGATGCCATCTAGTCCGACGGAAGTGGATTTAAGACTTGTTAGACTTGCTAGAACTTCTTTTCCATTCACGCATCTGAAACAAAAATCAACTACTGGATTGGAGGGTCCAAGCGAGTGGAAGCTGCTGCTCATATAATGGTTAACACTAATTTGTGGTACATTAATATTAAGAAATTTGTTGTTAAGTGCATCACAGTTTACGTCATCTTGATATGACGATCTAGAATCTTTTATAAGACCAGCATCACGGATTTGATTCCAAGTTTGCTTGGAACTAATGGCAAACGAAAATTTGGTACTGAAGTATGCACGCTTGGCCTTTTTGACGGCTTTGGTTACTAATCTTTTAGCATGAGTAAACTTCAGATACAGAGCCGCTAGTCTAAATCGCTTCCAACGCTTGAACGCTAAGTCCCGCTGTGAAATCAATTCTTTAATTGTATTAGAAAACCAAGGCTTGTCAGGGCATTTTGCAACCTTTCTTTTTAGAGGAACAAACTTATCAAAAGCTTTCGTGATTTCCTGATTAATAAAATTTATTTGATCATTGACTGATAACATTGTGTGAATACGACGGGAAGTATTCTGAATTTAAAAATTTCATTACATCATTTAATCAAGTTATCGATAGAGAAATTTGTGTGACGAACACAAAAGAAAAGAAAAAACTCAGAAAAGTTTAACCACCTGTTGAGCTGCTTGCAGGGCCAGGCACTGGAAACAGTTAAAGCATTTCAAGTAACCAACGAAAATTACCCGAAGGCACTTGAGCGATTAAAGTTGCGCTACGACAGCAGCACGTTGATTTTCTTAGAAGATATTGCATCTCTGTTTGAACTTCTGGCCAGCAAGCAAAATTCAACCCAAATACGACGGCTTGTTGATAATGTAGCGGCCATTTATAGTTCATTGCAATTACTTGGTTCAGACAAGGATATTTCGCAATGCAATGCTTATTCACATAGTCATGCAGAAGGTTGATGAAGCGACAGAGAGAAAGTGGAAGGAGTCTCTCGACTTCACAAGGTTGCCAACATGGGAAGAATGCTCTAAGGTGCTGGATCGTCAATGCCAATTCCTCAAATCGATAGAATCCTCACATTATGTTCATGACAACGCACACCGTGGTGACAATAAGTCTTCTCGGAAGTCTGAGAAACATCAACCACAACAAAAAAAATTCTCGTTTGCTTGCACCAAACGCATGTGCGCTATTTGTGCCCAGCCCGATCATGCCATCAACAACTGCCAGCAATTCGCTAACATGACCGTGGCTACTCGTTTCGAAAAGGCAAAAAATCTAGGTCTGCATAAACTGCCTTTCCAAAAACCACAAGGTTACGCAGTGTACTCACCACACACTTATATCGCAATCAAACCACTACCACTACACTACCGTCAATGCCATCCAAGCCATTGCATACATCGTCACCACTAGAACAATCAGTTTCTCCAGGAACGTCAGCCTCTACGCACTCGCACCTCCGAGGCAGTGCTTCAAAGGACGTAGTTATTCTTGCGACAGCTATTGTTCTAGTCAAAGATTCATCGGGATGTTATCAACTTGGCCGAGCTTTGCTTGACTCTTGTTCACATGTAAACTTTATTACAGAAGACTTCTTGCAAAGAATGCGATTATCGCGTGAACTACACAATATGCAAATCCTAAGTATCGTAGAATCAGCGTCAAAAATTAAGCATAAGTCATCAACAAGTATCAAATCACGATTTAATGATTTCGAAATTGCACTCAGCTTTTGTGTTACTACACATATCTCGTATCAGCCTGAAGCAGAAATTGACATTTCATCATGGAGGTTACCAGCAAACATATCGCTTGCAGATGAGCATTTTTTCAAATCTAAGCGTATCGATTTGTTGCTCGGTAGCGAGAGCTTCTTTGATATTTAATCAGTGGGGCAAATCAAGCTTGGAACCAATTTGCCTACACTTCAGAAAACCTTGCTTGGTTGGGTAGTCTCAGGAAAATACAAGTCGAGCTCTACATTGCCACAGCAGTCGAAAACCTTCTTCCTGTCTAACGAAGAGTCAATCAATTTCAATCTTGAACAATTATGGAAGTTAGATGAGATATCCTCAAAAACAACGCTATACGAAGAGCAATCCGATTGCGAACCATTGTTCAGAAAATCTGTTTCTCGCATTCATGATGGCAGAATCATTGTTCGCTTACCATTTATGGAGCCTGCAACCTCACTTGGACTTTCCCATGACACAGCGTTGCAAAGATTTGCTTCTTAAGAAAGGCGCCTAGCACTTGATCCAGAATTAAGAGCTCAATATAGTTCTTTCATGCAGGAATACGAGGATTTGGGTCACATGACCCTCGCAAAGGTTCCAATTCATGACACACCGCACTACTACATTCCCCATCATTTCGTGCTTCAGCCAAAAAGCACGTCAACAAAACTAAGAGTTGTCTTTGACGCTTCATGCCGAACGTCGACGCAGAAATCGCTGAATGATTTACTGGTTGGCGCAACAATCCAGGACGACCTACTCACGTTGCTGCTGCGCTTTCGCCTGCATCGCTACGTCATCCCTGCCGATATTGTTAAAATGTATCGGCAAGTGCTCATCGACTCACGTGACCGCTGTTTTCAATACATCGTGTGGCGGAACGCTAACAACAAGCAAGTTCAAACATACCAACTTAACACCGTCACTTACGGCACAGCGGCTGCGCCTTTTCTCGCAGTGAGAAGTTTACATTACTGACCAGTACACTTCTGAATTTTCTTTGGGTTCAAGCGTGATCAAATCATCATTCTATGTCGATGACCTTCTATGTGGTGCAGATACGGTGGACGAGTTAGCGCAAATAAAACATGAAGTCTCATCAATTTTGAAAAAAGGCTGTTTTGAATTATCAAAATGGCATTCCAACGTAAATTCGATGACAGTACTTTGAAAGAGATCAATCTCAGCGAGTCGTCGATCTCAAGCGCATTAGGAATACGGTGGGATCAAAATCATGATGTATTTCTGTTCTTCTTTACACAAAAAAACCTCCATCAGGGTAAGTCAACAAAACGCAGCATTTTATCTATGGCATCTTCATTATTTGATCCACTTGGGCTACTTGCACCATTGCTTGTTACCGCAAAAATAATTTTGCAAGAACTATGGCTGCTGAAGCTAGAGTGGGATGAGTCGGTGCCTCAAGGTCTACACTCCACTTGGGAGAGCATGATGAAAGAGCTTCAGTCTCTAGACTCAATCAGAATTCCTCAATTATTGCATTGGAACAATTACATGGATTTTGCGACGTCTCTATACGTGCATATGGTTGTTGTATTTACTATCGGGTGGAAAATACAGCAGCTGACGTTGCAGTACATTTATTCATTGCCAAGCCACGGGTTGCACCCACAAAAAAGAAATAATTGCCTAAGCTCGAGCTGTGCGCTGCTAAGCTCATCGCTAAAACCAATTTCACCAAAACCACTTCATAATAGGCTGCTCACTGAATGCCCTACCAGAACTCACTGTCTCGGAGTCAAAGGATATCAGCCTCGAGATACCTCGAGTGTTGGGCACGTATCAGTGCCGTCAAACAAAGATTTTGGCAGCATTGGTATCGCGAGTATGTGAGTGAACTCCAGTTCCGTACCAAATGGCAAAATGCTCAACCGAATGTTCACATTGATTGCTTGGTACTCATCCACGAAGACTATACGACGCCTCAGCGCTGGGTCTGCGGCAGAGTTGTAGCAAAAAAAAAACGCTTCTATTCCTACATTATGTTCATGTTCGTCTTAGTAGCATTGATGGTGAGGACCTGTCTGTACACCATAACTCTGCCGTGGAGAGCGCACCATGCATTACATTCCGCATGGTGACAATATACTTTCCTCTCACCATTACTGCTATATCGTCTGCATATCCAATTGTATGTATGCACCTTGAGTCCAGTAGTTGAAGCAAGGAAGCAACAGTGACTGTCCAAAGGATGGGCTATAGCACTCTTCTTAGGGCATCCTCTCGTTACTATCGCTCTTAAAGTATCCTGCATTGCAGATTTACAGTCCTATGGCACAACATGAAATCAATCCAGATAATTACGGCCGGGTTAAGTCCAGTGCTCATAGCGATGCCTCCATTGTTCAGTTCCTTTTCCGCCACCCCAACCAAATCGTGGAAGGCGTGGATCTCCGTGGATATCCCCGTTCTATATGCGTGCTGAAATCTACTTAAAGGACGTTCCACAAATAGAGTTCCCTCTAAGTGGTCCACCACCACACTCTCCATTGTCTTTACAATAAATGAGGGAAGGCAGACCGGTCTAAAGAATTTGGCCTCCCTGTAGTTCTTACCTGATTTTGGTAGAAATACCACTCTTACCTCCCTCCAAATACCAGGCACAAAACCCGTTCCAACACATGCCACGAATACTCCCCGCAATCGCTGGAGCAGCTGCTCCTGGCCCCACTGGAGTAACGCAGGGAATATCCCGTCCGTTCCCGGAGTCTTAAACGAGGAGAACGTCATCAACGCACTTCTTATCCTGTTTCTCGTCACTATCCCTTCCGCCTCCGTCCTCGCCGACATTGGAAACCATCTACACAATGGTCGCCAGGTCCTAGCGTGTTCGATACCGTCAGGAAAGCGTCTGTCTATCATTTCCTGAGTAGACTCTTCCAGTGTCTCCAGAAGGACTCCATCTTTGTTACGGATCCTTTGATATCAGCTATTGCAGTTTACACACACTTATTACATGAGAGATATCCTTAGTGTTGGTACAAAAGTCCCACCACGTCTGCCTCTTCCTCCTGCGAAGGGTTTTATCCAACGGTTTCTTCTTTTCCTTATAATCAGCCCAAGCTAATGCGTCTTTGTGCCTCATGTACCGATTAAAGGCCGCTCTCGTCTCCCTCTTCATGGATTCCAGTTCCCCGTTCCACCAGGGAACAGTCCTCTGGAGTCCTCATCTGCGTCCACTATGGTCCACTATTTCATTCGCAGAGATCATGCCAGAGTTTAACCTCTACATTTCGGTCTCTACTTCTGCTGTGTTCCTAGGTATTCTATTCACCCTAGTCGGCAGAGACCCCTTCAAAAAGTGCTGGTACAAATTACCATCCATGTTCCTTGGAATCCTTATTAACCTATTAACCCGCCTCCGTCTCAGTCCATACGCAACATCGAACCTGTGATCAGACATGGTTAGCCTGTCCCAGGCACTCCAGTGGGATAGTTTATCTAACATTCCAAGACTTGCCAGGATTAGTTCAATAACTTCACTTCTGATTGCGTTTACAAAAGTCGGTTCAACCCCCTGTTTATGATTCGCAGGTTAATTTTCTCACAAATTTGAGAATATTTTCACCACTGCGATTATCGTCGGAGCTACCCCACACAGTTCTGTGAGCATTAGCATCGCAACATTCACCTCCTTCTCCACACCGTATCTGACCAGCCTCTCCACCTCCAGAGGCGGTGGCGGCTCCGTTGAGTTATATGGTAGTGTAGATTTCCCAATGAAATTAGATGACGGTGGTTACGAATGTCTCTTCATTTTTTGGCTGCTGATTATTTCGTGGGTGAGGAACTGGCTGATCTTTAGGTGGTTTTGGACATCGAGCTACCTTCCAACTGGTAACCCGTCTAACACATCGGTTTAGGCAAACAATAAGACCGAGAACAATGACTAACGTTAGAGCTAGATCTCCAATTAACCGGTTGTGGTCGCTGTTGGTTTGAAGCTGCCTGGGTAACGTCATTAGCTCTGAGGTGTTAAGTGGTCCATGTAAGGTCTCCAACTTGTTTACTTGTGTCCAATAATGATCCTCGTGGTTGTCTTCGAGAATGGACTGTCTAGGTTTAGGTATTTCTGATATAGCGCCAAAACTTGTATATGAACCGCTAGTTTTGGTGGCAATAGATCGGCTTCCGAGTAACATTGACACTTCTGTTTTGAAAATGCACCCGGGATTGATAGTTAGTAGTCCTGATCCTTTCAGTGATTGCTGTGACACTTCTTCGCCGCAGATGACGGTCAGTTGGGTATCATCACAGAATAAACAGTATACAGAATGCGCATCTCATACAAAAAAAATTTTGTTCCGTGGTCGCAATATTACGACCACTGTTAACTCGTTTGGTGTTTCTAACAGAACCGAGTGAGCTGATCAACATTTCCCGACGGCAACTTCGTCATCATTCGGTATCATCGTTGCTCAGTCGACTTTTTCCTACAACATTTCTATTGTACTATAAATATGTACACACATACCCGTACAATACATATGTTTGTACAGATATATGTATATGTTTACACAAGGAAGATGTAGGAATGTGTTTCGCAGGCATATCAAACTCCTAAAAAAATGTCGACTAGCACTTTTTCGTTTTCTAAAACAAAACTACTGTGTAAAAAAATAAGAAATCATGAGAAAAATGCATAAAATATTGATAATCTATGAATTGTTACAAAAATTTTTATAAACGGAATTATATTTTCTTTCTATCTCGTGTTATTTCAAATTCGTAAAAAACATTCGTTTAATCCTATAAAAGGGTTTCCATTAACTTTTTAATGTTACTCGTATAACGTATTCAATGTATTGATATGCCGACTAAAGTAGATCATCTGCGTATTCAAATTCTTCAACAGCACACTATGCTCACAACGGAGATCGTGCCGCAGCTTTACAAAGCCTGGACATCGAACAAAAAGCAGAACAAAGCTACGAAAGCAAAATTCCTTCCAAAAACCATAAAATGCAAAATGTAAAACAAATCCAGACGGACGGACGGCACATGGTTTGTTATTGTAAGAGAAGCAAAAGAAGACAAATCGCACCGTTCTTCTCAACGCTCGCTGTACACCATAAATGGATCGATTCTTTCTTTCACACTTTACTTGACATACGAATGCTGCATCGATTATCTCTTCTTACGTATATTTGTTAGCATTGTTAGTGCAAAATAAAAGAAACAAAGTCGATCTTCCGATCCCTTCATACTCATTCGAAAAGATCTTCGAACGAACGTGAACAAGAGAAACAGCACTCTCATATCATGTGTGTTTGTTGGTAGAGTGAGCACTGAACTCGCTCTTTTGATGAAACTTGCCTAATTAATAACAGCAGAGAACTTCGTCGCCCGACAAATTAACAGCGACAAAGCTCTGTTAACCAAATTCTTTTATCCCCCTATTGCTTTCGGCCCGCACCCATAATTCAGAGTGCTTCGTTGGGCGACATGCGCATTCTGTATACTGTTTATTCTGTGGTATCATCCTTGAGAGCGAACATCCATTGATTTTCTGATCTTGCTTTTATCCATACTTCCTGTCTTGCACGTGTAAATTCGCAAAGCCGCTTAGTTTGGTTGTTGAATAAGCTGATTTCACAAGCACATACTTCTGAACCCTTTTGGTAAATGGGTTGAGTGTTCGGACATAAATACGATTGCTCAGCGACTACTTGACATTAATTCAAAATTTCTGCATCTGTTGGGAAGTATTTATCTCGGTGAAGAGTTATTGCCAGTATAGGTGTCGACAGCCTGATGGCGATCATAGTGTTGTTGACAAATGTTGGAATTGGTATCAACCGAAACAGATTGCAATACTCTGCACTTCGCAGTGGAAGAGTGACTCTAAATATGACACTGTTTTCTGAGACGGCGGCCTGAACTGTCATTAATTTTTAGATGGATAATAAGTCACTTGGATCTCCTACCAGTTCTGTATTTGGTGGCAAATGTCCTCGTATTCTTCGCACTTCAGTCTCTAATTGTGCTGAGGAAAGCAGTAACGGACTAATTTGTCCATGATGAGCATTAGTGACTCTGATTAGTGCTGACTGAATTTGTTCTATGTTTGAAGATGCTAATGACAATTCCAGTCCAACTGATGTTAGCAACTGTAAGATTTTTGGTGGTAAGTTTAGTTTCAAATCGCCCAAATGTTCTGCCGGCTTTTTCCTGATCTCTTTTCATGATGTTTAATGTTGAATCGATGATCGAGGTCTGATTTTTTAAACATTGTAGCAAATATTCTTCGTTGGTTTGCACGTTCATGATGGTTTTGGACAGTTGGTTGGCATAGTCATCATCGAGTATGCCAAAGAGAGCGTTAGCGACATTTCCTACTACGTTCAATGCTCCTCTTTTTTGCCGGTGCCGGTTCAACAGGTTGTCACTTAAGTGCAGTTCCCCTTCCATGTGTTGGAAATGTGCAACGAGATCTTCACATAGAGGCTGCTGCTGCAACGATTTACATAAATGTTCGAGAGTTCTTATTCCATTGTTGAGGGCCTTGAGTACGAGCTGCATTGGAATCAAGTTATAAAAGACAATCAAATTCCAGTTGCTTGACACGATGTAGCTGGTTCCCATTTGTTCAAAGTGAATTCCTGTGATTTGGTCGAAATTATGGATTGTAATCGATTGGCACATTGCCACTAGTAATATCAGCAATATCATTAATACTGATAAAAGACCAAGATGATTTGACCCCATCCGTCGTCTTTTAGCGCCTTGACTACCGGAAGCTTAATCGTTGTTGACTCGAACCTGACTAGGACGCGGTGATGTCACCTCTGGTGGTGGTAGTTCTGTCTCCACTGGAAGCGGTGCCAGTTTATGGATTGGCCTTTTTAATACATCTTTTGCGGTTTGAACGTCTGCCACTCTTACTTGATTGTCGTGACCTGGATACGTTTTTAGGATTCTCCCTAATGGCCATTGCAGTGGAGCAGTGTGATCTTCTTTCATGATGACCACCATTCCAGCTTCGATATTCTTTTTTGAATCCTTCCATTTGTTTCGGTATTGCAATTCGCTTAAATACTCCTGAGACCATCGTTTCCAGAATTCGTGCTTGAGATGAGAAACCAATTTCCATCTCGTGAGTAACGACGACCGAAGAGGTGCTGCTATCGTGTCGACCGGTGCGGTCAGAGGTTCTCCAATTAAGAAATGGCCTGGACTGAGGATGCTTAAATCATTGGGATCACTGGAGATAGGCGTCAGTGGGCGTGAATTTAAGATAGCTTCGATTTCCACCATAACTGTTTCTAATTCTTCATAAGTGAGATGCGCATTAGCCGTGCTTCTTACAAACAGATGTTTTGCGCTTTTAACAGCCGCTTCCCACAATCCGTCAAAGTGAGGAGCTCTTGGCGGTATGAAATGGAAATTAATTCCCTTGTTACTACATATTTTTGTGATACTCTGTTTGGACCTTTCCGAGTGGACAACGTCCATTAAATCCGCCAACTGATGCTTGGCCCCAACGAAATTGGTTGCATTGTCGCAGTACAGACTCTGACAATGACCTCGTCGACCGATGAAACGCTTTAGGCATCCGATGAATGCGTCACTGGTCAGATCGCTGACAATTTCTAGATGAACTGCCTTGATTGTAAAACAGCAGAACACTGAAACGTATCCCTTTTGAGGTCTCTTTCCCCGATGCTTAAAATGAATCCAGAATGGTCCACAGAAATCCACCCCGGAGTTGATAAATGGACGAGCTGGCACGATTCTTGCTGCAGGCAAGTCTCCCATAGTGTGTAGGAATAATTTCGGTCTTGCCCTTGAGCATCGGACACATTGTTGCACTATTGAGCATGCCATAAATTTTCCTTTGATGGGCCAGAATCTCTGACGTACGTGAGCCAATAGTGTTTGGGGTCCACAGTGATGATGTTGTTCCTGGAACCACCTTAGTAACAGCTTAACTAAGGGATCATTGTACGGCAATATCATTGGATGCTTAGCATCATATGAAATTGTGGCATTTTCTAGTCGTCCTCCAAGGCGAAGTAACTTATCATCACTGAGGTATGGGTTCAAACTCAATAAGGGACTCTTTTTGAAGTGCGTGAAGATAAATTCGTAAATGCGACGATAACTTAGCAAAGATCTGAACCCTAAACACGAATACGAATTTGAATTTTGTACTCATTCCAAAGTAATGGCTTCAATAGTAGCGCTCTTTTGTTCAACGAAATATATATTTTGAGCAACAAATATGCATATTTCAAAAGAATAATATATATACTTCAAAGATTAAGCTTAATTTTGAAAAAATTTTTACATTTGTGGAAGTGAGGTGTCTCAGACGGTGAAGCTTCTTCCCCAATATTCAGCGATAAGTTTTGTTCAACGAAAAACATAACTTGGCCAAGTGGAATATAAGGTTCGATAGCCTACTCCAATACCTTTCAGAATCAGTAAAAACTTTTAGTGCACTCGGAAGGATTTGGTCACCATGGTCATTTGAAGTTGGCCTTACCCAGTGCAATTTTTCATGATTTTTCAGCGAAAAATTTTGTTCAACGAAAAACATAACTTGGCCAAGTGGAATATAAGGTTCGATAGCCTACTCCAATACCTTTCAGAATCAGTAAAAACTTTTAGTGCACTCGGAAGGATTTGGTCACCATGGTCATTTGAAGTTGGCCTTACCCAGTGCAATTGTGCAATCATGAAAATAGCACTAGCACCTTCCGAGTGCACTAAAAGTTTTTACTGATTCTGAAAGGTATTGGAGTAGGCTATCGAACGTTATATTCCGCTTAGCCAAGTTATGTTTTTCGTTGAACAAAATTTTTCGCTGAAAAATCATGAAAATAGCACAATTGCACTGGGTAAGGCCAACTTCAAATGACCATGGTGACCAAATCCTTCCGAGTGCACTAAAAGTTTTTACTGACTCTGAAAGGTATTAGAGTAGGCTATCGAACCTTATATTCCGCTTAGCCAAGTTATGTTTTTCGTTGAACAAAATGTCTCACTGAAAAATCATGAAAAATTGCACTGGGTAAGGCCAACTTCAAATGACCATGGTGACCAAATCCTTCCGAGTGCACTAAAAGTTTTTACTGACTCTGAAAGGTATTAGAGTAGGCTATCGAACCTTATATTCCGCTTAGCCAAGTTATGTTTTTCGTTGAACAAAATTTTTCGCTGAAAAATCATGAAAATAGCACAATTGCACTGGGTAAGGCCAACTTCAAATGACCATGGTGACCAAATCCTTCCGAGTGCACTAAAAGTTTTTACTGACTCTGAAAGGTATTAGAGTAGGCTATCGAACCTTATATTCCGCTTAGCCAAGTTATGTTTTTCGTTGAACAAAATGTCTCACTGAAAAATCATGAAAAATTGCACTGGGTAAGGCCAACTTCAAATGGCCATGGTGACCAAATCCTTCCGAGTGCACTAAAAGTTTTTACTGATTCTGAAAGGTATTAGAGTAGGCTATCGAACCTTATATTCCGCTTAGCCAAGTTATGTTTTTCGTTGAACAAAATGTCTCACTGAAAAATCATGAAAAATTGCACTGGGTAAGGCCAACTTCAAATGGCCATGGTGACCAAATCCTTCCGAGTGCACTAAAAGTTTTTACTGATTCTGAAAGGTATTAGAGTAGGCTATCGAACCTTATATTCCGCTTAGCCAAGTTATGTTTTTCGTTGAACAAAATTTTTCGCTGAAAAATCATGAAAAATTGCACCGGGTAAGGCCAACTTCAAATGGCCATGGTGACCAAATCCTTCCGAGTGCACTAAAAGTTTTTACTGATTCTGAAAGGTATTGGAGTAGGCTATCGAACCTTATATTCCGCTTAGCCAAGTTATGTTTTTCGTTGAACAAAATTTTTCGCTGAAAAATCATGAAAAATTGCACCGGGTAAGGCCAACTTCAAATGACCATGGTGACCAAATCCTTCCGAGTGCACTAAAAGTTTTTACTGACTCTGAAAGGTATTAGAGTAGGCTATCGAACCTTATATTCCGCTTAGCCAAGTTATGTTTTTTGTTGAACAAAATGTCTCACTGAAAAATCATGAAAAATTGCACTGGGTAAGGCCAACTTCAAATGGCCATGGTGACCAAATCCTTCCGAGTGCACTAAAAGTTTTTACTGATTCTGAAAGGTATTGGAGTAGGCTATCGAACCTTATATTCCGCTTAGCCAAGTTATGTTTTTCGTTGAACAAAATTTTTCGCTGAAAAATCATGAAAATAGCACAATTGCACTGGGTAAGGCCAACTTCAAATGACCATGGTGACCAAATCCTTCCGAGTGCACTAAAAGTTTTTACTGACTCTGAAAGGTATTAGAGTAGGCTATCGAACCTTATATTCCGCTTAGCCAAGTTATGTTTTTCGTTGAACAAAATGTCTCACTGAAAAATCATGAAAAATTGCACTGGGTAAGGCCAACTTCAAATGACCATGGTGACCAAATCCTTCCGAGTGCACTAAAAGTTTTTACTGACTCTGAAAGGTATTAGAGTAGGCTATCGAACCTTATATTCCGCTTAGCCAAGTTATGTTTTTCGTTGAACAAAATTTTTCGCTGAAAAATCATGAAAATAGCACAATTGCACTGGGTAAGGCCAACTTCAAATGACCATGGTGACCAAATCCTTCCGAGTGCACTAAAAGTTTTTACTGACTCTGAAAGGTATTAGAGTAGGCTATCGAACCTTATATTCCGCTTAGCCAAGTTATGTTTTTCGTTGAACAAAATGTCTCACTGAAAAATCATGAAAAATTGCACTGGGTAAGGCCAACTTCAAATGGCCATGGTGACCAAATCCTTCCGAGTGCACTAAAAGTTTTTACTGATTCTGAAAGGTATTAGAGTAGGCTATCGAACCTTATATTCCGCTTAGCCAAGTTATGTTTTTCGTTGAACAAAATGTCTCACTGAAAAATCATGAAAAATTGCACTGGGTAAGGCCAACTTCAAATGGCCATGGTGACCAAATCCTTCCGAGTGCACTAAAAGTTTTTACTGATTCTGAAAGGTATTGGAGTAGGCTATCGAACCTTATATTCCGCTTAGCCAAGTTATGTTTTTCGTTGAACAAAATTTTTCGCTGAAAAATCATGAAAATAGCACAATTGCACTGGGTAAGGCCAACTTCAAATGGCCATGGTGACCAAATCCTTCCGAGTGCACTAAAAGTTTTTACTGATTCTGAAAGGTATTGGAGTAGGCTATCGAACCTTATATTCCGCTTAGCCAAGTTATGTTTTTCGTTGAACAAAATGTCTCACTGAAAAATCATGAAAAATTGCACTGGGTAAGGCCAACTTCAAATGGCCATGGTGACCAAATCCTTCCGAGTGCACTAAAAGTTTTTACTGATTCTGAAAGGTATTAGAGTAGGCTATCGAACCTTATATTCCGCTTAGCCAAGTTATGTTTTTCGTTGAACAAAATTTTTCGCTGAAAAATCATGAAAATAGCACAATTGCACTGGGTAAGGCCAACTTCAAATGGCTATGGTGACCAAATCCTTCCGAGTGCACTAAAAGTTTTTACTGATTCTGAAAGGTATTGGAGTAGGCTATCGAACCTTATATTCCACTTGGCCAAGTTATGTTTTTCGTTGAACAAAATTTTTCGCTGAAAAATCATGAAAAATTGCACTGGGTAAGGCCAACTTCAAATGACCATGGTGACCAAATCCTTCCGAGTGCACTAAAAGTTTTTACTGATTCTGAAAGGTATTGGAGTAGGCTATCGAACCTTATATTCCACTTGGCCAAGTTATGTTTTTCGTTGAACAAAATTTTTCGCTGAAAAATCATGAAAAATTGCACTGGGTAAGGCCAACTTCAAATGACCATGGTGACCAAATCCTTCCGAGTGCACTAAAAGTTTTTACTGATTCTGAAAGGTATTAGAGTAGGCTATCGAACCTTATATTCCACTTGGCCAAGTTATGTTTTTCGTTGAACAAAACTTATCGCTGAATATTGGGGAAGAAGCTTCACCGTCTGAGACACCTCACTTCCACAAATGTAAAAATTTTTTCAAAATTAAGCTTAATCTTTGAAGTATATATATTATTCTTTTGAAATATGCATATTTGTTGCTCAAAATATATATTTCGTTGAACAAAAGAGCGCTACTATTGAAGCCATTACTTTGGAATGAGTACAAAATTCAAATTCGTATTCGTGTTTAGGGTTCAGATCTTTGCTAAGTTATCGTCGCATTTACGAATTTATCTTCACGCACTTCTCTTTTTGTTCAATTCTGTACCCTTGCTTAGTTTGCTGATGTCATCTTTGAAATCGAATGCTTGAATGGCTCGCAAAATGGTAGCAAGCGCTCTTCTCTGCTCGACTGCTGTGGTGGGTATCTCCATCTCGCGGTTCTCATTTTTGGTCCTACTGTGCTCAATGAAGCGATGCACATATGCGATTACGTGAATTAGCGTTTGAAACGACTCATGGTGATTGATGCTGTATACCAGATCTGTCATGCTGGAGTTGGATACGATCATTACCGTGGCATTCTTTTTCTTCACTTCCTCGTCATCTGGATTAACTGCTTTTGCCTGGTAGTTTGCTAACCAACTTGACTCCCGTCCATGCAAGAAGAACGGTCCATGAAACCACAGGCTACATTCATGAAAACGTGCCGGTGATAGTCCTCGAGACAGTAAATCCGCAGGGTTGTCTTTAGAAGCCGCATGCCTCCACTGCTGAGGTGTAGACGAATTGTGTATTGTTGCTACTCGATTAGCAACAAAGGTATGAAATGATGATGACTGTGCATTTGTCCATGCGAGCACAATCTCTGAATCTGTCCAATAGAATGTTGGTGTATTCATTAGGTTTAGATCCCTTTTGACTCTGTCAACAAGTCTGACACACGTGACTGCTCCGCGTAATTCTAGTCGAGGCAAGGTTTGTTTTTTCGTGGGTGCCACTCGAGATTTGGCGCAAATCAATCGGAGATACGTAATGTTATCCTTGCTTGATCGTAGGTAAATGGCAGCTCCATATGCCTTTTCGGAAGCATCGCATAAGGCATGTAGTTGAACATAATTGTCTATTCCATGTGGCAGCACCCGCCTGTCGAATTTTGTATTTTTTAAATCTGCTAAGCTGTCCCGAAATCTTGCCCATTTGTTGAGCCGAAACCGGAGTAAAATTGAGAACCGCTCGTTTTGTATGGTTGCTCCTGTGTGTAGAATATCGTTGAGCGCGATCCCAGTAGATGTTTTTGATGAGGCGTCAAACTCCACTCTCAGTTTAGTAGTGCTGCTTTCAGGCTTCTGGATGCAATGATGAGGAATGAAATAGCATGGAGAGGGTTTCTCGCTAGCTGAGATCTTGGTCATGTGCCCCAATGCCTCATACTCGGACATGAAGTCGGCATAGCCTTGTTTTAATTTGCTATCTCTTTCCAGTCGCCTTTCTGTTGCGTAGAAACAGTGTGTGGCTATCCGTTCGGATTCTCCAAGGTGGTATGCATCTTCCTTGAATGGAAGGCGCACGATGAAACGACCATCATCGCTACGCGTTGTATTGGTGGTGTAGTGCGTCTCACAGGCCCGTTCAATTGAAGTAAATCGACGCTCCGCTATTGGTGGTTCTTCAATTTCCCAGAATCGCTCCAGAATTGTGTTGAGCTCATCTTCGCTACAAGTACCACAGGTGGCTGAGGTCTGGAGGTTGCCTTCAATCTTGCCAGTTCACATCCATCCAAATATTGTGTTTTAAAGAGGATCATTCCCCCATCAGTATAGCTCTTAGACTATGACTCCCACATTGCAGATTTACAGCTTTGTGGCGCAACATGAATTCAATTCAATTAGTTACGACCGGGTTGAGCCCACGGGCCTCTGGAACTAATCTCAATCTTCCGAAGCAGATCTTATCAAAAGCACCTTCTATGTCCATAAAAGTAGTTATAGCGATGTCTCCTCCTTCCTTTTTCTCCACCCCAACCAAGTCGTGGAGGACGGTCGCCGTGGATCTCCCCGCTCGTCGTCTTGAAATCTACTTAAAGCACGTTCCATAAATAGAGTCCCCTCTAAGTAGTCCGCAAACACCCTCTCCATTGTCCTTAACCCTTTAATGTCCGGTGTAGTATACAAAATACATTAGTTTCAGAGCTTTACCACAGATGATTACATAAAACATTGCTAAAATTTTTGATTAGCTTAGTCTCAAACATCTATTTTTTACTATTTCTATTCACCAAAGGAGGTCTACAATGAAAATAACGGTTCTTTTGTGACTGAACATGCTAGTTTTGTGAATGCAAAAATTTCAATAAGGTTGGTCTACTTTTGCAATTTATTTGCAATTTATTAAAAAATTTTCTAGTGACCGCAATTCTGTAATTCAGTTTAAATATACCCAAGTTAATAAAGTGCACAAAGTGTTTGCGATATTGTTTTGTAAATACTAAGCGTTTTGTGATTTGATTCTGTGTTATTTTAAAACTAGGCATCTGCGGTAAACTTTTAAACGATAAACAAGTGAACATTTTCAGTGATAAATACAAATGTACATAATTTTTTAAAAACTAACTAAATCAAATCATCTTTAATCATTTAAGACCATCAAATGAATCTTCCTCTCAGGATAAAAAGGCCACAGTACTGGGAAAAACAAAACCGCTGCAGGTATTGTAAGGATGGACAATCAACTGTTCCATGCTCAAAGTGTCGTACAACTCTATGTTTCACAAAAAAAAAAAAAGAAATTGGAATTGAAATTTCAATTGTATCATATGTAACTAAGGCTAACTAAGCAAATAAACTCGGTATTTTTTAATAAAATCAGATAATTTAAATTCCAAAAATTCCATATTGATCTATTGAGCAAGATTTCTTTGTACTTTGAACAACTGAATTTATATTTACTATATATTTATATATACTATATATTATATATATCATTTCTGGCTGCTTTAGTATAGCACTATACTAAGACTTTCATGAAAAAACATTTGTGCACTTTTGTGTCCACGGAAACATAATGCTGACATTAATGGGTTAAGACAAATGAGGAATTGGCCTCCATGTAGTCCTTCTTACCTGGTTTTGGTAGAAATACCGCTCTCCTCTCCCTCCAAATACCAGGTACAAAACCCGTTGCCAGATATGCCAGGAATACTCCACGCAATCGCTCGATCAGCTGCGCCTGGCTCCACTGGAGCATCGCAGAGAATATCCCGTCCGTATAATATCGTATATTAAATGGGGAGAACGCCATCAACGCACTTCTTATCCTGTTTCTCGTCACTATCCCTTCCGCCTCGGTCCTCGCCGACATTGGAAACCATCACAATGGTGGCCAGGTCCCAGCGTGTTCGATGCTGTCAGGAAAATGTCTTTCTATCATCTCCTGAGTAGACTCTTCCAGTGTCTCCAGAAGGACTCCATCTTTGTTACGGATGAGTCCCATCTTAGACACTGAATCCTTTGATTTCAGCTTCTGCAGTTTACACACACTTATTACATGAGAGATATCATTAGTGTTGGTACAGAAGTCCCACCACGTCTGCCTCTTCCTCCTCCGAAGGGTCATATTCAACGGTTTCTTCTTTTCCTTCTTGCCCAATCCACTGCGTCTGTGTGCCTCATGTACCGATTAAAGGCCGTTCTCGTCTCCCTCTTCATGGATTCCAGTTCCTCATTCCACCAGGGAACAGTCCTCTGGAGTCCTCCTCTGCGTCCACTATGGTCCGAGGGCAAGCCCTTTCATACGATCTGCAGGTTAAATGTACTCACAAATTCGAGAATATTCTCAGCGTTGCGATTATCTTCGGAGCTACCCCACACAGTACAGTCAGCATTAGCATCGCAACATTCACCTCCTTTTCCACACCGTATCTCACCAGCCTCTTCACCTCCAGACGCGGCTTCGTTGAGCCATATGGTAGGTAGACAAATGCGATCAGAAAGGAGCCATTGCCGCTTCTAATCCTCACGACCGTTAGGTTCTGAGAACATACAGTCTGTCAAGAATGAGTTTACACATTGAAAATAAATTCCACTTTTGAATTTGTTTAGCAAAACAATAGTACTTTTTGGTTCATTATAGAATTTTCGTTTATCAATTACCTTAAGTTGCAGTACTTACAACAGTTTAATGAAAAAAGACAAATTGAATGCACAATCTACGATATATGCAACAAAAATCATGATTACTCAGTTTTTTAACTGTCAAGTAACTAAAGGGTCCGCCATCTAACGTTTTTTTTTCAACTAGTGCTTATTTCGTGAATGGTAACACTTAGTTTTTAGTTTTATCCTTCCGCTGAACGAATATGGTTGTGTATGCGCTTGAACAATGCTGGGAAATATTGCGACATTACTTTGAAAATCCGATGCCGATTTTGTCAAAAAAATCATCTTTTCAGATGAAGCTCATTTTGATCTTGGCGGGTATGTAAACAAGCAAAATTGTTGCATTTGGGGCACAGAAAACCCGCACGCATACATTGAAAAGCCGGTGCACCCAAAACGAGTCACTGTTTGGTGCGGATTTTGGTCCAGAGGCATAATTGGGCCATTTTTCTTCGAAAATGAGCAAGGAGTGGCCGTTACAGTCAATGGCGATCGTTATCGGGCCATGTTGAAGAGGAGGATATTGGCAACATTTGGTTTCAACAGGACGGCGCTACGTGCCACACAGCCGAAGCTACACTCGCATTTTCAAAAAAAAAAAGTTATTTGGCGGACCCTGTATTTTCACAACTCTTTTGTTGATTTAATGCGTTTTGTTGATTAATGCGTTGCTTTTACCATTATTTAGGCATTGATTTGAATTTTTTTCTGTTGTTATGTTAATTACTTATTCATTGTTGCTTTGCGAATACAAAAAGTTGAAAAATCGTGTTTTGTAGTGGTTCTTTTTTTTAACATAAGGTTTTCTTAAAATGCCAGACAAAAGGTTATGTTTTGAATTGATTCAGTTGGTTTATTGCAATATACAAATGGGTAAAAGTGTGCCAGAGTTATCCAAAATGTTATCTCTAACACGAAAGACAATATATAATATTTTATAGTGTGAAGAAAATTAGGGAAGACTAGAACTGAAGTATGGAGGCGGCCGTAATCCTGAGTTAACTGAACGTGCAGAGCGCGTAATGATGAGGAAAATATACTAAAGCCTTAAGGTTTCCAGCAGAACGCTTGCACAAGATCTCAAGGAAGAGTGTTGCTGGTCGAGGCGCTACCACCCTGCAGCACTGATGCTTTAACTCCACTTGCAGCACTCAGCCGACGTCCGGCTTCCAGTTTCCCCGGCACAGTGGTCTCCGAGGTATCGCCTATGAACCTCTTGCCCGGAAAGCCTTCTTCCGGACTAGTCCCAAGCGAGGAGAGCTCATTAAGCCGAGAAGTCAGCTTAGATATGGATCTCTCTAATGCTCTTCTTATCTTCTGCCGCTTCCCTTTACACCTCTGCTTCTCCCTCTTGCGAGAGATCGCTGAGGCGACCACTTCTATAGCACAACCTTCCAGTTTGCCACTACGCTCGACTAATCCCTTGGAGAACACCTTGGGATCTATCTCGTCATCGCTTTCAATCTCGACACGGAGCCTCTGACAACCTCTGGTAGCGGATACACCTCCAGCCCAATTGATTATTGGCACGGGTTGTCTAACACCTTAATCCAGCCCAAGGACAAAACGGAGGAAGAATTTGACAGAAACATGGGTTCAGGTAAAGGAAGGAGACAGGGGATAAAAGGAGGAGTCGCCGCTTCTGTCAGCCCAGGAAGTCTCAATTAACCCTTACAGACGAGACGACCTGGTTACCAGGGATCACGCGTGGAGGTAGATGTCGACTTTCCCGCCCAGGAGAGTTACGGAGGGTCATCCTGTAATTCCGTTATCTTATTAAATATGAATCTACTGGCAACGGTGCTAACTTCTGTACGGGGCGTCGCATTATATTTGTTGTGGTCATTACCAGGAATGACCTTTAGAACACGTCCCAATGACCATTTTAACGGAGGCAAGTTATCATCTTTCATGACAACCAAAGTTCCAGGTGTTATGTTGTGGCATTCCTTTTTCCATTGATACCTGTGTTGAAGTTGGTTTAGGTATTCTTGACTCTATCTCACCAGAATTCTGCCTTTACCTGTGCTTCCATCTGGTTGCGAGAGTGGATTGGTTGGGAGTGGCATGAGAGTCAATTGTTAATACGAGCGGTTCGCCGATCAGTAGGTGTCCAGGCATCAGGGCTGTCAGATCATTTGGATCAGATGACATCGGAGTTATGGGACAGCAATGTAAGATGGCTTCGATGATGACGGTTTCCGTTTCTTCGTAGGTTAAGGAGGCCGAGAACAGGGTGTGCCGCAATAAATGTTTTGCGGATTTTACCGCTGCCTCCCACAACCAGCCGAAGTGTGGTGCTCTTGGCGGGATGAACAGGAATTCCACGTTCCTTTTGCTGCAGTCTCCCATTATCTGTTTTTTGGGCTGCTTTTGATTAAATAGCGTCTTGTAGTTCTCGAAGCTGGTTTCTGGCACCTACAGAATTTGTCGCGTTGCCGCAGTATATCTTTAGACAGTGTCCGCGGTGGCCCATGAACCGGTTAAGAGTCCTTACAAAGGCCTCCGTGGTGAGATCAGTCACTAATTCCATGTGTACCGCCTTCGTCGCAGAACAGCAGAAGATCGACACGTACGCCTTTTATGGACGTCTTCCCCGCATCCTGAAATGTATCCAGATTGGCCCAAAGAAATCGACTCCTGCATGGATAAATGGTCGAGTTGGTTGTACCCGATCCGCTGGCAAGTTGCCCATTAATTGTGTCAGTAACTTTGGCCGCATCCTAGCACATTTAACACATGCTTGTGTAACAGAGCGAGCAATTGTCTTTTCCTTTCCAGGCCAGAATCGTTGTCTGATGATAGATAATAGTGTCTGGGGATCAACGTGAAGGTGTTCCTTGTGCAGATCACTTTGAAGCATTTTCATGGCGGGGTGACGGTATGGCAGCACCGTTGGATATTTTGAGTCGTAGGTAACTAACGCTGATTTCAGACGTCCGCCCACTCGTAAGATGACATCCTCATCAATGAAAGAGGCCAGACTATTTAAAGTGCTATCACGGCTTGACTGATTTGTGTTGACTTTAGCAAATCATCTGCAAATTCTGATTGTTGCATCAATTTGATGATGCAAGACAGTGCCCTTTCCATCTCTATTTGATTAGGTGTGGCTGTATGTGTGCTTGGTCTGGAACGATTTAAAAAACGAAGCATATAAGCCACGATTCTCTGTAACCGTCTGAATGAATGGCTATGCTTGATGTCCCTTAACAGATCCTCTGATGACATAATTTGTGCTCTTAAGGCTGTGTTGATATTGTTGCGTCGTTCCAGACGACATTCTTCATGATTTGTAAGTTGGGAGGATCCATGTAGAATTATGGGACCATAATACCAGAAGTGATTGGCTGCAATTTTGTCTGGGGTCAGGCCTCTGGACACTATATCGGCCGGATTTTGGTGTGACTGTACGTGTTTCCATTGCTCTGGTATTGTGTAATGCTGTATTGAAGCCACTTTATTCGCGACGAAGGTGTGGTAGTGTGCAGAACTTGCATTGATCTATCTATGGATTGCTTCCTTGCTGATGTTTAAATCCTGCTGGATTCTTAGCATCAGATTCATTTTGCTGCACACAGCTCTAATCTCGGTAAGCTTATTTGCTTGACAGGTGCGACTCTTGATTTGGTTCAAAGAAAGCGTAACTGTGAAAGTGTATGTTTAGGGATTCCACGTGAGCCCCATTGTCTTGGTGTTCTCCCCGTTTCTACTCTCAACATCAAGCTGTATGACTTGGTCCGATGATGCGATGTCTTGCAATAGTCTTTTGTCGTTCGAACACCATTTACGAAGCTCGCACCCTGCTGTTCGTAACAAGTTGATGAAGTGTGCTTGCATATCCAAGGCTGTGGCAATCTTGTCGCATCCGCACAGAGCGTCGTATACATAGAAGTGGTTTTTTATGGCTTCCGCCGCTAGAGGATACTGATCTTTGAACTCTTCCGCCAAATCTTGGAGGCACCGAATTGCCAAGAAGGGAGCGTACGTTACCGTATTTAGTTCTTAACATTGTAGCGGTAAGGTTGGATCATCTCTCCACCAGATTAATTGGCAATTTCGGTCGAGAGGATGGACTAGAATTTGACGGTACATCTTCTCGATGTCGGCCATGAAAACATCCGCTTGTATGTTAGGCGGTAAGATGTCGTTCAATGAATATTTTGATGACGTCTTAGCCGACGCATCAAATACAATTCTGAGTTCGGTTGTACTACTCCAATGTTTCAATACTCAGTGGTGAGGGAGGGAGTAATGTGACTTCCGTCCCACCTTAGAGCTTTATACTCCTGCAAAAACAGTACATACAGCTTCTTGAACTCAGGGTTTCTTTGAAGTTTTCTTTCGAGTGCTCGGATGCGCTGAAGAGCGATGTATTCTGATTCGTTCAGTTGGCTATGTTCGCCTTGAACTGGTAGCCGCACCATGTATCGTCCATCAGTGTGTCGCTGAACATTTTGATTGAAGTGTGTTACACATCGCCTTTCTGCTGTTGTTAACCTGTCTTTTACCGATACAAGAACCCATGCTCCGATGTAGAAAATTTTTACAGGGTAGGCTATTGGACAACAAATTAGAAGTTCTGCATACTCAGAAAAATTTAAAAAAAATATTTGTAGTGTGTTGCTTTAAAGCAACGTTGGTAAGTAGATAGTATTGATTTTATTAAAGTACTTTATCAATATTTAATAAAGACTGATAACGATGCAAACACAACTCAAAAAAGCGTCTGCTTTTATAACTACAGAATAACGGTAAACCTTGTCGCCTTCTCTACTCATATTTGAAAATGTTTACAACTGCCAAAATAACTGAAGTTCTAGTTATTGACCGATGTTGCTTTAAAGCAACAGCTTTCTTTATGCAATAAAAAACTTTTAAACACCTGTAAAACCTAATACTTATAGTAAACTTTGTATAATTTCAAACATATTTTAAGATTTAACATCAATCCTATTTTACACCTATTTTATTTGTATTTAGAAAATATAGTTTTAAAAAGGGCTAAAAAAGATTAACTCATTGCTAAACCAAGTACAACCGTAAAATTTAAAAAAAAATTGATGCAGTTTAATAATAAACAAACAAATGTATCAAAAAGCGCTAATCCTTTTTTTAAAAAAAGGAACAGTAAATTTAAGGAATTTTTTAAAGTTAGTGTTTCTTTAAAGTTACGGTGGTAAAAGACAGGTTAATGTCCTCGGTCTGTCCGTCACATTCCTCCAATTGCCAGAACTTTTCGACGGCTTCACTAAGCTTACTCTCACTGCCGATTCCACATGTTATGGTTGGAGTTTGAGAAGATTCGTTGGTGAATTCGCCACCAACAACCCATCCGAAGAGCGTGTTTTGGAGAACAGGGAGGTCTGGTCATAGGCTCGAATTAGTAAATCAATGGGACCGGGCGTTGAAAATTCCATTCTGTACAAAAACAAAAATTTCTAAAAGCCCGTTGAGATGACGTGAGTTTGTGAATTTGTCAGTGAATTTGTAAACATGGAAAAAATTGGGTGCCGCCGTTTTTTCTTGAAAACTCTGCTTTATTACTGTGTTCTAACTTCGCCAAACACTCGATTGAAACATCCTCAAGAAGTTTCACAGCAATAAAGCAAAGTTTTCAAGAAAAACCGGCGGCACCGCTTTATAAAGTTAGTACTCTCTACCATAGTCATTCTTTTCAAACAACAACCGCCATCTATACGTCAGGTCGGGTACTTCTGGGACTACCCTCGTATAAGGATCTCGTTGGTTAGGGCCCTTACTTCAGCTTCGTTCTCCAAGATTGTTTTTAGCAAATATCGATTTTCAGTTTCGGCACAATTTGTCTTTGCGTTTAATTGAATCACCTTTTTGCGTCCTTCTTATGCTAGAGACACTTTCGCCGAGATTTTTTAGACGCGGCTGAGCTCGCATCGTTCCAAGGATATCCGCGTAGCTTGATTCGCCCTTCGACGCGATGACCAGTGCTTCTGGTAGCGTATACATGTACTAGGTGTGGTGAAAACTAACCTCCTTGACCGCCAGAATGTGCTGCTACTGCAAAAAAGGTTATGGTGCCTTGAAGTCCGTTCATATTTAGGCAGACATGCCAAATTTCAGTGCAATACTGTATTTAGTTTTGTTTTTCGTTTTGTCTTTCATTCTCTCATAAAACATTATTTTTTGAGAGGCAAAACGACAAAGGAAACAAAAGAAAAGTTGGATAAATATTATGGGGCTAATGCTCCGTCAGATTACACCGTCGAATATTGGTTTTGAGAGTTTCGTGGTGGCCGCAACTCCACTACCGATCAAGTCCGCAGCGGCAGGACCTCCGATGCGGTTAGAGAGGACAATGTCAAAAAAATACATGAAATGGTGTTGGCTAACCGGAAAGTGAAGGTGCGCGAGCTAGCAGATACCACAAAACGGCCTCACATGAAGCGAAAAAAAATTTTGTTTTTTGCAAGACAATGCGCCGGCGCACAAGATCATCGCAACCACGCCTGAAATCAATGACTTACGGCTCCAATTACTGTCGCATCCACCGTATTCGCCCAATTTGACTCCCTCGGACTATTATCTCTTCCCAAACCTCAAAAGATGGATCATCAATAAAAAATTCAGCTCACGCGAGGATATCATCGACTCCACGGAGGAGTATTTTGTAGACCTTCGGGAAAATTACTTTTCGCACTGAAATTTGGCATGTCTGCCTTAATATGAAATGACTTCAAGACACCATAACTTTTTTGCAGTACCAGCGCATTCAGGCGGTCAAGGAGGTTACTTTTCACCCCACCTAGTATTAGTGTATCTGTACAAAAGAGAGCTAACTGGTACGACCAGTTTTCCATGCTAATTGTAATGCCATTAATTTGACATTTCGATATTGCTTTCTCTTTTCTACAATTCATCTGCCATTTTCAGTTGATGGTTGTTGTTGTTTTTCAAATGAACTAGCATACCATTTGTCAAAACGCGCCACGGCTTTCTAGTTACCATACACGCAAAAAAAACAACACGATGACAGATTTCGTGCTAGTTCTACTCGCTCTTCTAAATCCTAGGAAAATCTACAATAATATACAACACCCACAGCAAAATTACGAAAAGTAGTTAAATAAAAGCAAAAAAAAATATTTTCCTACAACAACGCTACACATATTCAAAACAACAATCTCAACAATCACCAGAAACGCTCCGCACGCAGGCAGCACTACGGACAGAGCTCTAGACGCAGGCAGAGAACATACTTCCAAGCTATCTCCCTATCACTGACTCCCACACCTCCATATAGGCCTTTCTCACTTTAACACATAGCGCCACATTTGCTCCGCACGGCACCGCAATCGCTACGTTGGCCCAGAACCCTCCTATACAAGTACCTTGATACTTAGCCGATCAGTTAAGGTATGTAAAGACAGCCAACCATACTCACTAGAACTAGAGAACATTTTAGGGATATGAATAACAGAAGTGCAGCATCACAGAGATTACTGTTCTACCAGGGATTACAACTATATAACAAACTACACAATGAAAACAAAAATAAATGATTTTAGAACAAAATGTAGAAACAAAATATTTAGAACCAATTTATTTATTTATTTATTTATATATTATATAGAACCCAGTTATGAATTGATAGTCTGTAGAGTATAATCATTCTAATAAAACCCAATGATAATAATAATTTTTGTTTTAATGAATTGGTTGTTTCCAGGCCACTTCATTGCGGAAACTGCGACTTGATAAGTAATCCTTAACCTATAAGAAAAATTAACTGAAATGTAATTTTTGAAATTGTTAACCAGTTATGAATCATACAGGAACTATTAATAATTAAAATTTCGCCTCGTGCACCGCGATGACGGGTTGCATAGTCATCCTGGAATATATTATTGTTTACGGCATTTGTTTCTGAATTTCAGGACTGAAATTTTCCTCAACTCAGCTGTGGTCTTTAACACTAGGACTACCGAGGGTGTCATTTTGACACTTTTCAAGTTGTGAAACGGTGTCATTTATTCAAATTGAGCTTTTTTTTGTTATGATCCCTCAAGTTTTGACGAATGCATATATGTAACACTTTTATGAACGTGTACCTCTCAATTCGTTAATTTAACTTAATCTTTGATTATTCTTACTTAAACTCCCGAGGGTGTCATTATGACACTTCCTACTCATCGCCTATGTCTATACAACGAATGTATTGATACTTGAACATGAAGAGATTGTACATGCACAATTTTGTTCACCGTTTATTTGTGATGAACTTTTTCGACTTTCGGCTTGTTTTGTGTATTGGTTTATTGCAACCGTCGTATAGTTCAACGCGTCTGCGTAATATTATCGTTTTGCTCTCGTAATTTCTGGCTATATAAAATGTACAAAAAAGGTACAAAGCAAATAGTAGATGTTCTACGTGATATTCAAAGTGATATTTCAGATGTTGAAGCGGAGAACTTTGAATCATCTTCAGATGAAGAAGAATACGCTTCAGATAAAGACTACAATAAAAATTAATCTGATTTTCGATCTTCTGCATCAGAGAGCTTTCCCGATTGCGATGTTGAACTTCGAAGTGAGTACAGATATAATTTACGAACCGAATATTATTCAAATCATTGTTTTTCGCAAACATCCTTGGCTCCATACGCAAAAGGATAATAGTGTTTCGTTGCCAAAAAAGAAACGTCAATCACGGCTAACGCAAAGTTCTAATATGCAGAAACTTATTTCCACAGACGGAACAAAATGGGAATATGATATAGAACATGTAAGAACTGGTAAAATGGATCGACATAATATTCGAGAAAGTTCTTTCAAAAACTTTGTGAAGAATTATCGGCACATTAAGCTATTCATCACCCAACCAAACCCATTCTGTTTGATGAAGACCGACACGAAGATGATGATGATGATAATAACGCTAGGGCTCACCAATGTCAAGCAAAGATAAATTGCAAATCCAACAGGGAACGAGAATATGTAAGAAATGCAGAAAAAGGATATGTGGCTGTTGCACTGCTAAAAAAATATTGTTATGTACAAAATGCAAATAAATATAAATTTCGTTTTTTAAAATAATAAGTTTTGTAATCCCTTTATTTTTATAACTGATGGTTTGGTCGATATTGGAGCCAAAGAAAGTACGGACACGAAAATATGAGTGGTGTCATAATGACACCTGCGGTAGTACTAGGAGGAAACAAACCTCGGTAGTCCTAGTGTTAACGACTTTAATTATTCCATATATTAGACCCACCTCTCAGTTTACGGTAGGAGAGCAGCACCTTGCGAAATTAGTAAATTTTAATATTTCTTGTACTTCTCCATATCGTTTCCGTTTAATATATTTTTCTTATACTGACGAATATAATCACGAGTATATTCAATTGATTGAGTAATTGCATTTATATAAAAATATTAAAAATTATGTTTCAATTGTACATGACTTTTATTCAAATCTTACATGTAGTTCATGACTTATATTTGCAGATGTGGTGATTCTCTATGTTTTTTTTATATGGAAGTCGGTCGGCAGAGTATAATTGGACCCGGTGAACTTTGGATGGAAACGGAAGACC
This sequence comes from Myopa testacea, assembly GCA_949629155.1. NCBI lineage: Eukaryota > Metazoa > Arthropoda > Insecta > Diptera > Conopidae > Myopa > Myopa testacea. The sequence goes on from OX451347.1 coordinate 30,079,487, forward strand.
CTCTTATAGCTCAAAATATGCATAATATGATTCTAAGGTATTGTATACTATACTAACTATTCTATTAACCCATTAGCGCCCAAATTATGTTCCCGCTGGTATTTTTGAAAGATATATTTATCTGATACTTCATTTGGCTTAATTAAGAGGATTATAACCAGAAAATATGTTTTTGTTACGTATTTTAGATTTTAGGAGCTGATTTCGTTTGAGATCACTGGGACTTAACGTAGTCATAGTAGCATACAAGAGAATTATGGCTAATTAGAAGTACAAAACTTTTTGTGTAAGTGTATTTAACTTTAACTAACATAAGTTTTTAATATTTTCTATAAAAATGAGCAAGATAAAGACAAACAACTCAAATTGGTTAAATTTATTTTTTGTCATGGTAATGTTTGAAACACAGAATACACAAAGTAACATCGCATTTCATGCAAAATGTTCTTGGACGATTTATGCGAAATGTTCGACTTATTTACGATCTTATAGAGTATATAGGAGTTGACCACAGCCATATCTATCATTCTAGTAAATAGACACCAGTATAGTAATTCCATGTTTTTCTAAAAGCCAATCATGGCGATCTACTCCTCCCATATACTTATTATATGTAGCTATAAGTTTATACTCAAAAACCTTCGAATTGCCATTTTCAATAATTATTCCTGATAATTACATATAAATCAGTGCTGGCCAAAACTTATACAATCATATTTTGTGCATGTGTGAAGCGTTGAGAGAGGTTTCTTTGCGGAAAAATTCTCTCTGCGCGGTACACTGAGAAGATTGTTGTTTGGGGGTTGTTAAACTTTAAATGATGCAAATGATTTTGCAATGAAAATGCGCGTCCCACATTTTTATTGCAAATCATGCATTGCGGTTCGCCTAAAAAATTTTTAAAGAAAAAAATGGTGATTCTCCCATTCCTTATTAAACATTTTGCTCAGTGCAATCATAAAATAGTCTGGCGCGATCTTGCTTGCTTGAAGTCTGCACGTCGACTGACTCACTTGATACGAACGATCGCTAGTGTCGGTGTGAAAACCCGACGACTTTTGTCGTGTACATGTGAATAGCCGAGAGAAAAAATTAGCACGCGTGCCTATGGCGTGGCCAGCACTGATATAAATTAACATAAATTTATTATAATTACCCATATGCATAAAGCACACACATCAGCCCAGTGGCATCAAACGAGATCACTAACATTTGCGTAGTGATTGCAAATTTTTTGGCTACTGAAGTTATAAATATTAATAATAGTCTTGTTTTATAAACAATTTTCTTCAATATTCAATTCACTTTAACTTTAATACTTTTTATTTAATTTTTAGCGAATTTTTTGGTTTTTAACTTTCTTTGCTTCAAAATCGAACTCGAATCGAATCAAACTAAGAAGTCATCGCAAAAGAACTGCTCAATAAGCAAACAAACCAAATTTACAAGTGCCGTTATTCGTGGAAGAGGCATTGCAACATCTGCATTTGTTTGAATTCAATCGAGTAGTTTTTTAGTAACGTATTACTAAAGTGATCTCGAACGAGATCGCTGGGCGCTAATGGGTTAAGCTAGTTTATTAGGTAGAATTAAGCTAAAATAAATGAAACAATATTTCTTAACCATTTCGGGACGACTTTACGACTGGTATTTTCGTTTGCGACACCCTGACTTATAATGGTACATTGTAAACGATAATAAATGTTTATACAAGGTGGCGGAAAAGTATTACTCTATTTGAAAACATTACAATTTTTCAGTTGGCGCTTAATATAATTAATTTTATATTTACATTTGACAAATGACAGTTACGAAATTTACTGCGTCTCAAAATGGAAAGGTATCCAGAACCAGAACGCGGAAATGTTTTTGCGGATTAATTTGTCAAGGCTTAAGGCCTGATTAGTCGTACTTAGCAGCACTTCGAAGAACTCGACGTGCTGTCAAAAATCTATGTTTGGCTTATGGAAACGTGTGTATATGATTAGTCGTACTTAGTTACGAGGGGAATATCTAATCAATTTTGATATTTTGCTAAGTTCGAAGAAAATGACAGCAAAAATTCGTGGCCAGATAGACCTTGATGCTATTTTCTAAGATTTCGTCTTTGCTTTCCGAATTTATAGTTGGGATTGCAATATAATATTCTTTAAACAATTAATTTATACGAAATAATCTCTATTATAACAAAATACCTTAATATAAATAATGTAAATATAAATACTAAAATTTTGCTGCTGATTGCAAATCGAAGGTAATTGCAATCTATATCTAATAAAGTAAAATTCCACAAAACCAAAAAGTACCCAATTTCGAACATTAGGTCAACTAGTGGCATCACTACAACTGCTGGTACCCCCTGCAACCCGTAAACAACCAAGTTCTTCGAAACTTATAAATTCTAAGTGCTAAGTACGACTAATCAGGCCTTAACATTGGAAACGAATGGCGCCTACTGTACTGTGTAAGAAAAATGTAATTTTCCTTACAACCACGGGCGTAGAACCTGAACTATACCCCATCTGAGCTGATCCCGCGAAAATCATTGCAAGGAATGCAGTAACCTCGAGTTGTGCGGTCCCAACCTCAGGTTAATTTAATTCTGCAAGCAAGTTGCAATCACATTGCAAACCAAACGAACAAAGCAACATCGAACATCCAATAAAACGAAACAACGTCGAATATCAAGCAAACAAAGCTACATCGAACTTCAAATAAACACGGCAACATCAAACCGAAACAAGTACGATCGAAAGCTCAAAAGCTTCATAACAAAGCTTTCACCACACGGGCTGGGAGTTAACACCCTTATCATGTATCTTTTCGCGTTGCGAAAAAAAAATCAGAGAGGAAAATCTGTAAACCTCTCAAACGCAATCGAAACGCGAAACCAAACGCAAACGCAGTTTTGTTGGTAATTCACATGCTTAGCAGACTTCACTACGTATTTGTGGCATGATGGATGAACTATTTCATGGAAAAAGTATCTCAAACCAGACGATTGCAAATGCTCGCGTTTGGTGGGATTCTACACAGTGGCTCATACAATTTTTTTTTATGCACGGCGCTACCTTCTCCAAAAGATCTAGAAAAACTTCTTTTTTCATGCGTAGTTCGTCATAAACCTGTTCATTATATAAAATAAAATAATGCACATACATAAGTAACAAAAAATATTAGAGTTTCTGAAGCTCCGGCATATGTAAAAGATCCGGGATACTCTTCTGAGTATCCCCGTATTTTGTTCCACGCTATGAGGCTGCGCTCTAGTAGTCACGCGAGGAATATTGCTGCTATATTCACTCTCACATAAAGAGCACACGATAATAAACACAATATCAATATGCAAACATTGTGTGCGAATTATCAGATTTGCTTTTGTTGTACAAATTGTTGCCATACATCAATTATAGCACTAATTCATTGGGATTCCTGAAAATACTTGTAAAAATGCTAAAAATGCTTCATGCATGGTAACTTTGTGCTCGGCAAACGCAGTCTACATGAAAAAGTTAGATCATACCATTTGGAACGCATTGCGTTTGAGTCGCGTTTGAGTTTGCGTTTGCGTTTAAAAATACGTGATAAGGCTGTAAGTAAAACAAGTAACAAGAACAAATATACATAGTCGCAAACTTAACAACAACAACACTTTAAGTGCATTTTATCTTGTTAATAAATCTTGTATCCTTGATTATTGATCTTGACGTTGAGCTTGCCTAGCGAGCGTCAATATCAGAGCCTTGTATCCAATATTAGAGGCTTGTATCATTGATTCTTGTCGTTGAGCTTGCCTATCGAGCGTCAATATCGGAGCCTTGTTTCCGATCTTGACGTTGAGCTTTCCTAGCGAGCGTCAATGGCGAAGCCTTGTAGTCTTGATACTTGATGTTGACGTTGAGCTTGCCTAGCGAGCGTCAATATCGGCGCCTTGTATCCTTGATCCTTGGTCGTGACGTTGAGCTTACCTAGCGAGCGTCAATAGCGAAGCCTTGTATTCTTGACACTTGATTCTTGATCTTGAGGTTGAGCTTGCATAGCGAGCGTCAATAATATATTCGGGAAATCGTGATCACTGTGAGAAAACCCTTACAATTAGATTCTATTTGATTCAAACCAGCGTAGATAGGAATCATAATATATGAAACGAATGAACATTTTGGGCCAAACGAACTAATAAGTCAAAGTAGCATTTAGATCATTTATGTAAAGCACTAACCAAACGCTAATAATCGTAGTTACACTGAAAATAAAAATCTAATAAACCAATTAAGCTGTGTTTTCGTAACGTACATAAACAACAATACATACATACACAAACAACACATTGCTATTTTCTCCAAATCAACATCGATTAAGAGCAGGCTTAAGTAGCGTTAGACAAAAGACGTATATTTTATTATACTAACATATAACAAATATTTATATAACATGTTCCACAGGGTAACATAAGATAAAGTTAAGATTGAAATAGTAAATATTTTGTCGTAGAATTAATAACATAAACGAAATAAAGCACGAGAATTAAAACATCCTAAATAATTGTGTTATTATTTTTGAAGACCCTGGACAACCGCCAGTATATCCAGGCTAGGGATTTCCCGGAATGACAAAGAATTTTGACCAAAAATTTGAAGATGTTTTCGTTAACCTCTGCAAAAGCTTAAATGACGACATTCGCATCTTCACAAAAACATACATAAACCTTTGAGAGTCATCTCAAGCACTTGTGTGGTCTGTCTTTAAAATTATCTTATCTTTTTTGTTTTCCATTTGGTGTATTCTTATTCATATATTTTTCTATATAACTCATGCAAGTTGTAATGCAAGTATAGTTACGTTATTATCCAAGGTTTTTTTGCTGTTTGAAGCATTTCTGCGAAGTGAAAAACGTGACAATAGATGTGGAAGCTTTTGTTGCCATTACATTTGAATTTAAAGATAAGATTTTTTTTATCTGCTTTTTAGATAACACAATTGTGTTATTTGGGCACGACTATTCGTATTTATTTGCAACTCACAATAGTGTACACAATAATATATTGTGTATGCCAATAACACATAGATCTGATATATTGTAGGTAGAAAGCTAAACTTTTTGAAGGATTCGGACGTCGAATACGTGCTAAGTATACTCGAGAACTCCGATGTTGAATTTTAGGATGACGAAATAGATAAAACTTTGGAACCTACACATATTAGTTTAAAAACATTTGAAGATGAGGAAACTTCATCTGGGGATGAAGAAGGTAATTTAAAATATCGTATTCATTTGTACACAAGTCTTATATATTATATGTATTTGCTTGGCTTCTTTCAGATAATGATGACCTTGTCAGTAAGAAAAAAACTGTTACTCAGAGTAGTTCTAAAATGAAAGAAGCCGTTTGGACACAAGGCAACTTTTTTCGATGCGTTTCATCTGAAGTGCGTACCTCCCTCAATGAAGTTGTTGACGGCACACCCATGGAATATTTACCCGAACAGCATTATAATGATGTTGTTCACTGGACAAAAATGTATGTACCTAACACAACAGCGGATACGATTAATTTGGCGGAAGAAGATATAAAAAATTTCTATGGGATTGCAATGCCAATGAGTTGTATAGGTTATCCACAAATTAGAATGTACTGGGCAGAAAACTTCCGAAATGAAATAATATCAAGATCCATGTCCAGAAACAAATTTTTTCTTTGAGAAATACTATCCGTTTTGTTGATACTAACGCCCCATTTGCATAAAACAAACTGTGTAGAGTACAACTAATAATAGATATGGTTAGGAACCGTTGCAACCAGCTGTCTACGGACGTAACAGCGTATTCCATAACCGAAAAGATAGTTTCATTTACTAGACGACGCCGCCCACCTCGTCAGGTGTTTAAATCGAAACCAAGATCCGTTGGCTTGAAAATTCTTGTATGTGCAACATCAAATGGACTCATTGTAGACTTCGAAATGTTTCAAGGGGCGGCATCTTTCCCGATAGTGGGCTAGCCCACAGACCCTATATTGTTCTTACGAAGTTCTAGCCAGCCGGTTCAAATATATATTTCGACCTATTTTTTACGACAATCCCAGTACTAGAGAAATTGAATGAAATGGGATTTAAGGCATCGGGGCACTATAATCCTGAATCGGCTTGGAAAGAGAATTTTCCTCCGGACAAGAATTTGTAGCGTGGACAGATATGTCAGTTTATAAAAAACAACGCTTTGGCAGTTGTAAAGTGGAGAGATTCTAAATGCGTTGCAATTGCGTCCACAAAATGTGGCAAGGATCCCGTGGGTGAAGTCCAACGCTGTGCAAAGGATTTAAAAAACCAATTGCCATTTAGGTTGGTATCGCTGACCAAATCATGGAATACTATCGAATCAAAATGAACACTCGTACGTGGCCTGTAAATGTTTTCTTTCATTATCTAGATCTAGCGATATATAATAGTCGGATGGAATATACGTCGAAGAGATGCCGAAGCTACAGGAATTCCAAAAAGAAATAAATATAAAATAAAATAAATAGAAAAAATAAAAATAAAATAAAAAATAGTTGCCTAGTTGCACATCATAACTAAATACTTACGATGTGCAACTAGGCAACTATTTCTCCTAAAAAAATGCTGCTCTCCTAATCTCTTACGTAGGATTTACTTTGGAATTTTACATTCTGAACTTGAGTATGGCCTAGTCTGTTGGGGAGGAACTGTTAACTACAATATCAACGCATTATACTCGATTCAGAAGCTTGCAATTAAAACAATTAGTACTAAATCCCGGTATGATAGTAGCTTTCCAATTTTCAAAGAACTCAATATTCTTCCCCTAACAGGTGTTCATCAGTTTTTTATTGCATAAAGAAAGCTGTTGCTTTAACACTAGGACTACCGAGGGTGTCATTTTGACACTTTTCAAATTGTGAAACGGTGTCATTTATTCAAATTGAGCTTTTTTTTGTTATGATCCCTCAAGTTTTGACGAATGCATATATGTAACACTTTTATGAACGTGTACCTCTCAATTCGTTAATTTAACTTAATCTTTGATTATTCTTACTTAAACTCCCGAGGGTGTCATTATGACACTTCCTACTCATCGCCTATGTCTATACAACGAATGTATTGATACTTGAACATGAAGAGATTGTACATGACAATTTTGTTCACCGTTTATTTGTGATGAACTTTTTCGACTTTCGGCTTGTTTTGTGTATTGGTTTATTGCAACCGTCGTATAGTTCAACGCGTCTGCGTAATAGTATCGTTTTGCTCTCGTAATTTCTGGCTATATAAAATGTACAAAAAAGGTACAAAGCAAATAGTAGATGTTCTACGTGATATTCAAAGTGATATTTCAGATGTTGAAGCGGAGAACTTTGAATCATCTTCAGATGAAGAAGAATACGCTTCAGATAAAGACTACAATAAAAATTAATCTGATTTTCGATCTTCTGCATCAGAGAGCTTTCCCGATTGCGATGTTGAACTTCGAAGTGAGTACAGATATAATTTACGAACCGAATATTATTCAAATCATTGTTTTTCGCAAACATCCTTGGCTCCATACGCAAAAGGATAATAGTGTTTCGTTGCCAAAAAAGAAACGTCAATCACGGCTAACGCAAAGTTCTAATATGCAGAAACTTATTTCCCCAGACGGAACAAAATGGGAATATGATATAGAACATGTAAGAACTGGTAAAATGGATCGACATAATATTCGAGAAAGTTCTTTCAAAAACTTTGTGAAGAATTATCGGCACATTAAGCTATTCATCACCCAACCAAACCCATTCTGTTTGATGAAGACCGACACGAAGATGATGATGATGATAATAACGCTAGGGCTCACCAATGTCAAGCAAAGATAAATTGCAAATCCAACAGGGAACGAGAATATGTAAGAAATGCAGAAAAAGGATATGTGGCTGTTGCACTGCTAAAAAAATATTGTTATGTACAAAATGCAAATAAATATAAATTTCGTTTTTTAAAATAATAAGTTTTGTAATCCCTTTATTTTTATAACTGATGGTTTGGTCGATATTGGAGCCAAAGAAAGTACGGACACGAAAATATGAGTGGTGTCATAATGACACCTGCGGTAGTACTAGGAGGAAACAAACCTCGGTAGTCCTAGTGTTAAAGCAACATCGGTCAATAACTAGAACTTCAGTTATTTTGGCAGTTGTAAACATTTTCAAATATGAGTAGAGAAGGCGACAAGGTTTACCGTTATTCTGTAGTTATAAAAGCAGACGCTTTTTTGAGTTGTGTGTGCATCGTTATCAGTCTTTATTCAGTATTTATAAAGTACTTTCAATAAAATCAGTACTATCTACTTACCATCGTTGCTTTAAAGCCACACACTACAAATATTTTGTTAAAATTTTTCTGAGTATGCAGAACTTCTCATTTGTTGTCCAATAGCCCACCCTGTAAAAATTTTCTACATCGGGCCATGGATTCTTGTATCGGTAAAAGACAGGTTAAATTTTGTAATGTAATTTTTTATGTGTTTTAATATATGTACATTAGGGTGGACCTTAGCTGTACTGGGCGAAAATTTTTTGCAGCATTCTTTTACGCCGCCCCCTAAAATCTCCATTGGATAAAGAAATAATTTCTGTAAAATATGAAGTTGATCGGATAACAGAAAGACGTGGCTTTCATATGAAACTTGCAAAAAATGCGAAATTTGTATCAACGAAAAGGAATGAAGCAAACATTTTTAATAATGGTTAAATGTTCTTCATTTAACATAATATTAGTGATACAGTATAGTTTTTTTAGCATAATAATTAACTAATACCTGCATTTTTTAAATTATAGATATTAAATTTTATGATATTAATTTTTTTTTATTTTTTAATTTTTTTTTTTTTTTATTTTTATTTTATCTTATTGTGAGTTTCCTTTTTTTTTAGTTATACAGGATGTTTCGCATAAGAGGAGACAAAAGGCTAGGGCATGTAGGTTGGGTCAAGACAAGAAAAAAATCGTATGGGAGGGGGGTTGCATTTCCCGCCGTTTAGGCGGAAGGGGCCATTTTCTAAAAACTCGTCGAAAAAAATATTGAAAAATAAAGGCGATATCTGGATCACTTTCGTTTATTGGGTTTGAAAGCCAAATAGCGGCCTCTTAACATCCTTTTTAAATTAGGTTCCTACGTCACACAGTTTTTGAGAAAATTAATGCCAAAGTTAAAATTTGGAATAACAATTCTAAAAAAAAATTTTTTGGTCGCAAGCAAAAGTTAAATTGATCTAACCATTATTTTCGGAGAAATATAAAAACGCTTTGTGATATAAAATAAATATAGAAACGCAATTATTTCTATTTCAAAACTTGGTGTTCGATGTGCCACGTCTTCCCGATGTCAAATCGATCTGAAATTTTGTACAAATTACTTTTTCATGAAATAGTACACGTTTAGAGGGCGGCGTGGTAAAAATGTTATGGTCGAAAAATAAGGTCCACCCTAATGTACATATCATACACTTTGTCACGAAATGTGTAACGCATAGAAATAGAGAAGATAGATATAGGGAAGTACATATATTTTTGATCAGCATCACCTTCTGAGTCGTTTTAGCTATGTCCGTATGTCAGTCTATCTGTCTGTGGAAATATTGTATCTCATGGTGTGCAGGTTGGTATTGAAAATGGGCAAAATCGGTCAACGATCACGCCTATTTTTCATTAGAAATGTGATATCAGCGTTCGTTTTTGAGTTATGACAACAAAATTCATTCCTAATAAATGATGCCAAATATGGGAGTGATCCAACCACGTTTAGGTAACCTAAACTGACAAAAGAGGGTCTTAATTGGTTATATTGTTAAATATATAAAATTCCCGAATAAAACTTTAGAAAACTTATTTTCCAATAAAACATAAGGGCAAAATTGGGCGCGGTCCGCCCACCTTTACACTACTTATACAGTATAGCTCATGAAAACAAATTTATTACTACGGAAATAAAGTCTAAATTTGAACACAATAATAAAACTATTAAACTAGATATTTTGTTTTGAAAACAGATAACGACCACGCCTACTCTTTATACAGTGGCGTAGCTAGGACTCATGTAGCCCAGACAGTTAATCAATTTGCAGCCCCCAAAAAATCGTAGAATTTAATAAATCACTTCTTGATTTCCAAAACTGCCGCCCCCGAAATTGTGCCGCTCGGGGCGGACCGCCACCCCCGCCCACCCTAGCTACACCACTGTATTTACACTACCGGCCAAAAGTTTCCAACCACCACTCCTGTTCATAGAAAATCGTGTGGCATTTCTTTATTATTGTATAAATTTTGATTTTTTCTTTTTTAATAGGATGGTTGTAAAGTGATAATTGTAATATGGAACCCAAAACGGGTTTACGGCGTTCATTGTTTAATTGCATGCTCAAAGAATGCACTAAGTCAAGAAATTGGGTTTTTTGTTTATTGCTCTTGCCATACAAAATCGAGAAAAAGGGTTATAAAAAACGTTTTTCAGGTACTCAGGGTATTTTTTTTTATGGGGTAATTACTACAGGTAATTATGAATAATTATCACCTTCCATTTTTTACCCTGGGTCAAGTATAAAAAGCTGACCCAGAATATTGACAGCATTATTTGTTCCTCAAGATTCAAACTGATCAAACGTTAAAAAAACCGAAGTAATGCCAAAAAATAAGATTGATATAAGATCTGCAGTGATTACTCTTCATAAGGAAGGCAATTCCAAGCCGATAATTGAGCAAAAATTAAAAATTTCGACTAGTTTTGTGCATCGCACCATACAAAAGTACAAGGATTATCGAACTCTTGAGGTCCTTCCGCGGTCCGGAAGGCCAAGATCGACAAGAAATCATGAGGATAGAGCAATGACAATATCAAGCAGACGGAAGAGGAGAAAAACGGTGTCACTAACAACTGTAATAAGGCGGCTAGAGTGACTGGTCTTTGTGGAAGGATTGCTAAAGAAAAACTCTTACTTCGACCACGAAATAAAAAGAGAAGACTTCAATGGACTCTAACCTATAAGGAATGAACCGAAGAGGACTTAAAAAATGTTCTTTGGAACGACGAATCAAAGTTCGAGCTGTTTGGGTCAAATCAAAGAATTTTCGCCAAACGTAGTGCCCAAAAGAACATGCTGCCGGAGTGTGTAATCCCAACAGTGAAGCACGGCGGCGGTTCCGTTATGGTCTGGGGATGTTTCTCAAGCAATGGAGTAGGCGATTTAATTCGAATCGACGGAATTATGCGAAAGGAGGACTATAGAAGGATACTGGAGCATAATGCCATACCATCAGGCCTACGATTGATCGGCGAAGGATTCGTGATGCAGCAAGATAACGATCCCAAACACAGTTCCAAATTGTGCAGAGGCTATTTAGAGATGAAGCAAACATCTGGAATATTAAAAAATATGATTTGGCCTGCCCAGTCACCCGATCTTAATCCAATAGAGCTTCTATGGGAGGAGCTGGACCGAAAGGTGCGAGAAAAAGCGACTACGTCGAAAGAGGAAATGTGGAATGCAATGTTGGAATCCTGGAACAATATACAACAGGAAACCATAAAGAAATTAATCGCCAGAATGCCAAGAATTGTAGCAAAAGTTATTCAGTGCAAAGGAGGCTTTTTTGATGAAAATTCAGTTTAGACATTTTTGTAAAAATTTTGATAATAAAAATGTTTCTAAAATTTAATTTTAATGTAATTTGAAAGCAAATATAATAAACTTTAAAATGTATAATGAAACTTTTTATTTTTAAAAGCTTTGGATAACTATTAGTAAGATTTGTTGAAATTTTAAGGGTGGTTCGAAACTTTTGGCCGGTAGTGTATATCCGCCTGTAACATATTTTGAAGTACGCAGTTTTGGAAAGATAACTGTTCAATATAAGGTTCAAAAATTGCAGAGTGAAGGCCTTCTAAAAGCGTTGGTATTAAGTGGTAAATGTACTAACACCTATCCAACCGAACTTTAGACGCATTCTTTTTCTCCCTTTTCTTTTCTGGTTCTTTCTTTCTTTTGATATTTGGATCCAATCAGATGACTGATTGAAAATCGTCAACTGTTCTGATCGACTCCCGGCGATCATCCCGCTCCCGTCCGATCTCCCCACTATCAACACCCGGCTTCAGCTTTCCTGACTACGGTCACCCTGTTTCGGTTTTCCGATTACGGTCACCCGGTTTCGGCTTTCCCGGCACCGGCCGAACCAACCAACCACCAGCACCAGCTTCGCCTGTAAACCGTGTACAGTAGCGACGCTGCTACCACGATTATTGTAGGTAAAATTTGTTGTCAAATATTTTTTAGAAAGAAGTAAATAAATGATTTTTTTGCCCGAGCCAAATCCTCAGAGATTGGTGAATAATCAGGCCAAGGCACTGCGTCTTTGTGCCTCTTGTACCGATTAAAGGCCGTTCTCGTCTTCCTCTTCATCGATTCCAGTTCCTCCTTCCAACAGGGAACAGAGTGCTCTTCATCCGCTATGGTTCTAGGGCACGCCCTTTCATACGCAGGCCTCATGGCCGAGTTTAACCTTTTCACCTCGATCTCCACTTCTGCTGTATTCCTAAGTATTTAACCTTGTCAACAGAGACCCCTTCAACACTTTCTTGTAAAACTGATCGTTATTAACGTGTTTCATCGCCGCCGTCTCAATCCATATGCGAAATCGAACTGAATGGCCCTGTGATCGGATATAGTTAGCCTGTCCCTGACCCTCTACTGCAATAGTCTGTCTAATATTCTAAGACTTGAAAGGGTTAGGTCAATAACCTCATTTCTGATTGCATTTACAATCTCCACAAATTCGAGAATATTCTCATCTCTGCGATTATCGTCGGAGCTACTCCACACAGTACTGTAAGCGTTAACCGGTAATCACATTCTCCACACCGTATCTCACCAGCCTCTCCACCTCGACGGTTGGCGGCGGCTCTATTGAGTCGTATGGTAGGTAGGCAAAAGCGATCAGAAACGATCACGGTAGTTAGGTTTGAGAATATAGATGACACAGATGATAAAACAGTAGTGTTAGAACCAGGTGATGAAAAGTAGGAGTCGCCGCTTTTGTCAGCCCAGGTAGTTTCAGTTATCTCTTAAAGCCGAGACGATTTGGTTACCAGGAATCACCACGCGGAGGTAGAAGTCGACTTTCCCGCCCAAGAGAGAATTACGAAGGGTCATCCTGTGGTCCCGTTACCCCCCAAACCTGAGCGGACCTTAACAACCGAGTACAAGCCTTACTGCATCAGATAACGTTTACGGTTGTGATGCGAATATCGTCTCTTTGTATCTTGGCAATCTTCCTTAATTCCGTTCTTGAAAATTGTGAGTGCGTAAGTGTCATTTAGGGTGTTTACAGTTTGGTGTTATGTACCGTAACAATTATTACCGTAACCGTTACCTTGCCGTAAACAATAATAAACAACGCAATTCAAATAAGCTACAATTAGATGTAGGAGATTTACAGGGCAATTCTCGTTGTCAGCTTGACATGAAATTGTCAAGGCAAGTTGTCACGGTGCTTGTCAATGTTTTTCAAACTGGTATTCTGGTTGTCAATTGACACAGTGAAAGCTTTAATGCAGTAACATGCTGAAAAGCTTAGTGTTACAGAAACCAAAATGTAATTTTTGACAAATAGAACATGAAATGGCAAAGGAAAATACGAACGGACTACGGCAGAGCAGCTGGCGCACTATGTGCAGTTCATGTCCACCATGTGTGGAATGTGCTGAATATAGAAGAATATACAATATATATTATTATTTATTTAAATTTTTATTTATTTATAAATTGTTATTTAATTTATATATTATTTGTTTAAAACCAGATCCTGAAACATCTTTCAATGTAAGTAGCACCAAAGAATATGTAATAATATATTTATATTATATATTTATATTATAAAATATTTTCATTGAAAGACCTGGTTTTAAACAAATAATATATAAATTAAATAAAAATTTAAATAAATAACAATAAATAAATTAAAAATAACAAAAAAAATTTGCTGTTTCTCTTCTGTTCATTTGCTGTTTTGTTCTGAAAATGTAGTTGTCAACAGCTATTTGGCTCTTGACAAAATTGTAAAGAAAAGAGCTTTTAGGTGACAGCCAGAATACGAATATTGACAATTTGGTAAAAATTTGCGCTGTCAACTAAAAGTTGACAACGAGAATTGCCCTGTTAGTATTATTAAGAAATTTGAATAGGAAAAAGAATCAAGCACCGTACAAAGGTCCTTAGAGGATAATAAGCAAAAATGGAGTCAACACTACCATTGAGTGTAATAATAGTACAAAAATTGTACATAACAATATGTTAAAACCATACACAGTAACAACCTAAATCATACCACTACCAATAATTGTAAAAACTTAGCTTTAGTAAAATTGTTCAATTTCATCCCGAATTTTTCTCTTAACGGTAGGGGTGTAGTGTAACCGACCTCACCGTTGGTTCACTTCGCCAACAGTACAGTGCATTGAGTGAACTTCAAGCTGACACTGCACTAAAGACACTCATTGCACTCAACGCTTAAATCGAATATCGGGCAATGAAAACAAAGCAACTTAGCGTAAGAAAGAAAGCATGACACTTTCTTTTAAATTAAGACCAGAGTAAGCAATGTAAATATAATATAATAGTTTAGAATGTAAGAAATAATGTATAAAAAAGACCAGAATAAAATCACTTCTTGTAAATCCAGCACCCCCTAATACACTAAATTAGAGGTTTTGCCATCAGTTGCTAGCACTGTGAGCTAACTCTCGAGCAGGGGGCGTAAAACTGTCCATGTGAAAAGCAGTTTTGCCTATGATCTTGCTATTTTCAGTGACTGACCCTGAGGTTTATTGATCGTCATTGCGGAACAAACCTTAAGTGGGAATTGCAACCTTTTAAACTCAAATGGGTAATCTGAAGGTATAAGTGGTATCCATGATACATAAACTGATACACCTCGAGCACAGCCAGTAAACATAATCGCCTCTAACAGATTTTTGTGTATTGCTTTCACCCGCAACCTTGTGCCATTGTATAACTTTGGAGGATTAAGATTTCGCAGTAGCAATACTGGAGCTCCCACTTTTAGGTTAAGTTTGTGAGACGGTAGATCAGGTGGGTTAAGTGTATTTATGAACTCCACAGGATAGTGTATAGCGTTATCTATGTGCAATACTGTGTCCACCGATTTGTACAGATATTCTGTTTCTTCAAATGACTTCAGCCATGTGTCATTAATGGTTGATACCTGATCGTTCTTAGGTGTAAGAATCGAACGTTCGCCCAACCACTCCGTTGTTTTATGGTGTAGGTTTTGGATATCCGGATATATTCGTTCTATTAGCTCGTCTACGGTCGACACAACTGAGGCAAAATTTGATTGAATTTGAATTTTGCCATCAGTTTCCGGATATTCTCCGTTTCCTATTTGCATGAGTAGTTTGGAGAATTGGTCAGCGAAAACATCTCCCTTTAAATGCACCTGCATGTTTTTCTTAAGGTGGAGTTTTTGTATTAAGGGCCAAAGATTTGATGCTTAATACATACATGCCTTAACTTCGTCAGCCCGAGTTCCTCTCGGCACTATGGACAGAGTCTGGCGAAAGTCTCCAGCTAATCAGTTCAACTAATGAGTTCACCCATCATGTCATCGTTCACTGTAATATCTTTTAGAGTTTTGTTCAGTGCATAGAAGCCGCTTTTATGTACCATTGTACTTTCATCCCAAACTATTAATTTACAATCTCGTAGCACTTGAGCACTCCGTTTTGATTATTGTAATAATGTATTGTAATACATATATTCTTTGACACATGACAAAAATTCATAACATGCTTCGTTTTATTTTATTATGTGATTGGGTGTATTTTTACCAAATGATGTCCTTTTTTGGACCTTTAGAGCAGTGCTGGCCACGCCATAGGCACGCGTGCTAATTTTTTCTCTCGGCCGTTAACATGTACACGGCAAAAGTCGTCGGGTTTTCACACCGACACTAGCGATCGTTCGTATCAAGTGAGTCAGTCGACGGTCAGACTTCAAGCAAGCAAGATCGCGCCAGACTATTTTATGATGGCACTGAGCAAAATGTCTAATAAAGAATGGGAGAATTACTATTTTTTTCTTTGAAAATTTTTTAGGCGAACCGCAATGTATGATTTGTAATAAAAAGGTGGGACGCGCATCTAAATTTTTTGTAAAGAGACACTATAGGACGTGTCATTTAGATTATGATAAGGTTATTAATGAAGAAAGGCACAATTAATGTTTAAGTTAAAGTCTGCTATTAAAAAAGATGTTTCAAAATCTGAATTAGGAATAGATTCAGAAATAGTAAACTCATTGCAAAATCATTTGCCTCGAAACAATTTATAGATAAGGTTGAGCAAATGCGGAAACTGTATGCATGGACGGAAGAAGCAGTCTTGTTTGCGGTACAGCACAAGCTTCGAGGAGTTGCCCAGGACTGGGCTGATGTTCAACCGGTTTTTTAAACATGGGCACAATTTGTAAATGCATTAACTGCAGACTTTCCGAGCTTTGTCAATTTGGCTGAAGTGCATGGTGAGATGGCAAAACGTAAACGCAAGGTAAATGAGTCTCTACAGGAGTATTATTATGCTATGCTCAATATTGGTCGACGAGGTGACTTGGATGAACTTTCAATTAGTTCATATATTATTCGTGGTATTAACGATATTAATCTTTCTCGAACACTTTTGGCAATGAACATACGTACTTGTAATGACTTACTAGGATCATTGGAGAATTTATCAACCTTACCACGACGTGCACCTGAGGCAATGTCAGACGATCAACAACGAGTGAGCGGCACTGAACGGAGGGGTGTTAAATGCTTCAATTGCTGCGAGTTTGGTCACGTAGCAGTAAAATGTCCCAAGCCCCGACCCAAACCACGCTGTGCTAACTGTTCGAAGATAGGTCATGAAGCGAAAAATTGCCAGACTAATTGGGCTAATGTAACCAAGATTGAACAAGGGCCTTCTTCTGAGGTGCTGACGCCGCCAGTAACGAAACTAGTAAAATTAGAGCAGCAGTTGTTGTCTGCGTTTGCAGATACTGGCAGTAATCTTTCCCTTATTCAAGATTCCGCAGTACCTGAGTTGGAACGTCATGCAACATCAAAGCGTTTGACTGGGTTTGGAGGAGGGGAACTGGAGGCAACACAGAAAATACAAGCAACCATCGAAATGGACGGACATACTATCGATGCAACGCTATATATAGTGCCTAATGGCACACTTTCGCTTCTTGGTCGAGATGTACTTTGCAGGAGCGAGTTTCCGATGGTGGTGGAGTCAGGGGTGCTACAGCTGCACTCAATGAATGACAAAGGTTTTATCGTGGGTGATGAAAACTCTAGAAACGAGCAACGACAAGTGCTACAGCTTATAACCGAATTTAAGACGAGCTTTGCAGAAGAACCGCACGAAACTCCGACAGTTGCTGAAAATATTTTAACATTACAAAGTCGCAACGAAGACTGGATAATGACAATGCAGATGCAAGATGTAAACTTGCAAGAAATCGAAACTCTTCGAAATACTAAGACGGCGCCAGTTATTAACGTTTTATTGGAAATGATTTCCATCTATGGTCAACCACTTAGAATACAGATCGAGGAACTGCATTCACTTCAAAAGAATTCGAAGCTTTCATGCATGAGCACGGGATACAGCATATCAAAACGGCAGTTCGATGCCCGAGGGCTAATGGTCACGCAGAACGTATAAACAAGACGATACTCGGATCTCTCAGGTGCACAGTTAGCAACGAAAAAGAATGGGATGTAAGCCTTCCAACTTTGCAGTGGAGTATAAATTCGCAAATTAATGCAACGACGAAATTCAGCCCAAATCATCTGATTTTTAATTACAATCCACGAGACGTCTTATCAAATAGAATGATGCAAGCAATACAAGATGACACTGATGAGTTTATCAACACTGAATACCGGAAACAGGCAGCGTACTGTTGTATCTCTAAGGGTGGTCTTCTTATTCGTTTAGCCTATCGTTCTTTTTATAATTAAACACCTTGTGGTACGGTTTTATATAATTTTATTTACTACCTCTTTTCACTTTTCTTACACTTAACTTTACACGTTTTAATGGGATTGGTCGTGCTTAACTTTATTATTGAATAATTAATATTATATTATATTATAGTGACACTCTTTGGTCTTTTCATACACTTATTTATGATTTCGCCCGTTTGTGTAATTTTATTACTCTTATATCTTTGGTGACAATGTTCTTCTTAACCGGACTTACACTACTTTTACACTATTATTTACACTATTCTTTCGTCGCGACTTGATACGCGATTAAAGACGACTTCTTTGCTCTGATATATTTTCACGACTCCCGTTGGAATCTTTTCTATTTTTCCGCCTTGGCTCGGTTGACACACCCGTCGACCGAACCAAAGTGGGTCAGTATGCCGTGTTTCGCAATTTCCATTATTTCGCAATATTAAAATTGTAATATTCGCAGAATCAATACGCGGAAAAGAATCGTTCTCAATTTAATTCTTCCGCGTATGGATTCTGATCGTTGGATATTTTAAACCAAGCGTTTTAATGGTTTGGAAGCTTGCTATTGAAAGCTAGCCTCCACAATACACTCCAATCGCCACGCGCTATGGATTTTAGGGTTTGGAAGCTCGCTACTAAATGCTAGCCACGATCCATTCCAATTGCCAAGCTCCGGTTGCTGACTTGGCTTTAGCAGTTAATAAAACCAAAACTTGACTAAACCAAAGTAAACTAAAGCTTCGGGCTTACCAAGCAAAGTGCTGTGGTTGCATTAATGTGAACTTGGCCTTGACTCACTCACGGAGTAGTATTATAAAAACAATAATACTGGCCTTGAAAGTTCTTATCTCCCGGAACTGGAAATTGCGATCGCGACATACAACAGTACGAGAATATGCAAAACACCAAAGACCGCAGCAATATACTGAAGGCGATTTAATTGTTGTTGACTATGTGTCAACTGCAACCGGAACTTCGCATAAGTTGGATCCCCACTACAAAGGCCCTTTTGTGGTGACCAAGTTTCTTAGCAACGACAGATATGTTGTTGAGGATCCACCGGACGTTCCACGAACACGGAAGCGTTACGTAGGAGTTATGTCATCTAATCACATGAAGTCATGGTGTACTTTAGGTCCAGAGGAAATCGATGTCGATGACCACGAATCGTCTCAGAGTGACGATGGTCAGGAAAGGCCGAGTTGTCAGGAATATGACTACCCGATATTCAAATGGCAGTAGCTTGGATTGAGTTGTCAGTTTTTGTTTGGCAGTAACTGGGAAAAGTTATCGGAATAAGCTTTGGAATATTTTGTCTTTTCATTTTTTGATCTTTTTAATAAATTATTAAATTATTTTAAACCTTTTACAGGCATTTATACGCCTGATGTTTTCGTGGAAAAAGAAAATCCATAGTTGATGGCTAACCAAAGAGTTATGTGTTTGTCCTTTTTGAAGTCCTTAGAAGTAAAATTACGAAATATCCTTTTTTCTCCCTTGTATACATCATAAAAGACACCTCTGTACAAAATATTCGTACTTCGTTTTATTTTATTATGTCACTGGGTGTACTTTTACCAAATTATGTCCTTTTTTGGACCTTAGAGAATGAATTTTGAAAAATCCTGAAAATGGTTTTTAGGCATTTATACGCGGGATGTTTCTGAAAAATCCTTCTTCTTCTCTTCTCCCTTGTATACATCATAAAAGAAACCTCCGTGCAAAATTTCACCTTTGTAGATCAAAGGGTTTAGCCTGTGCAAAGAAAAGATTCTGTGTATGTCCTTTTTGAAGTCCTTAGAAGTAACATTTCTTATTCGACGTATACATCATGAAAGAAATCTATGTGCAAAATTTCACCGTTCTAGGTCCAAGGGTTTAGCCTGTCCGTTGATGGGAATTGAGTCAGGCCTTTCATTTTTATATACATATATATGTACAATAAAAGGCTGACCTAGAATATTGACACCATTCTTTGTTTCTCTAGATTCGAACTGACCAAACGTTAAAAAAACCGAAGCCATGCCAAAAAAAAAAATTATATAAGATCTGCAGTGATTACTCTTTATAAGGAAGGCAATTCCGAGCGGATAATAGAGCAAAAATTAAAAATTTCGACTAGTTCTGTGCATCGCACCATACAAATGTACAAGGATTATCGAACTCTGGAGGTCCTTCCGCGGTCCGGAAGGCCAAGATCGACAAGAAATCATGAGGATAGAGCAATGACAATATCAAGCAGACGGAACAGGAGAAAAACGGCTCCAGAAATACAAGCTGAGATCAATAACAGTCGATCAAACCCGGTGTCACTAACAACTGTAATAAGGTGGCAAGAGATGCTGGTCTTTGTGAAAGGATTGCTAAAGAAAAACCCTTACTTCGACCACGAAATAAAAAGAGAAGACTTCAATGGACTCTAACCTATAAGAAATGAACCGAAGAGGACTTCAAAAATGTTCTTTGGAACGACGAATCAAAGTTCGAGTTGTTTGGGTCAAATCAAAGAATTTTCGCCAAACGTAGTGCCCAAGAGAACATGCTGCCGGAGTGTGTAATCCCAACAGTGAAGCACGGCGGCCGTTCCGTTATGGTCTGGGGATGCTTCCCAAGCAATGGAGTAGGCGATTTAATTCGAATCGATGGAATTATGCGAAAGGAGGAGTATAGAAAGATATTGCAGCACAATGCCATACCATCAGACCTACGATTGATCGGCAAAGGTTTCGTGATGAAACAAGATAACGATCCCAAACACAGCTCCAAATTGTGCAGAAGCTATTTAGAGAACATGCAAACATCTGGAATATTAACAAATATGATTTGGCCTGCCCAGTCACCCGATATGAATCCAATCGTGCTTCTATAGGATGAGCTGGACGGAAAGGTGCGAGAAAAAGCGACTACGTCGAAAGAGGAAATGTAAAATGCATTGTTGGAATCATGGAACAATATACAACAGGAAACCATAAAGAAATTAATCGCCAGAATGCCAAGAATTGTAGCAAAAGTTATTCAGTGCAAAGGGGGCTTTTTTGATGAAATATCAGATTAGACATTTTTTATAATAAAAATGTTTCTAAAATTTAATTTTAATGTAATTTGAAAGCAAATACAATAAACTTTAAAATGTATAATGAAACCTTATTTTTAAAAGCTTTGGATAACTATTAGTAAGATTTGTAGAGATTTCAAGGGTGCTTCGAAACTTTTGGCCGGTAGTGTAGGTATAGATTATTAGTTTATCTAATACATGTTTATTATCATTTTCAGGTGGATTTTTAATGGAATTTAAATACGAAAAATGGGTGCACACAGTTTCATTTTATTATTGCTCTAAAGTTGCCAGATGGTAACTTTAGAAGGGAACGGTGAACATCTTCTAATTTTGTACGTAATTGTTTTATTTGTAAATTGTTTAGTTCGGATGTCATCGATAATATCTTTTCTTTATAGTTTGTAATATTAACTCGTTGTATCATCGTTGATAGTGCTGTGTGTAGTTGTGGAATTATTTTGTAGCGTGATTGTAGTGCTGTTTTTAATTCGTTAAGTGTTGTACGTGTTTGTGCCGAATTGAAGTTAGATGTGATAAACGAATTGTATCAAATCTTTTTTAGCAGCTGTTAAAAATGGATGTAGTTCGTTGTGATTGCCGAAAAGTTTTTAACTTCTGATTTTTGTTCGTTTATGACTTTTAATTTTGATTTGATTGAGTCTAGTTTGGAAGTTTTAGTGCCTGATCTTTTTTGTTTGTCTTTCTAAGGTGCTTAGCATTTCTTCTAGTCTCTGCATACCTAAGTATTTGTTATGTGCTTTGCATATTATATGTTTTTTGTATTGTTGTTTTATTTATTAAGCATTATTTTTACAATGTTTTCGTATGCTCTACATTATCTATTGGTCTTAAGCTTAATCATTTATTAATATAAT
This sequence comes from Myopa testacea, assembly GCA_949629155.1. Taxonomy (NCBI): domain Eukaryota; kingdom Metazoa; phylum Arthropoda; class Insecta; order Diptera; family Conopidae; genus Myopa; species Myopa testacea. Next base: position 30,101,495 of record OX451347.1, read on the forward strand.
ATTTAAAATATGATTGAAGTTTATTACATATATACATATATGAATACTAAATTGCTATTAAACTTATTCTTATGACTTCAAGGATGCCGAACATTTTAGTGTTTTTGGTGTTGTTATTTATGTTGATAACTTCGCCCTGCGATTCAATTTTTCCCCATGATGGATTCAGGAGTACACAGTGCAAATATAGTAGTGGAGATGATGCTGCCCATGTGTTTTTCGTTAGGCAACTCTTCGTTCTATTTCATTTCTTTCTTGCCAGATTTTGATTGACGTGTTTCAGGGGATGGTGTTGGTTCCTAAAGTGGTGACTCTGAGGAGGACCAGTCTCTTCCTGTCACGTACTATTTTGGCTCCAAGACGTTTCAGTGGTTTGGGAGTCTTTGGATACGTGTTGCTTTATCCTCAGCGCAACTTAATGAATTTGAGTGTTTGAACTATACAGGAGCGGAGTTCGGGTATGTGAGTACACAACAGTAGAACACAAGAAGTGTAGAGTTGCAGCTGGTGGAGGGAGGTTTAACAAATGTATATTTTCATCTTCCGAACAAAATGTGACCTAACTGTCGATGGGATATCCGAATACCACTTGAATATTGAGAGCAACGACCGAGCAGACCTTATGGCAAGGACGTGTTGCAACGAACGACCCACGCGAACGAAAGTGCAACATAAGCATTATCCTAAGTTATGGATTTTTTTAGCTAGTTGGTGAGCAGGGTATTGCGGGGTAATAAAGGGCAATCACAATGGGCCGTTCCTGGCCTCGTTAAACGTGGTCCTGGCGACCACACACCCTCCTAACTTAAGCTAACTTTTAAAAGTTTCCAACAATTCAATAACTCGCATTGATTCTCCTTTGATTGATAGTTGGCAAAATGATATTTATAACTCTATTTCTTTGTCACTTAACCTAGCACATTGTTTTTGACTCTACTAGCGGCAATGAACTTGAAAATGCGATGCATGCATATTTGTTGTAGCGGTACAACAAACACACAGCGGGCGGTCATCGTACAATGCCCAAGTGGGATTTTCGAGTGATTGCCGTTAATAAATGGTTTTGTTTATTTTTGGAAAATTAATTGTGCATTTTGTTAAATGTTGAATAATGTTGAATGCATCAAGTGCATATGTTGTGAATACACGCGTTGTGACTAGCTGTAGGGTGAAAAGCGTCTAGAGTCATCAAGACTATTTGTATCTGACAGAAAATAATGTCTAGCTCTACTTACATATGTTAAAAATACACGCGTCGTGACTAGCTGTAGGGTGAAAAGCGTCTATAGTTCGAATATCCATGATGTGGTCGCATATCTAAAAAACGTATACATATTTCAAAACTCTTGACAGATGTGAAGGGCATTTGAAAGACTTCATGGATCATGGAATTGACAATAAAACATCCTTATCATGTAACATACAGGTGTCATTCGGATGAAGTCTAACACTTTGCATGTGGGTGTTGTCGATACAACGTCAGTATTCTAGGATTTTGACTAAAATATAATTTTGACGTATGGCATTCGTTTTTGACGTATGGCATTTTATTTTCAAGGCAGTCGATTTTGTACAAAAGTCTCTTTCGAGTACATTTAAAATTTCCAAGAAAAAATTACTTCGTTTCCAACTGCATGCTGAAAATCAACATATCTAATAAATCTCCGTAGCTATCGCCAACTGTTGTGAAAGAGGAATCGACTTTACCTGCATGTACGTATTCGTCGTATTTCGAAAATTATGATATCGTGTTATTTTAAGAAAACCATAAAATATTTCATAAATTAAACAATTTTGATTACTTTTTGAAGACGAACGAAACGAACGAACGAAGGATCACTGACAGTGCTTCTACACAATGGGGGTTGTCGTCGTTGGGCCTTCGACGATTGTGCCATGGAGGATTGTGCCACGGGCAAGGATCTGCCGACGTTGTGGTCTTACTATTGGGATTTGGCAAAGGTGCCGCAGGTGGATCCCCTGGACGATGGTGCCACGGGCATGGATGTGTCGCCTTTGTGGACTTTTCCTATTGGGATCCGGCAAAATGCCGCAGGTGGATCCCTTTCGTAGAGTTACCACGGTCACCAAGGTGCCGCCTGTGTGGTCCTTTTACCTGTCGGGCAGTAGTGCCGACTTTAGACAGGTGCTGAAGTAAAAAGTTGATTGGTTAGTTTTCTTACGTTTTTTTCCAATGATTATTCTTCCGACTTCTTGGTACTTCTACCCTCGTAACTGGCGGCGTTCACACTCAATATCTATAACTTCAGTCTGCACTTAATATGTAACTTCAACTGTCTGTTTTAATCCAAAAGATGGGTTTTTATATCTATCTATAGATAATTGCATCGATTTTGCAATTATCTCTTGACAACAAGTTGCGAATTTTGCTCTTCTGAATTTAGCGCGATGTTCCACTTCTTGGAATGCGGTCGCGATCGATTTTATCTAGGCCATACTGTGCCGTGTGATACTTTCTTCCGCGTTTCATATAAAAATGCAGCCTAAAAGTATGTGTTACCACACGTTAAGCATTGTTCACTACTGGGCCGAAAGGTATGTGGTGATAGCAACGTTAAGCGTTGTTATTACCAGAGCGACGATTCTGACCAACAATAGAATAAAATATTTTCAATCAATTTTTACCCAAAATAATATAATTTACCTGTTATTTGTTAATATGATGTGAAGTTGATAAACTTCCGGCGTTGATAAACTTAGTAAACAAAGTTATATAAAATTGGTATCAGGTCAAGGATGACTTCCTTACCTATTGGATCCGAATCGTTTCTTCACAATATATGATGGAAAGAACTGTTTTTCATGTAAATTGCAACTTATTGACAAAAACTGCATAAATTGTAACAAAAAGGCACAATATTGTTCACAATACCTATGATCCAAATTATTAAATAAATTAGCTGCCTAAATATTTCAAAATTTCTCCGTCGAATTAAAAAATCCACGTTAAAAATTGTTATCCGTTCCAAAGCTGGCAGATGTTTTGCTATTGGATTTCATTTCCGAACCACGTCCATCGTGACCAGAAGACAATTTGAAACCTTAAAAATTAAATATCAGTCTGGGTAAACATCTGTTCACCAGACACTGAGAAGCAATAAGAAGGATAATGAAAATACCCTTCCGAAACGAACAAACTTTTATCTCGAAATGAAAATTATATGAAAAATCTATTGACGAACCTGATGAGATATTTATCTCATCATCGTGTAGTGGTAACTTAGAAGCAATAGTAATACTTGACATACTTTCTGAAATATTTTACAAAGTTTGTTTGTTTAAGTACAAATATTTTTATATTAACTTTTTTAGTGTTTTGTCTATTATAAAGTTCAAATATTTCACAAAATCTTTAACAGCGCAATGTCATCTAGAACTCTAATAAATAGTGACCCTATGAGAAAAAGATCATCATCCGCTACCGAGACTTCCAAACCCATATCAATGGGACAAAGTAAAAGCCATGCTCAAAATAAGACAAATAGTTCTTCATATCAAAGTGGTAAGTAAAATTAACATACTATAAATATGTCTTTATATATTTATTTTTTTAAATATTCACATTTGTTATTCGTAATGGTAATCTTCTAAAAAGGCAAAAGTTAAAAAAAATACCACTTTCTTGATATTTGTTGATTTTTTCGACATAATTAATTAATAGTGGCTTTTGGAACGAACTTGTCTATTGACAAGTCTAGGCTGTTTAATGGAAAGTTCTCTCATCATCACGTCCAACTGATTGCAGGACATCTGCTATTATGGATTGACCAGGTCTCGTAAAGCTGTAATGGATAATTCCGGCGCTGAACCAGTAAACAGACACCATAAGTTTTTCTGATGAATGTTTGGTTTAGGGCTCTGTTTCGGAACCTCTTTTTTAGCGAACCATTGTGTCGAACGTTTTCGATTGTCGAATAAGATCCATTTTTCATCAACCGTTCAATGTTTGTGATATGTGTTGGAAACGTAATGCAATCGACCCTTTTTTGAAGCGGATAATTACTGGTGACGAAAAATGGATCATTTACAACAACGTTGATCGAAAACGATCATGGTCCAAGTCACAAATCATACCGAAAGCTGAAGTGCACCAAAGGAGGTCATGCTGTCAATTTGGTGGGATCACAAAGGTGTTGTGTATTTTGAGCTGCTTCCAAACGATCAACTCGTATGTTTACTGTCAACAACTGATGAAATTGGCGGAAGCAATCGAAAAGAAAAGGCCAGAATTGGCAAATCGCAAAGGAATCATTTTCCACCACAATAGTACTAGGCCTCACACATCTTTAGCAACCCGATCAAAATTATCGGACCTTGGTTGTGAAATTATGCCACATTCTCTAAATAGCCCCGAACTTGCACCCTCAGACTATCATATATTTCGAAGTTTACAAAATTTCTTAAATGGTAAAAACTACGCTAATAATGATGACCTCAAATCAAACTTGGTTGAGTTTTTTGCTGGTAAAAACCAGAAGTTCTATGAACAGGGAATAATGAAGTTACCAGAAAGATGGCAAATGGTCATCGAACGGAATGGAAAATATTTAATTGATTAAAGTCAATTTTGTATATAAAAAAGTCGTGTTATTTCATATCGCTATCTATATCTACAGTATCGGCCAAAACCTAAGCACCCCCTCAGTACATTTTTTTTAAATGATAATTTTTTTAAGAAAACAAAGTTATTAAAATTTATTTTTTTTATTTTTTTATTTATTTATATCTTTATTATTGAAAAACACAAACTTAAGGAATTCAGAATTTAATAAAAAAAAGTTAAAATTCAAAAAACATTTTAAGTCGCAAATATAAGCGGACTAAACTAAAGCACCCCCTAATATTGTGTTTGGAAATTTTACTACGCTACTGCGACATTACTGTATTAGTTAACGGTACACTCCAAAAATGCAGCAGCTATTAAGATGCAGTGTTAAGAAGAAGAACTTGTTAGAATTTATGCGAAAATTGTCATTGTTTTAAAGTTTTCGTTGAGATAAGAGTAATGGCACGCAATAAGCACTCAAGTGAATTTAAAATTAGAATTCTTGATGATTGGAGAGCCGGCTTATCAAGACATCAATTGAGTGCAAAATATTCGATCAACAGATCAATTATTTCTAGGCTAATTAAAAAGTTTTTGCAGACTGATCGCACATCTCCTACTCATTCTGGAGGAAGGCCACGTGAAACTTCGCGACATGAAGACTCCTTAATTAAAAGGACAATCCAAAATGATCCTACAGCATCTTCTAGTCACATACGAAACCGCTTAGATTTAAAAATTAACGAAAGAACGATTCGCAGAAGGGCGGTAGAGGCCGGATTATTCAGTCGACGCCTTTGCAATATTTAGGATTCAACCGTTGTCCATTTGGTCTGCGTACACGCCTTATGCCATCTGAATCCTTTAAATTAAACTTAGATTCGTCAGAAAACAGCACAGTCCTCCATTTTTG
>OX451347.1:30107174-30363466 GCA_949629155.1 Myopa testacea
GAAAACAGCACAGTCCTCCATTTTTGGACACTCCAGTTGAGATGGGCCTTGGCGAATTCAAGTCTGGCTTTTTTATTTTTTGACGATATGAAAGGTTTTTTTGCTGGTCGTCGACTGAATAATCCGGCCTCTACCGCCCTTCTGCGAATCGTTCTTTCGTTAATTTTTAAATCTAAGCGGTTTCGTATGTGACTAGAAGATGCTGTAGGATCATTTTGGATTGTCCTTTTAATTAAGGAGTCTTCATGTCGCGAAGTTTCACGTGGCCTTCCTCCAGAATGAGTAGGAGATGTGCGACCAGTCTGCAAAAACTTTTTAATTAGCCTAGAAATAATTGATCTGTTGATCGAATATTTTGCACTCAATTGATGTCTTGATAAGCCGGCTCTCCAATCATCAAGAATTCTAATTTTAAATTCACTTGAGTGCTTATTGCGTGCCATTACTCTTATCTCAACGAAAACTTTAAAACAATGACAATTTTCGCATAAATTCTAACAAGTTCTTCTTCTTAACACTGCATCTTAATAGCTGCTGCATTTTTGGAGTGTACCGTTAACTAATACAGTAATGTCGCAGTAGCGTAGTAAAATTTCCAAACACAATATTAGGGGGTGCTTTAGTTTAGTCCGCTTATATTTGCGACTTAAAATGTTTTTTGAATTTTAACTTTTTTTTATTAAATTCTGAATTCCTTAAGTTTGTGTTTTTCAATAATAAAGATATAAATAAATAAAAAAATAAAAAAAATAAATTTTAATAACTTTGTTTTCTTAAAAAAATTATCATTTAAAAAAAATGTACTGAGGGGGTGCTTAGGTTTTGGCCGATACTGTATATATATATATCACTATCTAAATATCGCTATCTGTAACATGTAGGTGGTCAATGCACATCCTTGTTTCTTTTTGAATATCAACCCTTGTGTTCTGTGTGATACAGTCCAAAAGCCCATTCGACGCCATCAATTCTAAATAATCACTTAAATTGTTAGTTACCTTATGTGTCAATATTCATGTCATCTATAACTATTAATTCTGCTTTTTCCGAACGCCTCCAATTGCTTGTTCTAATTGCTTGCTCCCCAATGAGCAGCTGAGCGCTTAGGGATGGAGGCCGATATATTGCCAGAATAGTGGTTGGGCATTTATTTATATAAACTTCGATTTGCATGTTTTCGAAATATTCTGTATCTAAGACCATAGTTTGGAATGATATTGAGTCTCTATCAAAAATTGCAATCCCCAATTTGTTTGCTTTACCATTAGCTTTTGCCATCCAAAGATATGTAGGTGTGAGTTTAGCATCTTTAGCATTAGTTTGCGATATGTAGGTGTGTTGATTTACCATGTAAATGTTAGACGCGTTCTGATTGTTGTCGCTCAAACGATTATCCGCACCACTCTCGCATTTTTTTCATAAACTCTTTTTCAAGGTCGTCGTATGTAAACGACATGCGTTTATTCAACTATATTCTTGATGTCTTTTGTACCAGTCTTCAATTCGGCCACGTCGACTTGCACACTATTGCACTGGGATCAGTTGTATTCCCTCGAGCTTGATGGTTAGCAGTTGAAGAGGCCGATTTCGATCTCTTCTTACAATTCTAGCATTTCCACATGCTTGGCTTATCTGAGGTATATTGACCATAGCTTCGTTCTGAAAGAGAGCAGTATGATGCAAAATAAAATCCCCCGTTACACTGCTGGCATTTGACGTAATGTCCTTGTGAAGGCAGTTTATTTTTGCAGTGAGTCACTGACTCTCTGTCTGCTTCATTACTAATTATGCCATTAACGGACTCAACAATAGACTTTTTATATACGCGAAAATTTCTAATATTTGACCAATTTAAGATTTATTATGTTTAATTGTGTGAAAGTTATTATATGTAAAGTATATCGATATCGGTTGGAAAGCGGATCCAAAAGATCGAATAACGTGTATAATTAGTTCGCACTATAACTATTGCACTATAAACACAAATAAATTCCCAATTCATGCATTTAAATGAAAGACCAAAAGAACTAAAATTACAATTAAGTAAATATTAAACTAAATCACAGATTAATATTCAACAAAACAGGTTGAATACGTTAGGTTCTTTTTCGGCTAAAAATACGTGTGATGGGTTAAAAACAGCTGACTAAATTTGTGAATCGAGAAATTTTTATGAAACTTAACTTCGTTTTACTTGCATAATATTCAATATTGTGCAAATATATGAGTTAACAAAGTTTTCATGTCTTTTCTAGAAGAATGCATTGGTTTTAGAACTGTCTCTTTGGTCGTTTTTATGTATTTAAAAAATCAAATTTCTGGCTTATTGTTATGAAGAAGAACAATAGTTGCATTCCTCTCTCAAAATATTTTTCTGAATTGTGTAAACAAACTTTCGAGTTGTCACAATTGCATGGGTTTTGTTTTTGTAGTCAATTATTGAGTTAATTATTGAGTTGTCATCTTGAAAAACGCACAATTACGAAGGTCTTCAACAGTCGTAAATAATTTTACGTCATCGTACATCAGGCAATTTGAGGTTTTGAAAATCCTAGGCAAGTCATTAATAAATAGTAAGTACAAAAGAGGTCCTAGGTGGCTTCCCTGTGGGACACCGGTTCTTACATCAATAGGGGTAGTTCTATCAGTTCTTACAATTAATTTTCTTCTTAAAAAATAAGACTCGATAATATTCATTTCAGTAATGTTGAGTGAAATCAATTTGTTGAAATGGAGTGACCAACTCTGTCAAATGCTTTGGAAAAGTCTGTATACAATACGTTCAGTTGTAAACCACTGTCCATCGCATTTATGCAAAAATTACTAAATATAGCTAAGTTTGTAATAATGGATCTTCCTGCAGAAGAATCGTGCTGTTGTTCCGATATATAGTGTTTAAATTCAAATGATAGACGATTGCTGACAATAAAATCTAATATTTTCGGTATAATGGGCATATTTACAATAGGTCTATAATTTTGTATACAATTTATTTTATCAAACTTGTAGATTTGAGTTACATAAAAAATCTTTCAAACATCGAGCACAGTGCCAATAGCCAAAGTTTTGTTGTAAATTAATCTAAGCGCACTACAAAGCGACTGCCCACAATTGTTTAGTAACGCCGGTGGGACCAAATCAACCAAACACTCTAATCTCTAATTTTGAGAGGTCTTGCATGGTCTGCTTTTTGGAAATTACCATAAAACTGGTATTTAAATAATGGACGAAATTATTGAAATTTATGCTGGGGTCCTCTTCCGTGAAAACCGAGGAGAAATACGTTGCAAGTAAAGTGGAAATATATTGAGGATTATAAGCAACAAGATCTGGTATTCCATATTTGATTTAGGTAAATTTTAATGTTTACGTTTATAGCCTGTTTCCATAAAAATAGTTAATCCGATTAAGGAGTTCGAAAATTGATCAGCTGATCTAGTGTTTCCATACATAATCCGGTCCAGGCTGTCAAACCGAAAAGAAGAAATAAACAACTGTTGTTTTGTTTATACCCTGCACACGAAGTGAGAGGGTATATTCACTTACTGCTTCCGTTTGTAACGCATTAAAGGAGGCGTGTAGCGCAGTAGCGTAGTAAAATTTCCAAACACAATATTAGGGGGTGCTTTAGTTTAGTCCGCTTATATTTGCGACTTAAAATGTTTTTTGAATTTTAACTTTTTTTTATTAAATTCTGAATTCCTTAAGTTTGTGTTTTTCAATAATAAAGATATAAATAAATAAAAAAATAAAAAAAATAAATTTTAATAACTTTGTTTTCTTAAAAAAATTATCATTTAAAAAAAATGTACTGAGGGGGTGCTTAGGTTTTGGCCGATACTGTATATATATATATCACTATCTAAATATCGCTATCTGTAACATGTAGGTGGTCAATGCACATCCTTGTTTCTTTTTGAATATCAACCCTTGTGTTCTGTGTGATACAGTCCAAAAGCCCATTCGACGCCATCAATTCTAAATAATCACTTAAATTGTTAGTTACCTTATGTGTCAATATTCATGTCATCTATAACTATTAATTCTGCTTTTTCCGAACGCCTCCAATTGCTTGTTCTAATTGCTTGCTCCCCAATGAGCAGCTGAGCGCTTAGGGATGGAGGCCGATATATTGCCAGAATAGTGGTTGGGCATTTATTTATATAAACTTCGATTTGCATGTTTTCGAAATATTCTGTATCTAAGACCATAGTTTGGAATGATATTGAGTCTCTATCAAAAATTGCAATCCCCAATTTGTTTGCTTTACCATTAGCTTTTGCCATCCAAAGATATGTAGGTGTGAGTTTAGCATCTTTAGCATTAGTTTGCGATATGTAGGTGTGTTGATTTACCATGTAAATGTTAGACGCGTTCTGATTGTTGTCGCTCAAACGATTATCCGCACCACTCTCGCATTTTTTTCATAAACTCTTTTTCAAGGTCGTCGTATGTAAACGACATGCGTTTATTCAACTATATTCTTGATGTCTTTTGTACCAGTCTTCAATTCGGCCACGTCGACTTGCACACTATTGCACTGGGATCAGTTGTATTCCCTCGAGCTTGATGGTTAGCAGTTGAAGAGGCCGATTTCGATCTCTTCTTACAATTCTAGCATTTCCACATGCTTGGCTTATCTGAGGTATATTGACCATAGCTTCGTTCTGAAAGAGAGCAGTATGATGCAAAATAAAATCCCCCGTTACACTGCTGGCATTTGACGTAATGTCCTTGTGAAGGCAGTTTATTTTTGCAGTGAGTCACTGACTCTCTGTCTGCTTCATTACTAATTATGCCATTAACGGACTCAACAATAGACTTTTTATATACGCGAAAATTTCTAATATTTGACCAATTTAAGATTTATTATGTTTAATTGTGTGAAAGTTATTATATGTAAAGTATATCGATATCGGTTGGAAAGCGGATCCAAAAGATCGAATAACGTGTATAATTAGTTCGCACTATAACTATTGCACTATAAACACAAATAAATTCCCAATTCATGCATTTAAATGAAAGACCAAAAGAACTAAAATTACAATTAAGTAAATATTAAACTAAATCACAGATTAATATTCAACAAAACAGGTTGAATACGTTAGGTTCTTTTTCGGCTAAAAATACGTGTGATGGGTTAAAAACAGCTGACTAAATTTGTGAATCGAGAAATTTTTATGAAACTTAACTTCGTTTTACTTGCATAATATTCAATATTGTGCAAATATATGAGTTAACAAAGTTTTCATGTCTTTTCTAGAAGAATGCATTGGTTTTAGAACTGTCTCTTTGGTCGTTTTTATGTATTTAAAAAATCAAATTTCTGGCTTATTGTTATGAAGAAGAACAATAGTTGCATTCCTCTCTCAAAATATTTTTCTGAATTGTGTAAACAAACTTTCGAGTTGTCACAATTGCATGGGTTTTGTTTTTGTAGTCAATTATTGAGTTAATTATTGAGTTGTCATCTTGAAAAACGCACAATTACGAAGGTCTTCAACAGTCGTAAATAATTTTACGTCATCGTACATCAGGCAATTTGAGGTTTTGAAAATCCTAGGCAAGTCATTAATAAATAGTAAGTACAAAAGAGGTCCTAGGTGGCTTCCCTGTGGGACACCGGTTCTTACATCAATAGGGGTAGTTCTATCAGTTCTTACAATTAATTTTCTTCTTAAAAAATAAGACTCGATAATATTCATTTCAGTAATGTTGAGTGAAATCAATTTGTTGAAATGGAGTGACCAACTCTGTCAAATGCTTTGGAAACGTCTGTATACAATACGTTCAGTTGTAAACCACTGTCCATCGCATTTATGCAAAAATTACTAAATATAGCTAAGTTTGTAATAATGGATCTTCCTGCAGAAGAATCGTGCTGTTGTTCCGATATATAGTGTTTAAATTCAAATGATAGACGATTGCTGACAATAAAATCTAATATTTTCGGTATAATGGGCATATTTACAATAGGTCTATAATTTTGTATACAATTTATTTTATCAAACTTGTAGATTTGAGTTACATAAAAAATCTTTCAAACATCGAGCACAGTGCCAATAGCCAAAGTTTTGTTGTAAATTAATCTAAGCGCACTACAAAGCGACTGCCCACAATTGTTTAGTAACGCCGGTGGGACCAAATCAACCAAACACTCTAATCTCTAATTTTGAGAGGTCTTGCATGGTCTGCTTTTTGGAAATTACCATAAAACTGGTATTTAAATAATGGACGAAATTATTGAAATTTATGCTGGGGTCCTCTTCCGTGAAAACCGAGGAGAAATACGTTGCAAGTAAAGTGGAAATATATTGAGGATTATAAGCAACAAGATCTGGTATTCCATATTTGATTTAGGTAAATTTTAATGTTTACGTTTATAGCCTGTTTCCATAAAAATAGTTAATCCGATTAAGGAGTTCGAAAATTGATCAGCTGATCTAGTGTTTCCATACATAATCCGGTCCAGGCTGTCAAACCGAAAAGAAGAAATAAACAACTGTTGTTTTGTTTATACCCTGCACACGAAGTGAGAGGGTATATTCACTTACTGCTTCCGTTTGTAACGCATTAAAGGAGGCGTGTAGCGCAGTAGCGTAGTAAAATTTCCAAACACAATATTAGGGGGTGCTTTAGTTTAGTCCGCTTATATTTGCGACTTAAAATGTTTTTTGAATTTTAACTTTTTTTTATTAAATTCTGAATTCCTTAAGTTTGTGTTTTTCAATAATAAAGATATAAATAAATAAAAAAATAAAAAAAATAAATTTTAATAACTTTGTTTTCTTAAAAAAATTATCATTTAAAAAAAATGTACTGAGGGGGTGCTTAGGTTTTGGCCGATACTGTATATATATATATCACTATCTAAATATCGCTATCTGTAACATGTAGGTGGTCAATGCACATCCTTGTTTCTTTTTGAATATCAACCCTTGTGTTCTGTGTGATACAGTCCAAAAGCCCATTCGACGCCATCAATTCTAAATAATCACTTAAATTGTTAGTTACCTTATGTGTCAATATTCATGTCATCTATAACTATTAATTCTGCTTTTTCCGAACGCCTCCAATTGCTTGTTCTAATTGCTTGCTCCCCAATGAGCAGCTGAGCGCTTAGGGATGGAGGCCGATATATTGCCAGAATAGTGGTTGGGCATTTATTTATATAAACTTCGATTTGCATGTTTTCGAAATATTCTGTATCTAAGACCATAGTTTGGAATGATATTGAGTCTCTATCAAAAATTGCAATCCCCAATTTGTTTGCTTTACCATTAGCTTTTGCCATCCAAAGATATGTAGGTGTGAGTTTAGCACCTTTAGCATTAGTTTGCGATATGTAGGTGTGTTGATTTACCATGTAAATGTTAGACGCGTTCTGATTGTTGTCGCTCAAACGATTATCCGCATCACTCTCGCATTTTTTTCATAAACTCTTTTTCAAGGTCGTCGTATGTAAACGACATGCGTTTATTCAACTATATTCTTGATGTCTTTTGTACCAGTCTTCAATTCGGCCACGTCGACTTGCACACTATTGCACTGGGATCAGTTGTATTCCCTCGAGCTTGATGGTTAGCAGTTGAAGAGGCCGATTTCGATCTCTTCTTACAATTCTAGCATTTCCACATGCTTGGCTTATCTGAGGTATATTGACCATAGCTTCGTTCTGAAAGAGAGCAGTATGATGCAAAATAAAATCCCCCGTTACACTGCTGGCATTTGACGTAATGTCCTTGTGAAGGCAGTTTATTTTTGCAGTGAGTCACTGACTCTCTGTCTGCTTCATTACTAATTATGCCATTAACGGACTCAACAATAGACTTTTTATATACGCGAAAATTTCTAATATTTGACCAATTTAAGATTTATTATGTTTAATTGTGTGAAAGTTATTATATGTAAAGTATATCGATATCGGTTGGAAAGCGGATCCAAAAGATCGAATAACGTGTATAATTAGTTCGCACTATAACTATTTTTTTTCACTGAATCACGGAGAAACTTTTACGCGTCTGCTTACTTCAACAGCTAAGACAGAAAATTAAAATTAGATAAACACAAATAAATTCCCAATTCATGCATTTAAATGAAAGACCAAAAGAACTAAAATTACAATTAAGTAAATATTAAACTAAATCACAGATTAATATTCAACAAAACAGGTTGAATACGTTAGGTTCTTTTTCGGCTAAAAATACGTGTGATGGGTTAAAAACAGCTGACTAAATTTGTGAATCGAGAAATTTTTATGAAACTTAACTTCGTTTTACTTGCATAATATTCAATATTGTGCAAATATATGAGTTAACAAAGTTTTCATGTCTTTTCTAGAAGAATGCATTGGTTTTAGAACTGTCTCTTTGGTCGTTTTTATGTATTTAAAAAATCAAATTTCTGGCTTATTGTTATGAAGAAGAACAATAGTTGCATTCCTCTCTCAAAATATTTTTCTGAATTGTGTAAACAAACTTTCGAGTTGTCACAATTGCATGGGTTTTGTTTTTGTAGTCAATTATTGAGTTAATTATTGAGTTGCCATCTTGAAAAACGCACAATTACGAAGGTCTTCAACAGTCGTAAATAATTTTACGTCATCGTACATCAGGCAATTTGAGGTTTTGAAAATCCTAGGCAACTCATTAATAAATAGTAAGTACAAAAGAGGTCCTAGGTGGCTTCCCTGTGGGACACCGGTTCTTACATCAATAGGGGTAGTTCTATCAGTTCTTACAATTAATTTTCTTCTTAAAAAATAAGACTCGATAATATTCATTTCAGTAATGTTGAGTGAAATCAATTTGTTGAAATGGAGTGACCAACTCTGTCAAATGCTTTGGAAAAGTCTGTATACAATACGTTCAGTTGTAAACCACTGTCCATCGCATTTATGCAAAAATTACTAAATATAGCTAAGTTTGTAATAATGGATCTTCCTGCAGAAGAATCGTGCTGTTGTTCCGATATATAGTGTTTAAATTCAAATGATAGACGATTGCTGACAATAAAATCTAATATTTTCGGTATAATGGGCATATTTACAATAGGTCTATAATTTTGTATACAATTTATTTTATCAAACTTGTAGATTTGAGTTACATAAAAAATCTTTCAAACATCGAGCACAGTGCCAATAGCCAAAGTTTTGTTGTAAATTAATCTAAGCGCACTACAAAGCGACTGCCCACAATTGTTTAGTAACGCCGGTGGGACCAAATCAACCAAACACTCTAATCTCTAATTTTGAGAGGTCTTGCATGGTCTGCTTTTTGGAAATTACCATAAAACTGGTATTTAAATAATGGACGAAATTATTGAAATTTATGCTGGGGTCCTCTTCCGTGAAAACCGAGGAGAAATACGTTGCAAGTAAAGTGGAAATATATTGAGGATTATAAGCAACAAGATCTGGTATTCCATATTTGATTTAGGTAAATTTTAATGTTTACGTTTATAGCCTGTTTCCATAAAAATAGTTAATCCGATTAAGGAGTTCGAAAATTGATCAGCTGATCTAGTGTTTCCATACATAATCCGGTCCAGGCTGTCAAACCGAAAAGAAGAAATAAACAACTGTTGTTTTGTTTATACCCTGCACACGAAGTGAGAGGGTATATTCACTTACTGCTTCCGTTTGTAACGCATTAAAGGAGGCGTGACAGGTATAGAAAAGTATATATATTCTTGATCAGCGTGATCAAGTCGATCTCCTGAGTCGATTTAGCCATGTCCGTCCGTCTGTCTGTCTGTCTGTCTGTCTGTCTGTCCGTCTGTTCGTCTGTCCGTCTGTGGAAATCACGATTACAAGAGAACGAATAGAGATATCTTCTTCAAACTGGGCACGAATATTGTCTATCATTAGAAACTCATCGCTATTGAAAATGAGCAAAATCGGATCATTACCACGCCTACTTTTTATAGTGAATATAAATTAATCCATGCTTATAGCTTAATTTCCCAGCTTGTAGAACGAATTTGCGGTTGAAATTTTGTCCAGAAGTTCACTATCTCTGACTAAAATAGACTACTAAAAATGGGCGTGGTCCGCCCACTAATTAAATAAAACTCGATTACAAGAGAGCGAATAGAGATATTTTCATAAAATTTGGCACGAATATTGTTTAGCCTTAGAAACTCATAGGTATTGAAAATGGGCAAAATCGGACCATTACCACGCCTACTTTTTATAGTGAATATAAATTAATCCATGCTTATATCTCAATTTCCCAGCATGTAAAACGAATAAATTTTGTCCAGAAGTAGACTATCTCTGACCAAAACAAGACTACCACAAATGGGCGTGGTCCGCCCACTAATTAAATAAAATTCGATTACAGGAGAACGAATAGAGACATTTTCATCAAATTTGGCACGAATATTCTCTGTCATCACAGGATATTTGAAATTGAAAAGGAAAAAAATTAGACCATAGCCACGCCCAATTTTTAAGTAAACGTGTGTAGGGTATATGAACTTCGGCCAGGCCGAAGTTAACACTCTTTCTGGTTGTATATTTACGCAGCTATTTTTAAAATTGTGCATCGCTTTAATTTATAATACAATGAATAAAATAATAATGTTCAAAATTATTGAAATGTATTTTGGTATGGTGACGAAACTCGCAAGTTTACAGACTTTGGAAAGCGAAAAGTCGTACCTCGTAAATAGCAAATTCCTCTTAGTATGTCGAGTTTTTTTGACATTTGGCAGAATAGTTTGGGGACATAAATTATCTCTTTCTAACTAATTTGCACTAGACAAAGAGAAAGATAGTGTGTCTGCAATTCCGAACTTCGAAACAGACTTGAAAACTAAAAACTGAGGCTAAAACCCAAACGGAGTTTAAACGTAGTTTTCGAGTGGTTTTGGGGCTTAAAACAGTTTATTCCAAAAACCTGGAAAAACCATTTTATGGAAACAGGCAGGAATTATAGAAAATCCAGAAAACTTTTGGGTTAGTTTTTATATTATTCTCAATTTGTGCGATATATTTTTTATATAGAAAGCTCGATAAGTAATCAAATTCTTTCCTTCGTTAAAGAAATTTCTCTATCCCTTGGCAGATTAGTTTTTAAGAAAAGTCTCTGAGACTTGTTCCTCAAATTCTTATAATGACAAAGTCGCTTGATGTACCATGGCAAATGGGGACGCGTTGCTGAAACCCTCTTAGGTACGAATAGGGCAAAGACCTCATCAAGGACCGCTTTAAAAGTAAAATACATATTCTGTAGGTCTAATAATTTTCAAGTTGACTACCAGTTTATACTGTTAAAATAAGAATTAAGCAATGCATAATTCGCCTTATTGAAATTATAAAGTATATCGGGTGATTTTAAAGATGAATATGAATATTCGTAGAAACTAAATTTAATAATAATAGCCACGTGGTGTATAGATGGTCAGAGGGGTGTAACACCTAGTTAAATAATAATTTAGATTATTATTCTAATATCCTGTTTAAGTGGTTGGTTAACCTTAAAAAGATTAAGAGCGTATATTGCATCACAGAAGTACTTCTTTAACTGCTAGGTTTAAGTTATATGGGAGAAGCATTTTATCATGTGAACAAAAATTCCAAGCAATATTTCCAAGATTAAAATCTCCCAAAATACATGGGGTCTGTTTGCAATCTATATTTAAATTAATGTGGATGATAATAAATATACGAGGGTAGTCCCAGAAGTATCCGACCTGACGTATAGATGGCGGTTGTTGTTTGAAAAGAATGACTATGGTAGAGAGTACCAAATTTATAAAGCTTAAGTTTGAAGTTTGACGACGCTACCGCCGTTTTTTCTTGAAAACTCTGCTTTGTTGCTGTGAAACTTCGCCAAACACTCGATTCAAACATTCTCACGACGCTGTTTTTGTTCCATTGTGAGTAATCGCGGCACCCAATTTTTTCCATGTTTACAAATTAACTGAGAGCGTTCACTATTGATGGCTGCCAAATAAATACTGAACAACGTAGCGTCGTCGAACTTCAAACTTAAGCTTTGTAAAGTTGGTACTCTCTACCGTAGTCCTTCTTTTCAAACAACAACCGCCATCTATACGCCAGGTCGGGTACTTCTGGGACTACCCTCGTATGATGCTTTTCAAATAAGCTTAGTGAACTATTCGGTGGTAAGTAGCTTAGAAAGAATACACTTTCGTTCTTACAAACATTGGTTAAATTGAAAGAAACTGAAACAGCAATTTGTTCAGTGGGAATTTGTGAATTGGGAAGAAGAATTTTCTTGGTGATGAAATTCGTAGAAACAGCAATCAATACTCCTCCGCCTCTAGATAACCTGGAATTTATATAGCGATCTCGTCGATAGATCACATATCAGGAGTCAAAACGTTCTGTGGAGAGGAAAGTGGTTGTCAACCAATTCTCCACAATAGCAATAACGTCGAAGTTTTAATGTATTCACTTAACCGATAAAGACCAAAACTCTTTGTTAAAGACTCGCTTGAATAATGGCGCTGGTACGCCAACTTTGAAGTTGATGAAGCGATATTTCGTGATATCCGCATTCTTTTCCATAAGCCTATTACAGGAATTTACATTTGAGGAAACATTTAGTTGATTCGCAACAAAATTTCGTACAGCCTCTGGATTAGTGTTGACTTTAAGTTTCGATATATGCATAAATTTTCAATCATGTACTACTTGTATATCATTTATTGTAGAAGCTTGACCGACTAATTTGTTTTTGTTATTTTAATTATAATTTGGGTTTTTCTTCTTTCGAACAATAAACCAGTCTCTCCTTCTTGTCAATTTCTTTTCAACACACACCACTGCTGGTTCTTTATCTATACCTGAAGCACAGCCAGAAGGTGACGAGAGAACAACGACGTTTTCTGGTTCGGCAACTACACTTGAAGCAAGAGTCGTAGGTGACGAGAGTGTTGTTTCAGGAGTGTTGAATAGACTGATGAGATAAAAGAAAAATCGTAGAATGAACTGAAGGTCATTCAGAAAACAGAGAATAAAGTCCACAATTTCGCCATACAAAAGGATGTCAAACGAAATTGAGGTGGTGAATAAATTGATCTCAATTTCAACGAAATTGGAAGCGAAATTAGCTAGAAATAAAAAATCAACCCTGATTTTGTAATAGAATGTGTTATAAATTGGTATTGAACTGGCAGCACTGAGTACATTTAACAAGTACAATTATGGCATTGACGAACGTATTGAAAAATGAAAGAAGTCATTGAAGAAGTGCTTTTGAAGAAGTCTTCATCGTTGACTTGGCAATCGGACTCCCAAAATTAACTCCTTCGATTCCTTAATGAAAATAATGCTTAATTGCGGATATAAATGAGCACTTAATTTCCCTCACCACAGTTGATCGTAGTGCCCCAAATGAAGACGCCAAAGCTAGCAATACTGTTTGCCTTGTCATTAGACTGGCAATCTGGAGTCCTGTTTCTCCGTAGCTGTGTTTGCGAAGCATTTATGTTTCTGATAGAATCCATATACATATATGTTAATTATTTGTAAAACTTGGATAATTTCCATTGTTTTCTAATGCTAATAAAACTCTCGCGCAGTAAACAAACGAAACGTCAAATGAAATTGGGAATGCCTAAACCGAACACTGCCAATTCCAAATATAATTGTGTCAATTTCGAGGGCAATTTCGGCCTGGTGCGAACACGTTATAACCAAAGAAAATACGTAATAACGTGAAAATCGACTCAGATATGAATGACAGTGCTGGCAACCTAAAAAACAAAAAGGATAGAAATTGAAGTGGGGGTCCTGATATTGGAACTCGCAAGCCTAAATTTTGCTTATATGAGATTGCGCATTTTGTATGTATGTATATTGTATGTTCTTTAGTTACATCAATTATAGCACTATTGTATTGCGATCCCTAAGAAATATTTGTAAAAATGATAAAAATGCTCAAACATGGTAATTCTTTGTGATCTGCAAACAGGGGAAGTCTGCAAGACTACGTAAACTTTGTTTATGTTTGTGTTTCTCCTCAAAACTCTACTTAAAAAAGTTACTTCGTACCATTTGCATCCCATTGCGATGAGTTCCGTTCGAGTTTGCGTTTAACCCTTCTCTCCATAACTAGGTCTGTCCAGACCTTTTCATTTTCAAAAAGGTTTTTTAATATTAATCTTAAAGCACGGTTTTTCTTAAGTACGTTTTTTTTATGATTATGTGTGGAAAAAAATTTAAGGAAAAACTTTTTAGCGAGAAAACGCGTTTTTTCAACAGCAACTCCTAGCATCAACGGACTAGGTCTGGCTAGACCTAGCAGGATTTTTCCACATATTATATGTGAAGACATTTTTATAATTCGTTGGAAACAATATTTTTTGTAATAATTAATTCATTTTTATTGCACCATAAGAAAATACGTATTTTTTACGTATTTTCGGCTAAGCAATTGCCCCCTAATTGTTTTATGGCGCTCATTATGGCATCTTCAAATTTTTTATAAAAACGGAATATTTCTGTAGCTTAGCTAGTTAGCTTTTCAGATCAAAAGACTATATAAATGAAGATAAAAAGATCCTGTTTTCATTGAGTATTTTCATAAAAATTTTCATAAAAGTATTTTGAAAGTGTTAGAAGCATTATATAATTATTTGGTTATAGTGGCTGAAGATCTTCAAGCATTCAACTGGCGGCGAATGAATGAAGAGCAAAGAGAGGAGTATATTCGAAGACTTGTGGAAGAAGTACCAGAGACTTCTGACTTGGATTTTTAGTGAGGGCGACGATTATATTCCTGAAGAAGACATGTCTGATGACGATGCGGAATTGTTAGTTGGAGGAATCAGCGAAATTCAGGATAGCAATGACGAGGATGTTCTGGAAGAGCTGCAAGCTGAAAATGATCGTGTTATTTAAGATATGAATGACGAACTAACAGACGAGTATTATCTGGCTCGTGACGGAACCAAATGGTATAAGCAACCACCAACCAATAGGTCGTCTAAGAGCTCATAACATCATTCGAAGAGCCGCTGGCAGCGCAAGACGTGGAATAGCTCGTAATCATCTCAGCATCTTCAAAACGATAATTTCTGAAGATATGGTGAATATAATCATGCGACATACAAATAGAAAGGCGCAGACGATAACTGCAAAATTCAACGAAAGCAATCCGTATAAGATGAAATCCTGGAAACCTATCACACAAGATAAACTGCATGCCTATTTTGGTGTTTGTCTAGTAGCTGAATAGTAGCTTTTACCGAATTGAATTTTCCACGGCCAGTCATGATTTAGATATCTTCGGCCTTAGAGCTGGCGGGTCACGAGTGCTTTTGTTTGAGCGTCGACAGAGTAAAGAGAGACTTAACCCTAATAAGTACACCAACATTTTATTGGACAGATTCAGAGATTGTGCTCGCATGGATAAATGCAAAGTCATCATCATTTCATACCCTTGTCGCGAATAGAGTAGCACCAATACACGAATCGTCTAAGATTTACTGTCTCGAGGACTATCTCCGGCACGTTTTCATGATTGAAGCCTATGGTTTTATGGTCCGTTCTTTTAGCATGGACGGTATTCAAGTTGGTTAGGCGAGTCATTCAAGCATTCGAATTCAAAGATGACATCAACAAATTAACCAAGGCCACAGAATTGAACAAAAGGAGTTCCTTATTAGGGGGTGATACAGGGAGCATCATGGTGCGTGTCTCAAATAAAACTTTAAAGTTGCTCACTGCTACACGACAAATTATTATGCATGACTCAAATTCGTGTACGTGCAAGCGGTTCAGAGTGTTATTGTAAGCGCTTTCCTTTCAACGAAAGCACTGTACGGAGTGATTGATTTGACGTGTCATATATTGTACTAATAAGCGTTAATTAGATTATATAAACATAGAACTCTTATTAAGAAAATCAGAATAAGTTTTGAACATTCACTTTCATTTTGCAACAATTGTCTACGGTTCAAGTGCCGAGGCAATCACATCATCTTCCCTACAATTGTCACTGGTTCAATGGCCGTGGCACCTACTAACATTGGAAACTCTACATAAATTATACTTAAATTAAATAAAACTTTCGTTTTATGGTGGACTTTACTATGGTGCTGTTGGTATTTAGTCCCACTTTGCTACACCATTCCTTCGTAATTACGCAGCCATTCTGAACTATGTTTCACAGCGTTTCGTCAAACCTTTATCTAGCCAGAATTATAATGTCATTTGCATATCCGACACATTCAATGCCGTTATTTGTAAGAATAGTGAGGAGTTCATCTACCACGAGGTTCCATAAGAGTGGGGGAGTGCCGAGTATACTCGAATGTTCCTCTTCTAGGTAGGTTTCTACAGACAAGGTAGGGAGTACCACTACTTTTCTAAAGTTGCCCTGTAGTACTTACGAAGTACTTTCTTAAAGTTATCCCTTTTTGGCTTTTGGATTTTTTTATTCAGTTTTATTCTAAGCACACCGGGGATCTGCCAGTCCGCGGTGCATTTATCCACGTTAAGTGTTAAAGTTAACTTATTGTGTAACTTATCCATCTCGGTTCTGAGTCTGGTAAGCTCGGTGTTCCTTGGGTGCGTGTTCTAGTAGGACAGCATAATGGTATGCATATTGAGTTCTTCTACAGTATGTTCGACCACGAAGGGCTATTCAGTGGATATAGGTTGTCTACTGTTCTTAAGTTCGAATTAAGTTAATTGAAATAGTGAGCCGATATAGTCCTCCAAGGATTTCGCCTAAGGGCACTAACAAGGAGTTTACCGTCGGACATGAGGGCTCGTCTGTAAGTTTCCAATGCCGAACAAAATTTTTGATTCTACTGTTGCCAATAATTAGGCTTAAGACGTCTTCTATGGCCCTAGTCGCTAAAGTGGATATTTCCTATATTACGGATATCTAAATCAGATCCACGTATGTATTAAAAAAGGTACTCACCCCTAATGTTAACGTTGCAACTGCCCCAGACTATATTATGCTCTTGCATCGCATCCGATTGTTGGGTGGCCAACCTTGGCGCCTACGCATATCCACAAGCTCAGCAACTTCTCTAGGTGGAATGTCGTTGGAGTTCCCAGGGAAGTATGCGGAGGCCAATAGTATAGGTCGCGGAGTGCCATCGAGCTCCACCTTCGTCTCGATCGCCACCATGCCCCGACTCCTGTAAGGGTGGCGCCTCAACTTCTATCAGGGCAGTGTTCTCTTTGTCAGTAAGTGTCATCCATCTCTGCACTGCATCTCTGCAAGTCCGAAAAGTTCAACGCCCTCAAGCAATTGTTGCAAGTCGGGATTGTTGCATCTACTTCCTTTGCGCCAGTAAGGTAGCGCCTTGTGATTCGGATGGTTTGACAGGTTTAACCAGAACTACCTCTACAGTGACTGGATGTTCTTCTTCCTGTATAGGCTTGGACTCCGCAGCAGTTTTGGTAGTATACACCTTGACTTTCCTAAATCTATAGTTGATGGTGTATCCATTTCTTTTTATAGTCTCAAAGGAGGTATGATCAATGGATGCCATCACCGCCCTGTGCCTTCTTTGACGACTAACATCTTCCACAACTTGGTGTTGACACCCGAATTCTGGGCTTAGATAAGGGAAAGAAGTTTGCTTTGCTCTTGTCAAGAGCACCTTGGCACGAAGATGACGACATTATGCACCTCAGGCATACCTTGCCCAAGACACGTCATCAGCTCTACCCCCTTCCACTCAGCCAAGTTGGGTACCTTTTCCAGCAGCCTCAACGCTGTATGGTCGTCTCTGCAGTGGACCATAAGGTACCCCGGTCGTCGCTGCCGTTGACTTATGCCCTTCAGCTTTTGTCCGTTCTTCTTGAGGTGTGAGTTCCTCTGAAAAGTAGCCCAGGTACCATTTCACTACCACGCCACTCAATCCCTTTCTTAATGGGTCGTCCCGTCTGGAAGATCCTTCTTTGCAGCTCCAGCTTCAGAGTTACTAGCCTCTGTAATCTTCATCCTGTCTGTATCCCCTTCCTTGCCGCCAGTGTTACCAGCTGGGGGAGCAAGTCTTAGTCTTCTTAACAGGACATTCCTGGTAGTGGTTGGCTGATCGTCAAGCATTGCTTGCTCCAAACGGCCAACGGCTTGACTTGCGGTCCAGTCCCGCCAGCGAAGTAGTAGTTTTGTTTTTTTATTGTGTTTACCCATACAAGTACAGTAAGACCCCGCTTAACACTGTTTCGTTTTAGCGCTGATCTGACTGACTTGGAATTTTATTTGTTTTTATAAGTATATTCGTTTATATTGTTTTTATTTTTGTAAGAAATAAATGTTTGGTTTTATTTTATTAAAAAGACATAATTATTAAATTTAATACCTAACCAATTTTCTATCCATCTTCCCCTAACCCCATTATGTATTTACATATATTAGATAGCCTCGTTTAGCGCTGTTTCGCATTACGCTCTACTTTGATGGAACGTATCCCCCGCGTTAAGCGGGGTCTTACTATATATTTACTGCGGAGAAAGTGTGGTCCATATGTACAGAGATACGCTTTATACAAAGAAGGCTAGGTAATCCGGAGGGCGCCATGTATCCCAAAACTACGTTAGCGACTGGGCTATTTTTTAAACTTAAATAAATTTTAAACTTAATAAAGTTACATATTTATTCATTCATATACATATTTAATTTTTTTTGCAGAATTGGTTCATTTTCTATTTCTTTTTGAGTATAAAGAAATGCAAAAAAACAAAATAATGTAATAGTGTAATAATGTAAATGTTATTTGGGTGTTTTAGTTTTTTTAGTATAACTTCTATAGTAAACTTGTGTAACGAAGCTCCGGTTTGTCCGGTTTATAGCCAGGGTATGGTCTCAGTCGTTGTCCGAGATCCTGTTACAGAATTTAAAAGAAGTTTCAGTAACCCTCTTGATTTCAAATACAAGCTTTATTTTCTTCCTTAAATTATAGGCACAATGATGAAGATGTGACTCGATATGCTAGTGACACCGAATGGTCGAGTCGCCGCTCTAATTGTTGCTGTTGGGATCGTTGTTGCTTCGGTGGCCCTGTCGACTCCCTAAGTCGATCGTTCAAAGTTCGTAATCGCTGTTAGTCTGGTCTAGGTGGCACCTCTACGGCAGGCGATCGTTTAGATTGCGCCTACTGCGTAAGGGTATCCAGGATGTTCCGGGCGCAGTGGAACGATCGTTAAGATTACGTACCCACGACGCAAAGGCTTCCCCGACTACTCTGAGGACAATGCACCTGTTGTGTCGCTTGTCCGCGTGAAATTTCTGCAGCCGGCGATCGCTTAGATTGCGCCTACTGGGCAAGGGTGTCTAGGATGACCCTGGCGTGGTGGAACGATCGTTCACATTACGTAACCACAAACGCAAAGCTTCCTCGACAACCCCGAAGTCCACGTACTTGTTGCGTCGTTGGTCCAGATGGAACTTCTGCAGCAGGCGATCGTTTACATTGCGCCTACTGGGTAAGTGTGTCTAGGATGTCCCTAGCGCGGTGGAACGATCGTTTAGATTACGTAACCACAACGCAAAGCTTCCTCGACAACCCCGAAGACCACGCATTTGTTATGTAATCTGTGACCGTCACTAAGCTTTCGCTCTACCCGCTACTTACTCAGGTATATGTCGTGTGTCCTGTCTCGTAGATTGATCCTTGATCAGTATGCCTGCGCTGCGTTTGCCTCTGTTGACTCCAACTCCTGCACGTATTGTCTCGTCGCAGGTTACTCGTTGACTCCTTCTTTGATGCTCGCTGCTTGCTGATTACAACTTACGTACGTGTTGTCTCGTTGCTGGTTCTTCGCTGACTGACTTTTGCTTGCCTCGATGCTTCGCTGTTGACTTCATGTGTTTTGCGTGCTCTCTCTAACACATCATGCGCTGACGGCGGTGCTTTCCTTACCTACTGTCGTAACTACTACAGGGTAGTTCCGAGTTGCTTAATTTCTGAGCTAATATCTATTTTACACTTTATAACTTAAATTCTATTATAGTTACTTAATTTCTAGTTAAACAATATATTTAAACCCGCTTCATGGTTAGTAATTATAAAGAAGAAATAGAAAAAAAAATAGACGATAAAAAATATATGTTGTGGAATTGAAATTCCTGTAAAGAATTTAGATCCTCACTAGAGCTGCACAAGATGTCTTGAATTGCTATAGGCACCATGCCACAGTATTGCCTTGCTGTGCACTGTCGTGCACAAATAAACGATTTGACACGAACACTTCAAAGCAACTACCCGAACAAGCCGTGACTGCCTTGCCGTCTACCTGCTTCGCACAAGACATTGTGTTCCGTTGCTTTTCTGTGAAGGCAATGAACGGCTTGAATTGTAAGAAAAGGCAATAGTGCCTTTAGGAAGGCAACAAGACATCGAAAATAGCAATACTGCTATGATGTCGGCAACGATGCGCAGTTATATGAAGCTATCTCATTCTTTTGCATGAGGCTTCGTTTGAGTTTAGCACCATTCGTTGCTTTACATTGCCATGCGTCATCAGTTGTCATAGCAATTGTCATGCATTGCTATGCATTGCCTTTTCGTTCAAAAAAGCAACGAGTGGCAATGAATACTATTGCCTTGTTGTGCTTTGCTATCAGCACGCTTACGGCAGTCAATGTCTTGATTCGAAAGCAAAATAAGCAAGCAGTGCAAGGCTTGAAATTTTTGTTGTGGCTTGATGTGCGTTTCAAGACATCTTGTGCAGCTCTCTAATCCTCACACTCGCTAGCAATATAAAAAATATTGAAATTAGACATGACTAAGCTCAATAGCCACAGAATTAATACAGAGTGGTCCTTTGAGATGAGCGTTTTTTTTTCTTGTTGAAATAATGTATCGTTATAGGAATTATATAGGAATGAAAAATCTCTATATTAACGTAGCGATGCGTTTCTTCATTTGTGGAATTAACAACAAATGTCTTCTTATTTTTCTCCAGTTTCAATATATTTGCATTTTATATTTATTTATCTAATCACTGAAACAGTAGCTTATCAATTATGCTTACTATTTTATAGGATTCTTATATGGAAGAGAAAGGGCTGATAGTCTGCCCTCATCAAGAATACGTACTTCAACCGATTGCGGCAATCGAAGTGTATTAACATTAACTATGCAGCATTTGAGAAATAATTTGGAATATGTACTTTGTTCTCAATCATTTCCTCAGCGCCAAGAAAGTAATATACCAGAAAATACGATCGGTTATTCCGAAAGTGAAGAATCCTTTCTCAGTATTGAAGACGATGACGAAGGTAAAGGACATGAACTGCCATTTTGCTTACAGTAAGTTATATAAATATTCAAGCAAATCTTCTGCTAAGATATATATAGTAAAATTTGCAATTATACCTAGTAATAATAACTTAAATGAAAGGTTTATTGATTCCCTTAATTGTGTTGGAATGAAATATTTAAATAAAATCAAGGAATTTGTGAATATTTTATTTATACAGGATAATTTGCATAAGATAAGAATCAAAAAGTTAGTACGTGTAGGTAAGTGCGTGAAGTTAAATTCGCGTTTTTTATAGTTAAATTCGTAAATAGCGAAGACACAAACCACAAACACGAATTTCAAATTCGTGTTTTTCACAAATGCGTTGTTCACATCAGAGCAAACTTTGAATGAAGATTTCGATATATCCAAAATATAACTTCGATATATGCTATACATTGTTGAAAAGAGGACGTCGAGATCTTTCCAACGATATCGGTTTGATGCGTGCACTCGCAGAACTTTGGCGTCAGAGGTCACCTAAACTTAGTCTATGTGCGATGCATATCAGAGCAAATATTGAATGCAAATTTCGATCAATCCAAAATCGTTGAAAAGAGGACGTCGAGGTCTTTCCAACGATATCAGTTTGATGCGTGCACTCATAGAACTTTGTCGTCAGAGGTCACCTAAACTTCGTCTATGTGCGATGCACATCAGATCAAACTTTGAATGAAAATTTCGATATATCCCAAATATTACATCGATATATGCTATACATCGTTGAAATGAGGACGTCGAGGTCTTTCCAACGATATCGGTTTGATGCGTGCACTCGTAGAACTTTGGCGTCAGAGGTCACCTAAACTTAGTCTATGCGCGATGCATATCAGAGCAAATATTGAATGCAAATTTCGATCAATCCGAAATATAACTTCGATATATGCTATACATCGTTGAAATGAGGACGTCGAGGTCTTTCCAACGATATCAGTTTGATGCGTGCACTCGTAGAACTTTGGCGTCAGAGGTCACCTATACTTCGTCTATGCGCGATGCACATCAGAACAAACTTTGAACGAAAATTTCGATATATCCCAAATATTACATCGATATATGCTATACATCGTTGAAAAGAGGACGTCGAGGTCTTTCCAACGGTATAAGTTTGATGCGTGCACTCGTAGAACTTTGGCGTCAGAGGTCACCTAAACTTAGTCTATGCGCGATGCACATCAGAGCAAACTTTGAATGAAAATTTCGATATATCGAAAATATAACTTCGATATATGCTATACATCTTTGAAAAGAGGACGTCGAGATCTTTCCACCGATATCGGTTTGATGCGTGCACTCGTAGAACTTTGGCGTGAGAGTCACCTAAACTTAGTCTATGCGCGATGCATATCAGAGCAAATATTAAATGCAAATTTCGATCAATCCGAAATATAACTTCAAATCCGAATTTCACTTCACGCACTTCTTGTAGGTTGGGTCTAGACAAGAAAAAATTATGGGAGAGGACAATTGACAGCTGAATCGCAATCCTGTATATGAAATCCTGTATATACATATGTATATCGCCATTATAAGTCACTTGAAAAATTGATTTCCTTGAAAATTTTTTATTTCATTATAAGTCATTTGAACTGTCAATCCGTAGGATCCGTATTAAATTATGTTAAAAGTGGTCATCTACACATTATACATCAATATCTCCCCTGTAATACAAAAGAATAATAATTTCAATAATTGATAAGCTCGTTTCTAATCACCATGATCTTAAAATGCTATTTCTTAAATCTTATAGCCTGTTCACATAAGCCGGGTTTACTTAGGTATCAGGTTAAGTTTCGAGGTTGGAAGCAAATCCAATCGCAAACACAGGTTTGTTGCTTTGAAATTGTTGTTATGAATCTATCATAAGTCTGCCCTGATTTCCTGAAGTCCTGGGTTTATAACCCTGGTTCGAATTTCGCAATTCGTGCCTACCTAGATTCGTCTCTGTTTACAACTAGTGCGATAAAACGAGATAAGTATTGCACAAAATTATTCTGTCAAAAAATCAAGTCTGTTATTAATATTGTGATATTTTTCATATTATTGTGTATGATATTTTTAATATTACTGTCGTTATAAAATTATGGTTTGCATGCAATTATCAATTATGAAGTCACAAATAAAATAAAAAACCTGACAGCAAAATACAAGTAAATGTGTTATTTTCCTAAAAAATAATGGTTTGCATGCAATTTATATGCAAATATTGTTTTATTAGGAAATACAAAAACCTGGCGGGTGTATCGGGAGACTCGCCATCAGATTGGGTTGACTTTGAGATGGTGCTCCTAATAGTTGGAATGTGGCGACCTAGTTGACTGAAGCGCCATCTCCACGTCAGAGTCTGTCAGCTGTTCGCTGACAGTTATTCGTCTTAAATGAAAGACTTCCTTTTTTCCTTCTTCTAGGATTATCTATGCTCGAGGCAGACGTACGTGAAAACCATTATCAGACTACAATGGTGACCCCGACGTGATATATTGCATCGTACACATTCATACATCATAATTACTCATATTTTTGTATTACATAACCACATATTTTGAAAGACGGCTTAATGGAAATGTCTCCAACTCAGCATTCTCCGAAAAAGAATGACGAGGAGACATACGCAAGTTCTGCCAAGCCAACGTAAACTTGGGTAATCCCAATCCATCGACCACAGGTGGTATGCAGGGGTGATGCTAATCCTCTAGCAGTTAGCATGATTAAACTTCCTAGCCCATTCTGGCTCGATAACCCGGTAAGGTATATTTACTGTCGCCGAGATGAAGTTTGACGTACACCGCGTAACGTCTGACGAGACCAGGTACCGCCACCTCGCAACGCACATTGATCCTGACTTGCTCGACATTGTGGGCAACATCATCGACAACCCGCCGCAGGTCGGGAAATACGAGGCACTCAAACGGCGAATAATTAACAATATGCGGTCAACACCTTGCTGAAGAGAAGCCGTCGTTGCTCCTGCAAAGATTGCGCAATCTGGCCGTTGGTCAGTGCAACGATAGAGTTATGCGCAGCTTATTCTTCCAGCAATTGCCAGAAAACGTGCGTGGCATTTTAGCCATAAGCGAGTTGGCAGATTAATAATAGAGATTAATTAGATCGCAATTAGATAGAATAGAAGCAATTCGTCCCAAAATCGCAGCAGTAACCCAGAATGTGGATGCTGTCGTCAAATCTGCCGACGCCGGCAGAGCACGTTAGGTGACGGACACCGCCGACGTCCAAAAATTAGTAATCGCTGTAGAGAAGTTAACACAACAAGTGACGTACATGCGTCGCAAACCGTGCACCTGGAAGCAGCCGGTAAACTTTAATAAGCCAGCGGCGATTGTGGCAACCGCTAGCATCCAAAATGTGTCAAAACGCCTCAAAGTCAAAGATAAGAAATCTGGCATGTCGTTTCTAGTTGACACTGGTGCCGACGTATCTATCTTGCCAAAAACAACAAAAAGCACATACACTACAAACTCTATGAAACTTTACGCTGCGAACGGTCGATCAAAACCTTCGGAAACTCAAATTTAGTACTCAACATCGGACGAGAATTGCAGTGGTCATTCATCATAGCTGATGTTTCACAGGCGATATTAGGAGCGGACTTCATCCATTACTACGGATCGATCATCAATCTCTAAAAAAACGGATTGAGGTTCTCTTCACCCAATTGCACGCAAAGCTGGTAGCGAGTTCAAGTAGTCAACCACCAGTTTATACAGTAAACAAGTCACAGCGCTAGGCGGACATTTTGCAACATTATTTAGCAAACAATCCAAAGTCTACTTGGAAAATTTCCGAACACAACGTTCAACACCACATAATTACGAAAGGCTACCCTGTCGCAGAGAAACCGCGTCGACTCGCAGGTGATAAATTAGCACCCGCTCGCAAGGAGTTCAGCTCGATGATGCAACTAGGGATTTGCCAACAATCAAAAAGTGAATGCGCATCGCCCCTCCATATGGCAAGGAAACCCTCAGGAGGTTGGTGCCCATGTGGGGACTATCATCGCCTTAACGCCATTACCGTACCCGATCGTTACCCGATTCCGCACCTCCACGATTTCACTCATCGTTTACATGGATGCACCGTTTTTTTTACCCTCGACCTACAGCGAGCTTTCCACCAAATTCCAGTGGCACCTGAGGACCGTCTAAAACAGCAGTCATCACGCCCTTTGGGCTCTTTGAATTCATGGTAATAACGTTTGGGTTATGTAATGCTGCACAAACTATGCAACGGATGATGAACAACGTTCTACGGCGTAGGTTCTCAAACTTATTTCATCTACAGCCCACTTTGAGAATCAATTATTTTCTAGCGCCCCCCAAATAGTAATAGGTATTTTAAATGAGTTTGTTCACACAACTTTATATATAATATTTTTCAATACTTTTATTCATATTAAAAGAAATATTTTAATTTCGAAACTAATCTAATGTGAATGATGAATCTGATTATTTTTAACCAGCTTGCTTATATCAGGTTCGAAAAGTGGAAATGAAAGGGAAAGGAAAAAATATTTAAAAATATTTTCATATAAAAAAAAATGTAGTTGCTCCAAATCCTAGTTTTTCCTTGTCTTTCACCGCCCCCCTATAGGTCTCTATCGCCCATAAGGGGGCGTTATCGCCCACTTTGAGAAACACTGTTCTACCCAATGCTACATTGACGACATAAAAGTAGCGTTACGTAATGAAAGCGAGCACAAAGAAAACTTACAAACTGTCCTGGAAAGACTAAATAAATACTTAGTCTTAAATATCGAAAAATGTGTTTTTGGCCAACGAGAAGTCAGGTACCTCGGTTTTACAGTAAGCAGCGATGGTATTCGTCCTCCATCAGATCGAATTGAGGCTATTAGAGAATACAAGAAACCGGAGACCTTGGACAAACTGCGTAAATTCATCGGCATCTGGAACTTCTACCGTGCATGTATACCTGCTGCCGCGGGTTTCATGCCGATCTAAGCTCGGTTTATAGAGCTCACTTTAAGAGCCAACAAAAGGGACAAACGAGAGGTTCAATGGACGAGTAAGTCAAGCGAGGCGTTCGAAGCGTGTAAGGCGTTGCATAAGTGTGTGCAACTCGCATACCCACGAACCGATCGACCCTTGCTGCTGCGGTGCGATGCGTCTGACATCGCAATTGGAGCAGCATTGGACCAGCAAACAGAAAGTGTCCTTCAACCTTTTGGATTTTTCTCGCAGAAGCTGTGTGAACGCGAGAAGAAATACAAAATATACGACAGAGAACACTTAGCCATTCATAGGGCTATTCGCCATTTTAAACACTTGCTCGCCGGACGAGAATGCATAATCTTAACAGATCACAAGCCATTAACTTATTCTTCTTTACAGGAGAAGAAGAACGCAAGCGATACAGTCGTTCGACAACGCGAAGAAATTAGTCAATACACCACTAAAATAGTTCACAGTGCAGGCGGCAAAAACGAGGTGGCTGATGCGTTATCTAGGGTGCAGACTATCGGCGTCCCGGTTGTAATCAACGCAGAGCTGCTAGAACAAGAGCAGGTAAAAGATGAAGAGTTGCTGAAACTCCTGAAGCAACCTGACGCAATATCACTTCATCTCAAAAAGCTACGTGTCGACAGCACGGAAACCGCAGTGTATTGTGACATATCGGGACCAAGTTTTCGCATATATGCACCTAAATCGCTGCGTAAGCAAATTTTCGACAGCATGCACAGTTTATCGCACTCGAGCGGCCGAGTATCGAAACGCTTAATCGATCGAAGTTACGTCTAGCCGAGAATGAATGCAGACATCACCACCTGGGCTCGCACATATTTGCCAACGAAGCAAAGTGGCAAGACATGTCAAAAATCCACCACAGCATATCGAGATACCGAGTGATGGATTTCGCCACGTGCACGTAGATTTAGTTGTCATGTAACCGTGCAATGGATTCAGATATGTACTCACAATGATCGACAGATTTTCGCGCTGGCCGGAGGCCGTGCCCCTAAAAGACATTGAAGCAAACACACAAACGATGGCACCGGTCACTCAAAGCCGTCATCATGTGCCACAACGTTAGCAACTGGATAGAGATATTGCCTTCGCTAATGCTAGGTTTAAGAGTAAGCTATAAGGATGACATAAATTCTTTTGTAGCAGAGCTGGTGTACGGCAGGCAACTCCAAATACCAGGTGAGTTTTTCATCCACGAAGCATTAATGTTTGAGCCTAGGTTCTTTGAGGAAAACTGAGGAAAGAATCAAATCGGAGGAAAGAGTCAAATCGGCTCCGTCAGCACACCACAACAAACGAAAGGCCTTCGCGCCACAAGACGTTGCACCAATGCACAGATGTCTTCCTAAGAGTCGATGCTACCAAGAAGCCGTGTGAGCCACTGTAGGATTTCTGACTACGTATTTAAGGTCAACGTTGACGGAAAAGTTACAACTGTCTCCACCGAGCGATTGAAGCCAGCCTTTTTAGAGAACAGTGCAGCGCAGAGCTCAGCTGAGGTTGCTCCATCAGAGAACATCCGGCCGCATTCTACTTATCTAACAAAAAAAGTACGTTTCGCAACTCAATAAATTTCGTTTCTCGGAGGGGCGTGATGTCTAGTGCCTAGTCGACTAAAGCGCCATCTCCACGTCAGAGTCTGCCTGTCAGCTGTTCACTGACAGTCATTCGTCTTAAATGAAAGACTTATTTTTTTCCTTCTTCTGGGATTATCTCTGCTCGAAGCAGACGTACGTGAAAACCATCATCAGATTTGAAATGTAAATATTTTGTTTTATAATTATTGTACATAAATGAATTAGCAAGTAGAAGAAATCGCTACAGGAAGATTTCCAATATATAACAGCAACACTATTGTTGAGGAGTCAAAGGAGGAGACAAAATTTTACAGTATTGTATTGTAAATATAACATATTTTTTCAGATAAAATTTTAAGCCATCAAAAAACCATTACAGCTAATAAGAAACAAGAAAACATAAATATTTACGGACTGATCCATACCAAGGTATATATTTTATTTATATATGTAAACAGGGTATTATGAAGCGATTCGTTCACTTCCGTAAGCTTTTCACTCGCTCTGTTTAATTTGGTTAAGGTACACTCGTATTTCTCTTTTCTTCGCATTGCTTCATTGCTTTAAATTTTTAGTATGAGTTTATCAGAGGATTTTTCTTTTCCTCGCATTTCTTTATAATTTTATTATTTCGTTTCTCATATACATATATATATGTTTTGACAAGTTCTGAAAATTGTAAACTAAATCTTTTAAAACTATGAAAGATAACTTTAAATTCATTTATAAAATAATAAATACATAAAAAGGAAGCTGTTAGGATTGTAACCTGGGTCCGAAAGAAAGAAAGGAAACAACATTCCGTGTTCTACTTGATGAACTTGTTGTTGTTGTTTTTATTACAATAGAGCAAAAGCGGAAGTAAAAATACATATACAAAAGTGAAGTAAAGAATGATAGAATATAAAGTAAAGTAAAGCTTCAATTTAATAATGTTGCCTGCTATTCATAGGGTTGCCAGATCAGATTCCGATTCAACACCTCCCCTCAAAGTGGTTAAGATCCGACAGCTATACCTAGGTCCGCTATACATTTCTTGTGTTTGGTTCCGTTTAGACCTTTTGTTAAGACGTCCGCTGGCATGTCTTCTGTTGGCATATATGTAAGTATGATCTTGCCACTTTGATCGTTCTATGGCGGTAGCCTAAACATTGTACGAACTTTTGTGCACTTTGGCTGTCGTTAAATAAGATTATTCCATTTGGTGCTTTTCCCAGCTCATTTAAGATACCTTGGAGATACAATCCTTCTTTAGTTGCTTTCGAAAGAGCTAAGTATCCAGCTTCAGTACTAGATAAGGCAACTGTACGTTGTTTGCGGGCCTCCCAGCTGATTGCGGCACCCGCGAGTAGGAATGCGCAACCGCTATATAATAATACTGATAATAATAATAATTGTAATTGTAATTTTATTTTCATTTTTTACATTCATTTGAAATACAGATTATTTACATTCAGGTTAAATTTCATTATTCAAGTTTATTGTTGTTGTTTCGTATTGTATAATCCCGCGAAGCTTTTGAGGTTTATCTGCAGGATATTTTAGCAGTTCTATAGCTTTTCGTTCTTTGTAACGTTTCTGTGGAGGTGCAAATGGTATATATGTATTTGTTTGTAGTTCTCTTGTTGTCTATATCTATAATTATAGTAGATCCTAATAGGATGTATTTATAATTAATGCATTTTACTTTTCTGTGGATATGCTGGCGTTATATGTTATGAAGTTTCGACGAAGTGTTGCTTTATTTTCCGTTTTCTGCTGTGTTTCTCTCGTATATGTATTAGGTTTACTGGGCTCGTTGAATGTTTTTGGTATCTTGTAATGTATGGGTGTTATAATTATATTCTCTCCTGCGGATTCTGTGTGTGTGATCAATTTCTCTTTTAAAACTAATATCGTCGTAAAATTCGTTGATAATTGTTGTTTTATAAATGCTATTCACATTCAGTAAGTTAAACTGTCTTTGAATAGCTATGTTTCTTGTGTTTTCTGTTGTTCTCTTTAATATTTTCATAACTGAATTCTGAGTGCTTTGTAACATTCCACAGCGCGATGACGTGCCCCAAGCTACAGGGTCCGCCAAAAAACTTTTTTTTTTTGAAAATGCTATAAAGAAACTACTGAATATTTTCTCAAATTTCTTTTTTTATTTGAAAGTACAATCTTTCCGGTTAATAATGGAAAATAATTTCATTCAAATGGCTGCCTCGGCTGGCCATGCAGTAGCCTACACGATCGGTCCAATTTTTAAGCACATTATCGATTGTGTGCAGCTGTATTTCACCAATGGCTTCACGAATATTGTCCTTTAAAGCGTCAATTGTCTCTGGCTTGTCGGCGTAACACTTATCTCTGACGGCACCCCACAAATAATAGTCCAACGCTGTCAAATCGCAGCTCCGAGGTGGCCAAACGACATCAGCTCTGCGGCTGATAATGCGATCTTCAAAAACAGGGCGCAAAACATCGAGTGTAGCTTCGGCTGTGTGGCACGTAGTGCCGTCCTGTTGAAACCAAATGTTGCCAATATCCTCCTCTTCAATTTTTGTGAACAAAAATTCGTTCAACATGGCCCGATAACGATCGCCATTGACTGTAACGGCCACTCCTTGCTCATTTTCGAAGAAAAATGGCCCAATTACGCCTCTGGACCAAAATCCGCACCAAACAGTGACTCGTTTTGGGTGCACCGTATGCACCCAATTCAATGTATGCGTGCGGGTTTTCTGTGCCCCAAATGCGACAATTTTGCTTGTTTACATACCCGCCAAGATCAAAATGAGCTTCATCTTAAAAGATGATTTTTTTGGCAAAATCGGCATCTTCTGTAAGTCGATCGCAGGCCCACTTAGCGAAGCGAAAACGCATTGGATGGTCAGTTGGCTTCAACTCCTGAACCAATTGGACTTTGTATGGCGTCATACCGCCAAATATAAAGACCTTGGGTCTTTATGCAAAATTCGCCTCAATGATGTCTCCGAAATGTTCAATTGTTGAGAACGACGGTGAATTGATGTTGATGGCGCTTCACGCACACTTTCTGCCGCAGCAGCAATATTCTCGGGTGTACGCACTGTTTTTGGCTTTTCACGCTTTGGTTTATCGATGAGGATGCCAGTTTCTTTCACTTTTTTCACAAGATAACGAACATACGGAGCTGACGGTGCTTCTCTTCTTCCAAAATCCGTACGCAATTTTCGCACACATTCTGCAACATTACCATGATTTTCAAAGTAATGTCGCAATATTTCCCAGCGTTGTTCAAGCGTATACACAACCATATTCGTTCAGCGGAAGGATAAAACTAATTATCTGTCAAATCAAACATGAGCTAAGTGTTACCATTCACGAAATAAGCACTAGTTGAAAAACGTTAGATGGCGGACCTTTATAATTCCATGACGAATATAACCTTCACGAAATTCGTCTTGGAGTGAACTACGACCACCATATTCACCATACCATTCATTCACCATACCATCGATAAACACTGGTCCTTGATGGAGCTTCATCGCCAAGAATTGAATTAAGTTCATCCATGCACTGTTGCTGAGTTAATCCACTTCGAAAGTTGTAAAAAATAATCCGACGAAAATGTTCAATTTAATTCCATTTTTGGGCCGAGATGAATCTTCTAAGTTACTGTAAACAACACAAATAGCGCTCGTATGTCAAAACGTTCTGAGTACGTATAACCTCAAAAATGTCCAACTTTACGATAGAGCTGTCAGTTGCCAGATTGCAACACTAGGGTTGCCAAATACCGAAATATAAAAGGCAACCCTCGTAACATAGAATCACTAAACTA
Source organism: Myopa testacea (assembly GCA_949629155.1). Taxonomy (NCBI): domain Eukaryota; kingdom Metazoa; phylum Arthropoda; class Insecta; order Diptera; family Conopidae; genus Myopa; species Myopa testacea. Next base: position 30,138,807 of record OX451347.1, read on the forward strand.
AAAATTTTCTTTCTCCTAAACTCCTGCACCGATTCCGAAAGGGACCGATTCTACTTTCGTAATATTGTGATAAATATATAGGTCAGTTAAAAAACAAATTTAATTTTTCTCCAAAAGTGCACGGTTTTCGTTAAAATTTTATATTACATAAACATATTACATAAATGTAATATATTGTAATATATTACATATATTACATATTACATAAATGAAATGACAGTTCGAATACCGTTCCTAAGACACTAATAATGTGTAACTAATTCGGAGTTATGCCACTGTGCCTGACTTGTGCCTAAGTTCTATAATAAACTTGTTAGAAGGGATAGTACTTATTACGATAGGGAAAAATATGGGTGGTGTACGTATTTACATCACGCATACAATATAATAAATATATTTAAACTTTTCAGCGTTTAGAAACGTGCAAATCAATTAATTGATTTGCAACGAATTCAATACAATAACAATTTACAAACGAGCGTGGCGCGCTCATACCAAAAAAAAATGCTCCTATCTCATGCTTGATTCCGAAACCGGCCTGCATAGAGAGAGCATGTAAAACACAAAATGCAACAGATTTGACAAAAACAAGTTGGAGTGTGTACAATTTTATTTGCTTCTAAGTCTCTTCTAGAGTTTGTAATTCGCATTAAATTATTCCGTTGCAAACGACCAAGCTTATATAGCGAATGTTGTACAAGAAATAATAATAATAAATACCGACAAATATGGCTGATGAGGAACGTTGGCATGTTCCGAAATAGCTATCCGATCTTGCCAGTCAAGTTGATAGTTTAAATCGCATTGCAAATGAATCGCTTGTGCCGGAAAAATATGGGTGGTGTATGTATTTACATCACGCATATAATATAATAAATATATTCAGATACTACTTAACCTTACTTACTTAATAGTAGAATATTTCTATTTACTTAATAGTACTACGCTATTTCTCAATAGCAATACTACTGTTGACTATACTTATTTTTCAAACAACCATCGCCCTCTATACGTCAAGGTATGCTATAGAGGTAGAATATTTCTATTTACTTAATAGTACTACGCTATTTCTCAATAGCAATACTACTGTTGACTATACTTATTTTTCAAACAACCATCGCCCTCTATACGTCAAGGTATGCTACTTCTGTAACTACAATCCTAATAGTTAACTGTGGTCTGTTAATTTAATAGAATTTAACAGATTTAATAGAATAGCGTTATCTGTTAAATAGCTGGTCCGACTTTTTTAATTCCAAATAGCCTGGAATGACAGAGAATAATTGTACCAAATTTCATGACCATACCTCTATTCGTTCTACTATAATAGAGTTTTGTTTAATTAGTGAGCGGACCACGACCATTTCTTTGTTTTATTTTTGTTCGAGACGGTGCACTCGTGAATAAACTTTCAACTTCAAATTCGCTCTACAAGCTGAGAAATTGAGCTATAAGCAATGGTCCGATTTTGCCCATTCGCAATACCAAATGCAACGGCATTTATTACTTTCTCAAAACTTGTTAGAAGACCTCTAGCATCGATTGCTCCAGAACTGTTCGCAGAGGCTTGGTTAATGCCTGTTTCCGTGCTTATTACCCACGTGTCTAAATTTAACATTATCGGAAGTGATGGCATATCTTATGTCAGACGCCCCAAAAATTAGCGTTATCGAGCACGTACTGCAAATAAGCAGTAAAGTATGCAGGCAGTTTGATGGTCTGAGTATGGCGTTCTGGTACTGGGATCGGTTCCATCCATAGAGTGAATAGTTGTGAACCAATATGAGCGTATATGAGCATACTTCAGAATGGTATGTTTCCGTTTGCTGAGTGGGAAATGCCTCTGTCTTGGATCTTGCAGCAGGACAATCAAAAATTACCAATTTGATTGAATAGATGCCACGGTGGTGTAGGGAATTTATCAAAAATAACGGATTAGTCCAGTAAGAGTTTCTTTTAAAAAATTTTAATAATATCTAATCATTCAATTTATTTATAGAAAAAGTGTTGTACCTTACCCACTTTAATCGTTTTTTTTAAATAAGGTTAGCGACTGCGGACCCATTTTACATTTTAGTTGCATATGTTTTGACCACCAATGTACGTCGCGTTAAAATTACGCGAAAATGAATTAAATTATTTATTTTTCATATTTAATTGATATTTTAATATTTAATATTTAATAATTTTTTATTTAAATTGTCATATTTAACATCAACACAAATCTATCGTCCCATTTCGATAATAATGGCGAACTTACAAAATTGAAATTTTTCAATATTTTATTATTCTTTAATTAACTACATTCATTTCTACTACAACTACATGCATTCTTTAATATTAATGCTTCCTTACTTTTATTTGTACCATAAATTGAACAATGTTATTATAATTTTAAATTCATAAAAAACGCAAAAAACCACAAATTGTTAACTTACAGGTAACTGGAATTCCGTTGTGACGCCATCGTCGAAGGATCCTATAACTTGGTAAGTCAAATACCTGAAAAGCCAAAAGAAAATTTTAACTCCCTAGTGCCCAAGAACTTATTTTCTGATGGCTTGGTGTTTAAATGACAAATAGCGAATGTTCAAAAAAGGTTTGTTCTAACAATTTATTAGCATAATTATTATCTATATATATGTATATATACATGGGTTTCGCATAAGGGGCTTCAAAAGACTAGGATGTAGGATGGGTCGAGACAAGAAAAAATAATATGGGAATGGGGGGTCAGTTTCCCCCTGTTTAAGCGGGAGGCACCATTTTCTAAAAACCCGACATCAAAGCGAAAAAAAATATTAAAAAACCAGTAAGAGTGCTATATTCGGCCCGACCGATTCTTAGATATCCTACACCTAAATGTTTTGAAATAATTTAAATGAACGAAATAGTTTTATTTATTTAAATTTGTAATTTATTCAGATTTTTCATTGCAGAACAATAACATTAAAGAGCGAAATACAAACTGAAACTAGACGAAATATGTGGTTATAAGGAAAGCTCTCTTGTAATCACATTTAATCACAGAAGGGTATAAATACAGCGGCGTAGCTAGGGTGGGGAGGGGGTGATGGTCCTCCACCTGTGGCACAACTTCGGAGGCAGCAGTTTTGGAAATTAAGTATTGACTTATTGAATTCTAGGAATTTTTGGGGCTGCAAATAGATTAACCTTCCCGGGCTCCATAAATCCTAGCTACGCCAATGTATAAACAGTAGGCGTGGTCGTGGTCGTTACCTGTTTTCAAAACAAAATAACTAGCTTAGTAGTTTTATTTTTGTGTTCAAATTTAAACTTTGTTTCCGTGGTAACAATTTGCTTTCATGAGCTATACTGTATAAATAGTGTAAAAGTGGTAGGACCGCGCCCAGTTTTGCTGTTATAATGTTCTATTGGAAAATAAGTTGTTATGTAACGGTTTGTTTAGGAAGTTTATATATTTAACATTATAATCATTTAAGACCCTCTTTTGCCTGTGTAACCTAAAAGTGGACGGATCAGGCCCATATTAACGGATGATGCTACTCTATAACCAGGAATGAAATTTTGTTGTCATAACTCAAAAACGAAATGTGAACTATATCACATTTCAAATAAAAAATAGAGGTGGTCGTTGACCGATTTTACCCATTTTCAATACCAACCTGCACACCGTAACAAAGAAAATTTAATTATGATATCTGCTCGGGTTCTCCTGCAGTGGTGTAGGCGCCCGGGGTTGTAAATCAACTTGCCGCCCCGAAAATTCCTAGATTTTAATAAGTCCGTGCTTGATTTCCAAAAATGCTGCCCCCGAAATTGTGCCGCCCGGGCCGTACCGCCCCTCCCCCCTCCTCTACACTACTGTTCTTCTGTGATCGTGATTTCAACAGACAGACAGACAGACGGACGGACATGGCTAAATCGGCTCATGAGGTGACGCTGATCAAGAATATACATATGTATATACGTTTCTTTATCTATCTTCTCTATTTCTATGCGTTATACATTTCGTGACAAAGTGAATATACCCTTAACCTTAAGGTGTAGGGTATAATAATAGTTACATCTAGATTATTCCTAAATATATTCAAATACCGAATTTGAAAGCCAAATATGTGCTCAATCTCCTGTTTAAATTAGGCTCCTATGTCAAACGCTTTTTGAGAAAATTAATTCCAAGCTTCAAATTTTTTCCAAAAAATCGAAAAACGAAATTTTTATAGCCAGTATGCTAAAAAATTATGTTAACCCATTAGCGCCCAGCAATCTCGTTCGAGATCACTTTACTAATACGTTACTAAAAAACTACTCGATTGTATTCAAACAAATGCAGATGTTGCAATGCCTCTTCCACGAATAACGGCACTTGTAAATTTTGTTTGTTTGCTTATTGTGCATGCCGTTCTTTTGCGACGACTTCTTAGTTTAGACGACTTCGATTTTGAAGTAAAGAAAGTTAAAAACCAAAAAATTCGCTAAAAATTAAAATAAAAAGTATTAAAGTTGAAGCGAATACGTATTATTGAAAAAAATTGTTTATAAAAGAAGACTATCATTAATATTTATAACTAGTAGCCAAAAAATTTGCAATCACTACGCAAATGTTAGTGATCTCGTTTGATGCCACTGGGCTGATGTGTGTGCTTTATGCATATGGGTAATTATAATAAATTTATGTTAATTTATATGTAATTATCAGGAATAATTATTGAAAATGGCAATTCGAAGGTTTTTGAGTATAAACTTATAGCTACATATAATAAGTATATGGGAGTAGATCACCATGATTGGCTTTTAGAAAAACATGAAATACTATACGGGGGGAAAAAGTGGTAATGGTGTCTATTTACTAGGATGATAGATATGGCTGTGGTAAACTCCTATATACTCTATAAGATCGTAAATAAGTCTAACATTTCGCATAAATCGTCCAAAAACATTTTGCATGAAATGCGATGTTACTTTGTGTATTCTGTGTTTCAAACATTACCATGACAAAAAATAAATTGAACCAATTTGAGTTGTTTGTCTTTCTCTTACTCATATTTATAGAAAATATTAAAAACTTATGTTAGTTAAAGTTAAATACACTTACACAAAAAGGTTTGTACTTCTAATTAGCCATAATTCTCTTGTATGCTACTATGACTACGTTAAGTCCCAGTGATCTCAAACGAGATCAGCTCCTAAAATCTAAAATACGTAACAAAAACATATTTTCTGGTTATAATTCTCTTAATTAAGCCAAATGAAGTATCAGATAAATATATCTTTCAAAAATACCAGCGGGAACACAATTTGGGAGCTAATGGGTTAATAAGTATAAATTTTCTTGAAAGTAGATCAAAGAATGCTGTAATTCTAGTGAAGATGTTTCAAACCATGATTTGTTGTTTCCGAGAGGAGTGAAAATATACGAGGGTAGTCCCACAAGTACCCGACCTGACGTATGTTGTTTGAAAAGAATGACTATGGTAGAGAGTACCAACTTTATAAAACTTAGGTTTGAAGTTTGACGACGCTACGTTGTTCAGTATTTGTTTGGCAGCCATCAATAGTGAACGCTCTCAGTGAATTTGTAAACATGGAAAAAATTTGGTGCCGCCGTTTTTTCTTGAAAACTCTGTTTTATTGCTGTGAAACTTCTCGAGGATGTTTCAGTCGAGTGTTTGGCGAAGTTTCACAGCAATAAAGCAGAGTTTTCAAGTTGGTATTGAAAATGGGCGAAATCTGTCAACGACCACGACCTATTTATTATTAGAAATGTGATAGCAGCGTTCGTTTTTAAGTTATGCCAACAAAATTTCATTCCTGGGTAAAGAGTAGCATTATCCGTTAATATGCCAAATATGGGCGTGATCCGCCCACCTTTACTCTACTATTTCTACAATAACGTAGCTAGAACTCATGGAGCATGGGACTGTTAATCAACTTGCAGCCCTAGAATTCAATAAGTCAATACTTGATTTTCAAAACTCCCACCGTCGAAATTGTGCCGCCCGGGGCGGACCGCCACCCCCACCGCACCCTAGATACGCTTCTGTACTTATACACGTCTGTGATTAAATGTGATTATAAGGTAGCTTTCTTTATAACCAATGAAAAATCTAAATAAATTAAAAATTTTAATAAAGAAAACTATTTCGTTCAATTAAATTTTTTCAAAACTTTTAGGTGTAAGGTATCTAAGATTTGGCCAGGCCGAAGATAGCACTCTTACTGAGTCTGTTTTTCTTTTCTCCAATATCCACGAATTTGTTAAAGCGATGTCTAAACGGCTCCTATATGGCGGTTATATTCGTTTGCAATAGTGGGACAATTGACCAAAACTCTTCTTGATCGAATCTTTTAAAAGTTGTTTCAGGGTCAACACTACTAAAAGTGGACAAGAAGGTAACAGAATTATTGCCCTTCCATAAGACATTAGACCAGTGATGTCCAAACGCATACGCATATATTTTGAGTGTGTGTTGGGCATATTTTCTCTCAGCACTCAGAAAAATGAATGTGGTGAAATATGACGCATTTGTCTCTTTTGTTTGCGTCACATCAATCGATTATTTTGTGGGTGTAGTCAAAATAAAAGAAAGCAGCGAGACACCTACTTCGATGATGGCTTGGCAACTACTGACGAGATTTCATCAAACACTCTCAATTTATACATATTATGCCAATTAAAAATTGAGTACCCAAATGGCTGCTCATATACACTGCATATGTATACTTTAAAAATATTTACATAATCGGACAATTTGATGTACCGCGAATATGCCAGATTATGCCATTTTGCCTCAAATAAACTTGAAGTGCAATCGAAGTGTAGTACTTGGCGAAGTACACTATATAATTACATTTGACAGGAATTTAGCGCAGCAACTGCACAAAATTACTCGAAAATTACCCAAAGCTCCTAAATCGAGTTTATCTTCAAGACGCTTATGAGGCAAATTTTCTTGGGCAGTATTTATTTCAATTTTGTAGATGAAGTATATAAATTCTTCAAATTTTTTAGGCACAGTACAAACAGTTTCAAACCCCACGTATTAGGTAGGAATATATTATTCCGCAGGCATACATATATGTACAGTGCGCTCGGGAAAACGTCAACTAATTAAAATCGCAGGTGTTGACGTTTAACAAATTGTTGACGTTTATGAATGTAGAAACTTTTAATAAAAAACATATTTATAGTGTGCTTTAAAACGTTTTTATTGACTATAAACTAAAACGAAACATAAACAAATACAAAAAGGAACAAAAAAGGCTTCCAGCCTAAGTAAAACTAAAGGAACACATTTTAAAAGAGATCACATTTCACATACATACATACATACTTATGCATCTAAAAAAAATCTGTTATTTTTTCTGTTGTTTTTTCCTTTCCAACACTTGGAGGAGAGCTTTCTCTCGTAAACGTCTTAATACATTTAGGTCATTTTGCTCAACATTCTCGCATTAAGCCCAATCCAAAGCCCGGTTAAATATTTCGACAGCTTCGTTTGGTTTTATTGTCTGTACATTTGTACTCGTATCTAAAGCGTTGTCATCATCATCGGTCACTTCTAACTCCTCATTTTCACACGAATTAGAAACATTACCCAGTAGAACATCTTCATTCAACCTTAAAAAAATGTATAAAGTTACTGGTCGTGTCGTTAAAATAATTTTAAAAAGCGACAAACCTGAGGATTTATTTCATAAAGCAGATCAACTACGAGCTCCATTTGTTGTTGCAGTTCCGAGTTTATTTTTTCTATCAATATGCTTAACGGAATATCTTCCTCCGGATCTGTCTCATTTTCCGTGAAACGCAAAACAGTTTGCCAGCATTTTGCCAATGTATCTTTGCTAACTTTATTCCATGCGGCTTCTAAAATCATAACACAATCCCTTAATGTAACAGCTTTCATCGAATCTACTAGATCTGATTTTTTTGCTGATTAAGTATATCATAACTAGAAGACTGTTTCTATAATACAGCTTCGTTATTTTAATTGCGTTTTCATCCATTGGTTGGATAAGTGGGGTTACATTCGGAGGAAAAAACATTGCAATTATGTTTCAATCTTCTGTTTTAAGCTCTAATTCACTTGGATGAGACGGAGCATTGTCTATCAGAAGGAGCGCTTTAACTGGCAAGTTCTTTTTTAAAAGAAAATCTGTTACCTAAAATTAGAAAATCTTAGCTATTCTGCAGCAGAACAGATACATATGTATTAACCTGTCGCACAAAAGATTTGCGAAACCAATCGCAGAAAATAGCTGATGTCATCCATGAGGACTTGGAACTCTTGTACTCAGTTGGGCAGTTAAAATTTTTGAAAACGCGTGGATTTTTTGCCTTCCCAATCACCAACAATTTAAGCTTATGATTTCCGGAAGCATTAGCACAACATAAAAAAGTAACGCGTTGTTTTTCTGTCTTTAGGCCTGGAGCAGTCCTTTCGGCTCCAGAATTTTCCAGAATAAGCCAGATTCATGAGCATTGTACAATTGATCATGGCATAGACCCATTTCTTCAATTTTTTTTTCTAGTTTGATTTTAAATGGTTCGACAAGTGAAAGCAGACAGGTGGCAACGCCACGCAAGCGAAGTAGGCAGTCTCGAAAAAACTTGAAACGAAGCGGATGCTGCGGCGTGTTTATTTTCTTATTGCGATGTATCTTTTGTAATTAATTTCATTTTTCTCATTTACTTTATAATAAAATTGAATATCTTCGCTAAAAATTAGAAGTGTTGGTTTTTGCGTCTTTTAACTCAGAAGTGGGATCGTAATCTGTGCGGATAAATACGGTAGCTGTAACTGTTGATGGAAAAAAACTCAACGAAGCGTGGTGGAGAAATTCATGGTTAAGTGGAAAGTATAAACGAACATGAAGTAACAGAAAATAAACGAAAACGAGTCGTAAGCGTAACGCCAAAAATAAAGCGAACGAGTAATAACAAACGAATGTAACGAGCGGTACGATCAACAAAGAAAACAAAAAGCGAACGAAATGAACACGGAGAAACAAAACGAAAAAACGAAACGAAATAAAAAAACGGAGTGAAAACGGAACATATCAAATGCCATTTTGTTGTTTGATATACTAATCATAACGCTAATAATAGAAAAGAAAACAAAAAGTGATAAAAATGGTGAAGCTATCGACGCTTAACATGCAGCAGCTTAAAACATTGCTTCGTGATAGAAATTTATCGGAATCGGGCTCAAAAAGCGAATTAATTAAGAGGTTAATGGATGCGTTAGGGACAGATAAAGTGGATATGGCTGTCGGAACATCTATGCAAGATCAAATCGATGAACTTAAAGAAATGATGTCTGCAATTTTAGGTAGATTGACGTCAGCGCCAGTGAGGATTGAAGAACCCCAGGCAATCGCGCGATCATCAGAGAGCGAAGTGTCAAATACGCAGACAGGACGTAGTAGATTTACAGTTAAAGAAATTTCTGAATCAATTCCTGTGTTCGATCCAACAAACGAAGTTTCGTTGTCAGCAGAACAGTTCGTTGAACGTGTAAATAGTGCAATTATTGCGTATGAGTGGGACGATAAGTCTACTCTCCTGACGGTGTACAGTCGAATGGTCGGTGTAGCGCGAATATGGTTAGATGGTGTCCAAGGTCTATACTCCAGTTGGAGAGAATTTTCATCAGCGTTAATAGAAGAATTTGGTTCCACGTGGGATGAAGCTGACATAAACTTTAAAATGTGTAGTTCGACTCGAAAAATGGGAGAAAAAATCGTAGATTACTGTTTTAGAATGAGCGCGTTGGGCAAACGGTGTAGAATAAGCGAACAAGCGGTAATAAAATATACTCGTGAAGGTCTCAAACACCGGGAATTGCAAACGGCGATAGCGGCTATAAAATTTAGCACAATGAAACATTTGCGAGAAACTCTCGAAGAGTATCTAAGAAATTTGCCTCGCGGAATAGTTAATAACTGTTAATGAAAAGATCTGTGCGCGTGGAGTTCTTTTTTGATACTGAAGAGGGTTACTCTTCTTTCCTTTATTTATGCTAATACTTTTCTATATACTTAGTCTATTTCTATTCTATATATGTACACTTATGCTACTCTTATCATATGTAAAGGATGTCACAATCAGTCCTTGTTTGCATGCAGGCTAGGATACACAAACGTTCCCACGCATACTTAGTCCTAGGTCTTATCTTACATGCTAGAATACACAGCAACAATATCTGACTCTTATCGTATTTCAACCACTTGTGTTATTTCGTCATGAACCTTTTTAAGACGCTTGCGATAAGGACGATATACGACGTCCGTGTAAACAAAGTGTTTCGGGACCGAATATACATTTTAGGATTCTTTAATACTAAATAATGGGAACCTCTGTGGGAACTCTCTTAAGTGTCTACGACCATAAATTAGTTATTGGTGCTGTGTATGTTTTGAAGTACTGATAAAAGATATTTCATCATACTCCCGCCGTTGAAAGAGTTTACTCTTTCAAAATTATATATAATTATATATGTATATAGTACATACATTTATCGTTATCAAAATTACCAATAATAATATAGGATACATTATACTTATTGTTTTACTATGCGTTACTATAATGCGCTTACTATAATTACAATTATAATAAAGATTACAAACGTTTCATCTAATACCCTAATTTATTATTCATTCTTAGCGTGGATGAAGAAGGTCGAATTAAGTTCAAATTATTTTTTCCATATTTTATTTTAAATACTTATTACCCTAACTTCTAGATCCCTATTGTTCTAATTATCGCCCAAATGCAAAACCTCCTAAAGGAATGACTCCGGTTGTTGCAGCGCACAGCTTTCTAAGAACGAAGAATGCGATGATCGATGCAGCTACCAGCAACAGTAGATTAGTTGTGCTCATTCCGTGCTGCACAACATCGTGGAAGTCAACATCCCAGTTCGTTGGAAATCCGAAAATTTCTTTTGGCTTTGGAATTTTCGGAATTTTGAACGTCTCCATTTCTCCTTGAATTTTTAGGTGCTTCAATGGGGGAAGATGATCAGTAATGTTTATCACTGGAATCTGAAATTCTAACGCGGTGAAGACTTCATCTGAAGCGAATAAATGAATTTCGTTTGTTGTGGCCAGGCATCCTGGGTTCAACTGGAGAATTCCTTGATCGTTGAGTGTGATCGATGTGTGGACTCCATCGCAACTTACGTCCACCGGAGTTTCTTCAAGCACGGAGTAAATCCATGAGTTCGCTGCATGCAATTGTTTCCAAAATTCCTGCGGCGGCATGATATTGAGTTCACATTTTTGGGACAGCGTTCGTCGTTTTAAAAACAATTCTACTTCACAGTTTGCTGAGATTATTTTATAGACGGGATGGGTCTGTGGACACAATATCAACTCTTCCATCTTTTGGCAATGGAACATTTTTTCTTCTGTCAACCCATAGTATAAGCTTTTATGATCATTTACAAGCAAATACTGAAATGATGGCTTCACACTCACGAATAACCCATCGTGAAATGTAGGATACGCATATGTTGCGAAAACCTCGAATCTTTCTCTGTGTATTAGCGGTATTTTTATATTAAATATCACAGAGTTGTTTCTCGAACGCCCGGTTACTGTGGCAACATGGCCGAGCTCCAAAGGATCCGTCGTCGGCAACTGCAGGGTGTCTTCTATGTTTAGAATAATGTTTTTGATTTGCTGTTGAAACTTCTCCATCGGTAGCAGTCTTTCAAGGAAATTCCCTTTCACGTTCCAGAGTAGTTCTATGATATCTCTTTGAAGGAGTTCAAACGATTCCAGCGCTATTGCAAAACTATTGGCAGCATTCCAGAACAAGTCATCACTCAGCTGGCTATTTATGGCTTCGTTTAACTGATAAACTGATGTTCTAAGAGTTTCTAGATTTTTCCACATCACCTCATTCTGCTTCTTCATTATGTTCTCTGTAATGTCTTGGACCGATGATTGATTTCTCATTAATTCTAACAAATATTCCTCATTTTGTTGGCTTTGCACCACCTTCCTTTCGAGCCCTTGAGCATGTTCTTCATCCATAAGACCAAAGAGCGAATGATAAATTGATCCTACGAACGGCAGCACGGATCTGGGAATTCGTTTTGACTTCTTTGTTCTGTTGTAGAATATAATTTCATCATTAGATCTTATTCGCTCATATCTGTTGCAAATCTGGTCCATGATGCTTGCTACTAACAAGTTGCCATTTGTCGTAGTATTCAATTCTTGGAGACTGGTAAATCCTTTTCGCAGCTTCTCCTTGTACGTCAAATAGTCGCTGAGGTCTGCATGGAGAATGAGATTCCACGACGTCCTTGTTAGTCCTACTCTTCCTTGACTCTCAAAAAATATACCTGCCTTGTTATTTAACTTTTCATTATTTACTTGGCCTTTAATTATGGGCATTACTAACAATAAGCTTAATATCGATAAAATACAATTTTTATTTTTTAATCTATTCGACCTTCTTAATTTTTTGTCTTCATCTTTGTCACCATCATCATTTGGTGTACCATTAAGTACAGTAGGAAAAGGACAAACATTGTGAACTGAACGCTTTGTTTCACCAGTGCTGGTCCTTACGTCTACTATACGGCATTTTCCGTCTTCCCCCAGAATTGTTTTTATAACCCGCCCCCTTCTCCAGTTCATAGTAGGTATATTATCTTCTTTTAAGAGGACGAGGGTACCTGGTTTTATATTTGGGACAGACTGCTTCCACTTTGGTCTTTTTTGGAGTTCGGACAAATATTCTGAAGACCAACGCCTCCAGAACTCCCTAACGTTGGTTTCCACTGCCTTCCAGTGGTCCCGCAGGCCATGATAACTTGGGTTATCATTACTGTCAATCAGTGTTGCTAATGGTTCCCCTATCAAAAAATGGCCAGGGGTTAACACTTGCAAATCGCTGGGATCGTCAGATAATGGCATTAAAGGTCTGGAGTTCAAAATAGCTTCTATTTGAACCATCAATGTATATAATTCCTCATATGTCATTATCCCATCAACTGACCTATAGAAATGTTTTTTAACCGACTTAACAGTTGCCTCCCATAATCCCCCTATATGTGGCGATCGTGCTGGAATATTTACCCATTCAATTTTCTTTTCTGCACAGAACTCCTGCAGCCTATGCCAGTGGGAATTTGTGTTAAATATTTTATACATTTCATTTAGGCTATTAGCTGCACCAACAAAGTTTGTACCATTATCTGAATAAATCCTTGACGGACAGCTTCGTCGTCCAATAAATCTTTTGAGAGCACCTATAAATGCTGCTGCGCTCATATCTGATACTAATTCTAAATGTACTGCTTTTGTCGTAAAGCATACGGAGACGCATACATAGACCTTGTCCGCTCTTTTACCTCTTATTTTGTAGTGGATCTGCAACGGTCCTAAGAAATCTATGCCAGCAATTTGAAAAGGCCTAGTTTTAGTTACTCTATCTTTAGGTAGATTTCCCATTAGCTGATGTAGCGGCCTAGGACTTGCTCTAAAACATCTATAACATTGGTTAACAACCTTTTTTGTAAGCTGCTTTCCACGTAATGGCCAAAACTTTTGTCTAACTATTGCTAATAAGCCTTGCGGCCCAACATGAAGATGGGATAAATGGATATGTTTTATTAGCAATGTTACCCATTCATCTTCGTATGGCAGCAAAATGGGATGCCGGGCTTCATATGATAAATTTGATTTTTCAATTCTACCCCCAACACGCATAATTTTATTAGCATCTAAAATTGGAGAAAGCGATATTATTTTTGAGCTATTAGAAATGTTTTCCTTTAATTTTAAAATATTTAATTCCAACGGGAAATTTCGTACTTGAATTTCTTTAATAATAATATTTAATGCTTCTTTCCTGTAGAATATCCAGGATTTTTCAGGGTTTCTTCTAAGTTTATCTATAAATCTTATTATCTGTCCAACAACATTTTGAAAAAAGGAAAAATTATTTTTGTGGTTAATTCTTTCCAAGAAGGATTCCTTCTTAACCACTATACCTAATACCTTTTTCTGTTTGATGTCCGGAATGACTCCCTTTTCTAATATAGGTAAGCTCGTATTTGCTTCAACATCATCCTTTAAAAACTTTGGACCTTTGAACCAAAAATCATTTCCAACTAATTCTTTGGCTAATACATATGCCACGCGAAATGAGATCCGCCGGATTTTCTTTAGAGCTAACATATTTCCAGCTACCTATTTTGCTATTAATTTGAATATAGTTAACCCTGTTTGAACCAAAAATTTGTAAGTTCCCTGGATCCATTTTCAACCAGTGTAACACTATTGATGAATCAGTATAATAAAAAATGTGGTTAAATTTTACTTTTAAACTTTCTATTACCTTCATCATCAATTCAACTAAAAGATTCGCTGCACATAGCTCGAATCGAGGGAGAGTAATGATTTTCACAGGTGCTACTCTAGATTTTGCTGACACTATTTTAACGTCAATTTCACCTGAATGGGATTTTGTTTTTGCATACACTACAGCTCCATATGCTTTCATGGATGCATCTGAAAATCCATGTAGTTCAATTATATCAGGATTTTCACAGAACAAATACCTTGGGACCTTAACTTGATTTAGATATGGTAAATCATTTTGAATTTTCTTCCATTGATTGACCATATTTTCTGATAAGCTTTCATCCCAATCTTTTTTTAACTTCCACAACTCTTGCAACAAAATTTTAGCTGAAACTGTTACAGGATTTACTAAGCGAAGGGGATCATAAAGCTTCGCAATAGCACTTAATATACTTCGTTTAGTTATTTTTTCTTTCCACTCAATTTTATATGTGGTAACTAACTAATTCATCTGAATTTGGCATCCATGATATGCCAAGTGCCTTTACTCCACTTTCCTCATGCATATTGATTTGCAGTTCTTTCTCACGGAGATCTTCTGGTATTTCTCTAAGTAATTCTTTATTATTAGTACACCATTTGTGTAGTTTGAACCCATAATTACCTAAAATTTTAGTTACTTCACCCTGTAGATTTTTTACCTCTGCTAAACAATCACCCCCGGTCATTAGATCATCCATATAGAAATCACTTTTTATTACCTTTGCAGCTTCTGGATGATTTTGATTTTGCTCTGCTATTAACTGTAGGCATCGAGTAGCTAAGTATGGAGCAGAGGTTGTACCATATGTCACCGTTTTTAATGCATAGGTTTGCATTACTTCCTCTCTATTCCAACGCCAGAAAATAAGCTGGTATGGTCTGTGCTCTTCTGTGATCCAGATTTGCCTATACATTTTTTCTATGTCAGCAGTAAATACGTATTTATGCTTCCTAAATCGCACCAAAATGCTAAATAAATCTTCCTGCAGTTTTGGACCGACATACAACATGTCATTCAAGGATATGTTGGTTGTAGATTTGCATGAAGCGTCGAAAACCACTCGCAATTTCGTAGTAGTGTTCTCTGGCTTCAGCACGCAGTGGTGGGGCATATAATATTTTGCATTAATTTTTTCTGAGTTTTCTACAAGTTGCATATGACTTGAATCTAAATATTCTTTCATGAACTGGTCATACTGAGCTTTCAATTCAAGATTATTGTACAACTTTCTTTCCAAAGAAAGAAACCTTCTTTTTGCTTGCATAGAAGAATCACCTAACTTATTTGCATTTTCCATAAAGAGCAAAGGTACTTTTAACCTTCCATCACTACCTATGCTTAAATTATTTATAAAAATGTTTTCACAATTTTTTTCAGCTCTAGTTAAACGTACTTCAGAACTTTTAATATCATCAATCTCCCAAAACTTACGTAATTGTGAATCTATACTATCTTCGCTATACGCTAGTACTCCACAATATGCAGAATGTGAATCTAGTTGTGCTGTTCCGCCAGCTACCCAACCTAATACACTGTTTTGGAGCTTGTATTGTCTATTTTTTATTTTTATTTGTCCGCCTTTCATAGTAGTGGGTATATGTACCTTCTGGCCCAACGTAGCGACTGCGTTGCCGTGAGGAGCGTGAGGAGCGCTATGTGTTAGAGTGAGATGGCGCTATGCGGTTGTGTGGGAGGGAGTGAGAAGGAGATAGCTTCTGCCTGTAGACTGAAGCGCTGCTTTGAGCGGGCCATGTCACACTTGTAATCATGATGTGTGCATCATTCTCGTTGATTGGTTAAACGGACATACAAACAGACGGACATACATATAGACGGGCAGACAGACGGACATACATACATATAGACGGACAGACAGACGGACATACAAACAGACGGACATACATATAGACGGACAGACAGACGGACATACATACATATAGACGGACAGACAGACGGACATACATACATATAGACGGACAGACAGAAGGACATACACATATATAGACTGACAGACAGACATACATACATAGCTCGGCGTGCTGATTGTTGCGAGTGTGGCGTGCCCCTCTGCCTTGATCTCTGCCCGCCTGTGTATCGTTTGTGGTACTTGTTGTTGTTGTTCTGAACATGCGTAGCGTTGTTGTTGGAAAATTTTTTTATTGCTTTAATTTGATTGCTTTTCGTCATTTTGCTATGTGGTTGTTGTAGATTTAGTAAATGAGTTATGGGCATTTCAAGTGTTCGATTACCTCGCGACCACACTTATTGTATGTACAATTATTTCAATCTCGGAATTGGAGTTGACATTTTCGATACTTTCTGTTTACAAATAATTCTCAGAATAAAAAGTCGTAAATTAGAATCATAATGGGAATAATCGACTGGAGAATATGGGGATACTCAAAATGTTTTTAATAGGAGTATTGTTTATGTTCAGTACAGATGGGTGGTGGATGCAAATGCAGCTGGCTGGGTAGTAGTTTTGCCATGTCGTTGTTGTTGCTCTTTTTTCTTTTCTCAACGGACTTGTAGAAATTTTTGTTCTTGCACAAAATCATAATGTAAACAAACGCTGGATCTGGTTCACGACTAAAATGAATTCAATCTGTAATAGACTGTTTATTAATAAGGATGGAGAACGTTACTGTGTCGGAATTTTTAAAACGTGTTGACGAGTTTTTAAGAACCCAAAAAGAAATTTTGCTTGATGAGCATTTGGATGAAATGCTGAACTGCTACGCAAAATTAAGCTGCTATCAACATCAAGAAATAATAGAATCCAATCATGGAAATCACTATAAATCTTGCTGTTGGTCTTCGGATACATGTTTGGATGGACCAGATACGTGTGCGTGCTATATGTTGGAGAATAAAATCTTACGAATCAATAAATTAATGCTATTATATTCTAAATTGAAAAAATAAAAAAGAAGAATCTATTTTTAATTCATAAATTATATTTTATTTTTATAACATTTTATTATACAAAGTTTTCACATTTGATAATACATTGCTTGTGTTAAGGGAAAGTCAACCAGAACCTCCAAGCGAAAGTCGTCAGTATCTTCCTTCATTATTTTACACAAATAGTAAGCTCCGTTTGAGAATTCTTCTATTGTCTCATCGCTGATGTTGCTAAATCTTTGAGGTAGAAAAATGACATTCTCTTCCAACTCCATTAAAACTCGCGCTCCATACTTTGTTTTCGTTTTCCGTACATTTTTAATTGAATAGGATTTGTTCGGCTCCATATCTTTAACTGCTAATATGGGTTTTTGGACACTATTGTTCTGATTGAAGTCGTCCATAGCAGCAACGGAAAAAGTTGATGATCCTTGACGTTGTTTTAGATTCATTTTCGAATTTGTTGTTTCTTAATTTTCTTGGTAGGTAGCACTATAAACTGAGGAGCTCTTAACTGCACCGATCGAAAGATGAACTACAACTGAATATATGCAACCAAAGAAAATAGTATTTATGACAAGAAATTTAAATTTTTAGTTTAGTTTATATCTAGAACTTAGAGGACACGGAGAGAGAGAGAGAGAGAGAAAGAGAGAATTCCAACCACAACAAAATGGATAAGAAGAAAGATATTACAATGAAAGAATCTTGGACAAAGAAGATGCAGTATGCAGTGGTGAAAAATCCATTTAAATCAGATAAGGAGTGGAATAGCTCTTCATCATCATCATCATCGTCATCAAAATCAAATATACCTTATAATAAAATTAAGAATAGTATGTATTATATACTAAACACATAAATAAAACACAATTTGATTTAATTTTAATAAACTTTATTCGTTATTTTTCCTAAAAATTAAATTATAAAGAAATTTTAGACATAAATGACCGCAGTTAAATGAATTATAATCTTGATGCTGAGTGTAGTTGTAACGTATTCCATCACCCAAGTATTGGATTACTTCATACGGTGGTTGCAAGTTTCCAAAACTATAAAAATATTCCTTTCGATTCTTGTTTTTATAATATGCTACCCAATGAGTACCAGGACCCTCAGATGTATCAAGATTAACGATACCAGATTCTTGTTGATGAGGATGCCTTGGTAAGGTATCCAACATAAAAATACCTCGAAAGTGTGGTAGATTCTTTGTATATTTCATTAGATCGATATTTGTGAGGGCTCTGTTGGGTAGCTTCTTCAAAAGTTTTTTGGTTGAGGACTATAATATAATCCCAATCCTTTTTTGTAGGGTTTAAGATACAAGCCTTTACCAATAGCAATTGCTTCCATAGTTTGATTATGCCGATTTGCTTCTTTCAATTGTTTTCTTGCAGAGTTGGCTTCATTAATTACTTTCGCGATTGCAGCACCACCAGATGCTAAACCACCAACGGCACCAAGAGCTGTTAAAATTGGTACTAGTGGTAGAAAACCTCCTACTTTGGGAATAGGTATAACACGTGGAATATCTATCAGGGATTTTTTACGTCCAAAAGACTTTTTGATTACACCTTGCGCCAATTTAATAGCATCAGGGATATCTTCTGGTTTTCGTTGCTTGATAATTTTCAATGCATTTCTAACAGTTTTTGTAAAAATTTTCTTTGCACAGCATCTTTTCACCTTTTTCTTTATTTTCTTAAGGTTCTTATTTAGCTTGTTCCCCATACCGAATTTGACTTTAGCTTTCATTGCGTTGGCTATTAACCATGCGTTTATTCGCTCACTATATTTACTATCGTTTGATTTTGCTCTTTGCCACGCCTTTTCAGCTAATATTTTATCTGCTTCGTGACGCTCATCCAAGTTCTGTGTATTACTATAAGCAATGTCGTGCTCTCTACATGCAGCGTCCAGTGGATTGATTCCTTTATCACCTCTTTCTAAGCGTTCTTTTAGTTTAGTTCCTGGGCCACAAAATTGATAGCCTGGTAAATGAAGTTCAACTGGTAGAGAATTTATAGCTTTATTTAAAAGACCTCTTCCAATTACTGGTTGATATAGACTGAAATTATTTTTATAAAGGATGACCATTTTATATAACTCTCCAATTGAACTGTTTCGATATAAATGAATATAAAGGTGTGATTATTGCTTATTTATATCATAAGCTAAAATGCGGTTCGTCAAGCAAGATAAAAATATTACTGTGAAAAATATGGACCTTGTTACTAATAATGTGGCTAAATCCAGACACAGTTCCCTCCTGCCGAATTCAATTCGATGTCTTATTGTAGGACCCTCAAATTGTGGAAAGACTAATGTTATGTTGAGTTTAATAGAAAGCCCAAATGGACTAAAGTTTGCAAACATATATTTGTACTCAAAATCATTATATCAACCGAAATATGAATATCTAAAACGGTTAATAAAACCAATTCAAAATATGGGATTCTTTACGTTTTCCGAGAACGAAAAAGTGCTCAAGCCAGATGAAGCAAAAACCAACTCAATAATGATATTCGATGATGTAGCTTGTGAGAAGCAAAACAACATTCGAGAATACTTTTGTATGGGCAGACACAAATCTATTGATTGCTTTTACTTATGCCAAACATATACAAGAATTCCCAAGCATTTGGTGCGCGATAATGCCAACATGATTATTATGTTTAAGCAAGATGAAATGAACATGAAGCACATATACAATGATCATGTCGGAACAGATATGGCTTATAAAAAATTCATTAATATATGCCGAGAATGTTGGAAAGATAAATATGGATTTCTTGTAATAAGCAAAGACGATCCAATTGATAGTGGACGTTATAGAAAGGGATTTGATACATACATTCACCTATAATATGGCTGGATACCATTATATTCATATTAGTATGCTACTTAGCTTTCAACTGATAACATTGATATAACTAAGCTGTTCAAAAGGTGTTTAGAGCTGTTCAAAAGCTGTTAAAAAGGTGTTCAGAGCTGTTCAAGAGCTGTTTAAAAGGTGTTCAAAGCTGTTCAAGAGCTGTTTAAAAGGTGTTCAAAGCTGTTCAAGAGCTGTTTAAAAGCTGATCTGATATATTGTATGTTGTTGCTAAAAAGGATGACAAAATATTAAAAGACTTGATCAAAACTAGACGCATATTAAAACAGAAATTTAAGAATATAAAATTAGGAAAAGCAGATTTAGAGAATGAATTAGAAAAGACATTTAGCCACATCACAAAACCTCTAAACGAAATAGTCAAGCACTCCAATACAAATTATAACAAGGATAATCATAACATTAAAAACAATAAGGTACCACTAAAAGTAAAAACAAGTACTCCAGCTAAAGCACGAAAAGTCGATTTTTCAAACGAAACTCTTATCAATAGTAATGACGAAGAAGACGACGACTTTTTCTCTCAAATAGAAGATGCAGAAGATATAGTGAATAAATCAAGCGAAACAAAATTATTCTCTGAACTCGATACTACAAGCGACGATCCAAAATCTACTGAATCAATGGTCTATTCCGACTTACAACAACAGAATCAGTTGGATACCACATATGGACCATACAAGGGAACTGATGGTAAATGGCGAATCGGTAATAGCCCTTTCACATTACGCGATGATAAAATAATAATATCCGATAATAGTTGGAACTTTACACCCGGATTGCTTCAATTATTATTCAGCAAAGAACCATCAAATTATGACGATAAAGATCTACAAGCTTACAAAAGTATTTTAGTAAATACTAGTGCTCACAAACTTAATTTTAACAGCAATGAACGAGCAAAGGGAAGTAGAGCCTTCAAATATACCGACATCATAAAGCCATTATTAACTACATCGACTACCTCACAAAATCAAACTAAGGGAAGCGGTTTAATGAGTGTTAATAAGCAAAAGCCAAACTATATATATTGGGATGATCCAAATGAGTTGGTAGATAGGTTAAGGCTATTAGTATCATCACAATCTGCAGGACACACCAATCACAACAACGAAATAGTTTCAATACTCGAAGAACTTAGGGACGTTATTATAATTGCATAATTATCATATAAATAACCACAATTTTCATAAATACATATAATTGTAAAATGAGCGTCGACAAGTTCGGTCATTATTCCATAGAGAAGTCATCAAACAGTAAATTAAAAAGAAATTTTACAAGAGCCTTGGGATTTAATTTGGACAATGATAAAAACTTGGATCTCCATTGGAAACGCTTAAGGAATATTAATGCTCCTGTCGAAGACAATGATGCAGTAACAAAATCATTTGTTGAAGATAGTATGAACCGAATCAAAGTGGAATTTCAAAGAGAAAACAATTTACTAAAGCAAAATATTTACAAAGAAATCAAACAGACTCACATGCAAATTCAAGCAGAGAACTCATTGGTAAAGGAAAAAATAGATAAAGACATTGAAAAAGTTAACAAAAATCATCAATTACTTGTTGCAGATAGTATTAAACAGATAAAGGGTGAATTTAAAGAAGAAAACGATATACTAAGGGAAAAAATAGACAACGATATTAAGCAAGTCATACAAAATCTGCGGTCACTTGTTGAAAATAGTACTACTCAGATAAGGGATTATTTTAAAAACGAAATCCATATACTAAGTGATAGAATACTTAGAGTCGTTGCAATAATATATGTAAAATTCCGAAACAAGAACCAACACGTCGACAGTAATAACAAGAATTATGTAGATGATATAAGCGAAGGGCTTGAGCGGTTTACAAGTATCGTAAATGAAGAACTAAATAAAGGAAAGTCAATAGCTGAAATAGAAAAGAAAGTTGTTGATTTAATCTTAAATTTAGTAAAAAATGAAGAGAGGTTTAGTAGAGGAGCTTCACAGACAAGCTCGTAAGAACTTTAAGCGAAGGCGAGTAATAACCAAGGGAATAGATGACCTCTGGCAAGCAGATTTAGTGGAAATGGGTAGTTATTCTACATATAATGATGGATACCGCTTTCTTCTAACTGTAATAGACACATTCTCGAAATATGGCTGGATTGTACCCTTAAAATCTAAAAACGCTATTGATGTTACTAAAGCCATGAAATCCATACTAGATTTAAGACGAAAACCAAGCAATTTACAAACCGATGACGGCAAAGAATTCTTCAACGGAAAATTTCAAAATTTAATGAAAAAATACAACATCAACCATTATTCTTCGTACAGTGTTTTAAAGGCGTCAATTGTTGAACGTTTTAATAGGACGTTAAAGCAGATGATGTGGAAGGAATTTAGCTATCATGGATCATATCGATGGATTGACAAGTACAAAAGTTTGATCAACGAATACAATCACAGAAAGCATCGAACCATTAATATGGCTCCAACTGAAGTGAATCGAGCCAATGAAAAGTTATTATTAAATACTGCCTACAACAACTTGAAAATATTTAGAAAGCCAAAGTTTCGGATAGGAGATTATGTACGCATAAGTAAATATAAACACATTTTTGAGAAAGGCTATACACCGAACTGGACAACAGAAATATTCAAAATCAAAAATATAAGAATTACAAACCCAACAACGTATATTCTTGAAGACATATCGCAGTGTTCGCATAACAAACGGTCGTGTTTTGGTTTTGCTCCTAAAAATTTCTCTATTATTGTGCATTTTATTGTTAAATTTTCTTCAGAACTGTTTCTATTGGTTTTTTATAAATTTTGTGATTCTTCGCGGTCGATCATTGATTTTTTGAAGACTAAATCTTTATTTGCATAATATAACGAATTACATATAAAACAATAATTTGCATAAAATATTATTCTCTAAACCGGTTTGGTAGCGAAGCTGTTGCTAAAAGTGCGCGCTGAGAGTGTGAAGTTTTGATAAAAGTGCTGTTTCTTCGCGCTCTGACAGTGTCTAGTGCATGTCAAACTGCAATTACTTGTGTTGTTGATTCAGGGTATTCACAACCTATTACTTTTTCACCAACTATTTTGATTTGAGTATAAAGTTATAAACTATAAAACTAAAATCTATAATACTAAAATCTATATCCAATCATTAAAATAAAATCTTTTTATAACACGAAAGAACTGAAGTACTAATAACTTTTTAAGTTCGTGGATTATTACGCGAAAGTATTTTGTTTCGTAATATAAATATACAATGGCGTGTAACTTGAAAGGCTGCAAAATACGGGGTGATTCTGAACGCTTCGTGTTCTGCTGGATGTGTGATGCGGAACTTCACGTTAAATGTGCGGGGTTAACGGGCAAAATAGCTGATATGATTGGCGTTGACGGTGGTTTACGCTGGTCTTGTCGGCAGTGTCGATCAATTGAAGTTGACATAATAAAATTATTACGTCAAGCACGTTTGAATTTTCAAGACATTGATAAAGATTTCTCCGCAATTCGTTCTAAGCTTGTAAAATACGAACAACTTTTTAAAAACTTTAAACTTATTGATGATGCTTCGCCTAAACGGAAACGAACTCGCTCACAGGTGGCTCTATGCAATGCTCGAGAGTGCGCAGATAACAATCCCTTGCCAATTCCTCCCGCTTTGGCTAAGCCGTTGCCACCATTATTAACTCAACCTACTCAGTTGATTAATCTTCTGAGCCCTGTCATACCTGGTGATACACTCCCTAATTTATTGACTCCCTCGATCTCTTCTGAGACAGAATCGCGAGATGCTATTGCTGTGCATGGCCCGGCTGACAGTGCGAATGCTTCCAGGACAATAACCACGGAAACGCTACTCAATTCTGTTGGCGGATCTAGTAGTTCTCCATCGGGGCCAATAGATAATGGCCTACTAAACGTACAGGCTGGGACCTCTGCTCAGGGTATTGAACCGGTTAAGAAGCTTGTGGTGATTCAGCCGAGAAAATCTATCTTTGCCTCCCGATTTGCTGCTGATACTACAATTGAAGATATTCGTAACTACATCACTTCAAAGCTAGGCTTCAATGATACGAGTATATCTGTTGTTAAATACAAATTTAATAACCCGAGAACTATATCTTCATTTAGAATTTACTTACCGGATCACTTAACAAGTCAAGTACTTAAATCTAACTTCTGGCCAGATAATGTCGTTGTTCATTTATTCGAACCTAGAAGAAATACCTCATTGCCACGATATAATGGTAACCTACATAAAAACATTTCATCAAAAAACTAAGCCACTCGTTTCTAACCAATAATTTGAATATTTTTTATCAAAACGTACGTGGCATTAATACTAAATTAAAAGATATTCATACTATGAGTTTTGGTCTGGATTATGAAATTGTTGCATTTACTGAAACATGGCTTAAAACTGATGTACAAAATCTGGAAATATTCTCTAACCAATTTGTTGTATTTCGGAAGGACAGAAATTCTTGTTCAACACAATTGTCAAGAGGTGGAGGTGTTTTAATTGCTGTTAAATCGTCGTATTTCTCAGAGGAAGTGCACTTTGATATAGACTCGGAGATCGAGTTCTGTTGTGTGTATGTTAAATCTGAGCTATTATCCTTCTACATCACCTGCTCCTATATCCCACCGAATTCTAGTGAAACGACTTATAACTTGCACTCGTATTGCATATCTTCACTAGTAAACAGAATGTTACCTGATGATCGTTTACTTGTATTGGGAATTGCGTTGTTCATTTATTCGAACCTAGAAGAAATACCTCATTGCCACGATATAATGGTAACCTACATAAAAACATTTCATCAAAAAACTAAGCCACTCGTTTCTAACCAATAATTTGAATATTTTTTATCAAAACGTATGTGGCATTAATACTAAATTAAAAGATATTCATACTATGAGTTTTGGTCTGGATTATGAAATTGTTGCATTTACTGAAACATGGCTTAAAACTGATGTACAAAATCTGGAAATATTCTCTAACCAATTTGTTGTATTTCGGAAGGACAGAAATTCTTGTTCAACACAATTGTCAAGAGGTGGAGGTGTTTTAATTGCTGTTAAATCGTCGTATTTCTCAGAGGAAGTGCACTTTGATATAGACTCGGAGATCGAGTTCTGTTGTGTGTATGTTAAATCTGAGCTATTATCCTTCTACATCACCTGCTCCTATATCCCACCGAATTCTAGTGAAACGACTTATAACTTGCACTCGTATTGCATATCTTCACTAGTAAACAGAATGTTACCTGATGATCGTTTACTTGTATTGGGAGACTTTAATATACCTCGTGTCTTTTGGGAAAGTACTGATGACCCGGCTGTCTTATTACCGTCAACATATGGTTTCGCGAATTTTGATTTCTTGAACAACTTATCCTCTACTGGTTTATATCAGATAAATAATATTCGAAACCCAAATAACCGTATGCTGGACTTAATATTTACTGACGATAAGGACATTGTTGAAGTACATCGTTCGACCCCTCTCCTGTTACCTGAAGATTTTCATCATCCAGCCTTGGAATTGAATTTATGTGTTAAAAATTGTAATAAGCATCTACCACCTCCTGGAAACTTGATGGTGCAACAAACTGTCTTTTATTTCAAAAAGACTAATTATGTATACCTGAAAAATTATTTAAGGGGTGTAAGCTGGAGCTTTGCATCATCACTTAGCGTGACATCTACCAAATCGTGCCTGGATTATGCTGTTGCTCAGTTCAACCAAATTCTTCACGACGGTTTCAAACTATCGGTAGAGAAACGAAAGGTATCTAGCATCTTATATCCAACATGGTTTTCCAAGGAGGTTCGCACCCTAAGGAATCTAAAATCAAAATTTTATAAAATTCACTGTAATCTTCATACAACGGACAGCTTTGTTAAATATGCGTCAATACGAAATAGATATCAGATAGCTTGCAAGCAGTCGTACAATAATTATCTATTAAGAATGAAACTTAAACTAAAATCTGATCCTAACTACTTTTGGAGCTTTATAAATTCTAAGCGGAGGAGCGATATACTTCCAACCGTGATGAAATTTGAAGATAACCAAGCTAGCGATGCAGATTCAATATGCGAATTGTTTGCGAAATTCTTTAGCTCAACTTATTCCCAATTGGAGTTTGATTCTGGATTCTATCCATATTCCATAAGTTGTGGGAACATTGATCATCCAATTATTGATGAAAATGTCGTTCTCGAATTTCTAATGGATCTTAAGAGTACCTATAACCCTGGTCCAGATAATCTACCTTCTTGCATCCTAAAACACTGTGCAAGCAAATTGGTAATTCCGATTACAGCAATATTTGATCAATCCATACGCACCGGTTACTTCCCAGCCGCATGGAAGACCTCATACATCATTCCTTTGCATAAATCTGGTAATAGATCAAATATAACCAATTATCGAGGTATCGCCAAGTTAAGTGCTCTGCCCAAACTATTCGAAAAAATAATAACTCACCAAATTGCGCGTCAAGTGAATGCAGCTTTATCTCCTGTTCAACATGGTTTTCGCCCGGGTATGTCAACTACTACAAATCTATTGAACTTCGTCTTCCGTACAATTAATAATTTCAAATATGGCAATCAAACGGATGTTATCTACACGGATTTTGCTAAGGCCTTTGATGTTGTGAATCATAAGCTACTACTGTTAAAGCTGAAATTGTTCGGATTTCCACAAAATTTGTTAAAATGGATTGCCTCCTACCTTCAAGGTCGCACGCAGATGGTGTTCCTAAACAATAGAAAATCAAGAGCAATTCCTGTTACTTCCGGTGTCCCTCAAGGTAGCCACTTAGGACCTTTATTATTCTTAATTTTCATTGACGACCTACCCACGGTTATACATAACAGTAACACGCTAATGTTCGCTGATGATCTAAAAATTTTTCTTTCATTCAAAAATAAAACGGATACGTTATTGCTTCAAAATGACCTGGACAACTTAGTCATGTGGTGTAATTTTAACTGTATGAAGCTGAATCTTTCCAAATGCAAGCAAATGACTTTCTATCGTGCGGCCCACATTAATGTCAACTATTCTATTGGAGGCCACTATTTGGATTCTCTTGAGCATATGGATGATCTTGGTATTACTATGGACCAAAAACTCAGATTTCATATACACATCAACCGCATAACTAATAAGGCTTATAGCATTTTGGGATTCATTAAACGGTGGGCCAAAGAATTTATGGAGCCACAAGTAACGCGGATTCTATATACCTCTTTGGTTCGTCCTATATTGGAATACGCCTCACCTGTGTGGTGTCCTAACTACAACTGTTATATTTCTCAAATCGAGTCAGTTCAAAAGCAATTTCTACTCTTTTGCTTACGAAATATCTACCGGAACGATTTGCAGAACTTACCATCTTATAATTATCGATTGGAACTCATTAATCTTCCG
This sequence comes from Myopa testacea, assembly GCA_949629155.1. Lineage (NCBI taxonomy): Eukaryota > Metazoa > Arthropoda > Insecta > Diptera > Conopidae > Myopa > Myopa testacea. The sequence continues at coordinate 30,166,408 of OX451347.1, forward strand.
TCTTTAGCTCATCGGAGAATTATGTTGAATGCAATTTTTGTGCTGAAGCTACTTTATGGCCATATTGACAATCCTTATCTTCTGTCTAACATCAATATTAATGTAGCTCGCCGTGTAGCCAGAAGACCTCAATTTCTACAACTGAGTTTCTGTCGATCAAACTATCTCCAGCACGAACCACTTAGGAATGCTTGTGCCGACTTCAACTATGTTAATTGCAACATCACCTTCTCTGATTCAATTCATTTAACAAGAATCAAAATTCTTCAATTCCTAAAAAATCAACAGTAATATATTTACTTTGCTATGTATTTAATCATTTATTTATTATTTACCAAAATGTTATGTAAACTATAAAGCCTATGGCTTAGTTTTAATTTTTAAATAAATAAATAAATAAATAAATAAACTATCAAGGGAATCCAATTAGAGGAGGATTCTACGAAAGTGAACTACTGAAAACAAAATATCCCAGCATTTATCTCGTGGAAAAAGTTCTTAAAACTAAAGGCAGACAAATTTTTGTCAAGTGGCTAGGATTTAGCAATGATCATAATTCTTGGATCGATAAAAATGAAATTTTATAAAATTGTAATAAATATATTTTTTTTTTTAAATATGTATATTGTTCATATAGTAATAACATTATTATTATTATTAAAAAAAAATTGTAAATAAAAAAGATTGCATCTGACTTTTCATTTCATTACTCAACCAACTTTGAAGATGTCAATAACTCTTACTTTAAGTGGAAATAAATCCATTTTATCGGCTAATTATTTTCCGCCCATAGATTTAGAGGGAAAGTATGTGTGTGGTCTCGTAGACTTTCATAGTTATCACACTATACCGAATGTTGATTATGAAAATAATTTATTTCACATTGGTGATCATAGCATTGAGATTCCCGTCGGTTCATACGAGCTTGACGACATTGCTGAATTTATTCAAAATAAATATTTTAGTATAGATCCACATGAGAAAGTGGAAATAGCCGCCAACCCCAATACACTGCAAGCAGTCGTAGGATCCAGTAAAAATAACATTTTCTTTAATAAGGAACGCACCATCGGTTCACTATTGGGTTTCAGTAAAAAAGTATTGGAAGCAGGAAAACTGCATACATCAGACTTACCCGTGTATATAACGAAAATAAACGCAATACACATTGAGTGCGACATAATTAGCGGCGCCTACATTAACAACATACCAGCTCATACAATCCATATGTTTGCATTAAATGTTAGTCCTGGCTATAAAATAGACGAGATCCCTAAAAATGTAATCTATTTGCCAGTAAACACCAGACAGATAAGTTCAATTACTGTGAAAATCGTTGACCAAAACGGTAATCTAATTAATTTTTGTGGAGAAACAATAACACTCAGACTTCACCTAAAACCGCAAGAGCAATGATTGTGTATAATAAAAGCGCATATCCAGGTGCAACTACATTCACTTCTTCTTTACCATTTGAACTGACAAGGTCGGCAAAGTCGCAAACAACTCAAAACGCTCCACAACGTAAAAAGCTGTCATTTGAAAATAAAGAGTTTCTAAAATCTTTGGGCTTAAAACTAAAGACAAACTGAAATTAAAATGAGTCAAATACTTGATGTTTTACGAACGCCGCTCTACGATGACAGTATTATTAAAAAGGAATACCATAGCTATTCACCATATTTACAATCATATAACAGCAATGACGAGATACGGGTAGCCGTTCAAAATCAAGATCTATACCTTCTACCCAGTGAGAGTTTAATTTACATTGAAGGTACAGTTACCTTAGAAAATGGAGGCGCAACAGCCAATGTAAAATTAAAAAACAATTGTGTTGCATTCATGTTTGATGAAATTCGCTATGAAGTTAATGGATTAGAGATCGATCGTACGCGTCACTTGGGTGTAACTACAACAGTAAAAAATTATGTCTCATTAAATTCGAATCAAAGTAACATGCTCAAAAATGCTGGATGGTTTTCAAAGAATGAACTTGAAATAAAGAAGGGATATTTTAATTTTTGTGTACCATTGAAAATGCTATTGGGATTTGCTGAAGACTTTAACAAAATTATTTTAAATTCTAAACATGAACTTATACTACTGAGATCGAAATCCGATGAAAATGCTGTTTATTCAACTGTTGCCACCGAAAATATAAAATTAACTATAACTAATATCACATGGAAAATTCCCCATGTACAGTTGGCTGATTTTGCAAAACTACAACTCTTTCAAACGATCCAAAGTGGAAAACCTTTATTAATAGCATTCCGTAGTTGGGATTGTCATTTCAATCCGGTACTCACACAAGGAAACAATCATCTGTGGAATGTAAAATTATCACCGCAGAATGAAAGACCACGCTTCATACTTATTGCCTTTCGACGAGATCAAAAATTTCAACATTGCCATCTAACCGATGTAAAAGTACACTTAAATTCTGATACATATCCCTATGATGATCTCAATCTGAATTTTGACCGTGATCGTTATGCTCTGCTTTATGATATGTATTTGAAATTTCAACAAAACTACTTTGCACGTGATTCCCAACCCCTGTTGCTGCCTGAAGACTTTAAAGATACAGCTCCGATAATAGTAGTGGATGTAACTCATCAAAACGAAGCGATAAAAACTGGACCAATTGATATTCGAATTGAATTTAAAACATCAACGAATATTCCAGCCAATACATCAGCTTATTGTATACTTATACACGATAAGTTGATTGAATACACTCCAGTGACTGGCGAAATTAAAAAAGTTGTCTAAGTGAAATGGAACAACAAAAATTTGTAACATTGGATGTGCAGGGCTTCAAAGGAAATTTCAATGAGTTTATAGTTAAAGAGTTGGCAGTAACCTTCAGCTTTAGTGAATATCAAAACTTTATCATCAAACCACCATTTGAATTTAGAGACTTATCTTTAAAATATAAAAAGCAGGCGAATTGGCTGTATCGCAATCATCATGGATTTCGTTGGAACGATGGATCTATCTCTTTTAATAGCGTTGAGAATTTCTTGAAATTAAATATTAAACATAAACTTGTATATGTGAAGGGAGTTGAAAAATCGAAATGGATTGAAGAAATCTTGGGGAAACCTGTATTCAATGTAGAAGAATTTGGCTGCGAGAATCTGGAAACTCTTAGAGATACATACTTACTACAAAAGATATGCCATTCTCATAATGGTTGCTGTGCACTAGAAAATGCAATGTTACTTAGAAACTTCATCTTACATCCATAAATAAAACACATCAATTTGAATTTTTAAAATATATTATACATTTAATTAATTAAGTTTGATTGAAAATAAATGTTTTTTCTTAAATCTATTTACAAATTTTTTTTTTATTATTTATTTTTATAATAGTTATGATTAATATTCTATATCCATAAATATATTTTCATCCCTACTTAACTCCTGCTCTAAATCTATTTTATAATGCCCCCACGCATATGTGTTTATACTATCATTTCTAATAAAACGCTTATCATCACTAGAACTTAATGCTATCTTATGAACTAGTTGGGTATATATTTCATGTATCCTAGATCTAAATATATACATATCACCATAAATTATTTTCTTATTAACTAGACAGTCTTTATAATTGCTTAAACTTAAATTACTTACTACTGATTGTTTGACACCTTTGGCTTTCTTAATGACTATGTTATTTGCTATACTTATTGAATACATTTTGGATCGAAGGCCAATGAACTCTTGCATAATTTCCCCCTTATTCTCATCCTTCATCATACCAAGGACTTTGGCATTTCTAAGGGGGAAACCATACAGATTATCTACGGGATATTCAGACGTATCAAACTTTGAATCGATGTCATTCCGAATATCCCTATAGAAATCATTTGTCTCGATGGTATAGATAAACGAATCGGTGTCCATATAGTTTAACCTCAAGTTGTCAAATTTGGGTTTCATATAACTATAATGGAAGTCATACATCTTCCACTTTGACAACTCGAGTACAACAAAACCTAAATATATTGGTTTGTTGTAAACCGTACGGACCCTAGACATCTCGATGGCAACCATGTCTTCTGTAAAATGAGTACAGCTGTGAAAGTTGGGCTTGGCTATTAGCGCTCGGGCTCCTAATCGCCTTCCCTTACTTTCCCAGTCGGTCACTATTTTGATGTCTTTTCGTTTATCTACATTTTCCATTGTTTTTCCATACACCGCATTGTTTAACAATTTGAAAAAATTCTTTTCGAACGTATTCTTTGCTAAACTGCGATGATGGGTATTTAGATTGATATATTCACTTAACCAACAAGACTGCTTAAATTTCAATATTTTATGTACTTTCTTCAACAACATACCATTTTCTATACATTGCTGAAGATTTCTATAATGAATAACATAGCGAGTTTTGTTGGTTAAGTCAGTAATCAACTTTTTAGATTTTGAATTACCCACAGCTTTATTCTCAGCACAAAATGGTAAATCATTATGCGCATCATGTAAATTCTGTGGGTAATCCAAATCTACTTCGAGTATGTATCCGATGGGAGAATCGAATGGAATTTCAAAAACGTTGAATTGCTCAATATTTTCCACCCATTCGAATCCCCCATAAGGTAAGTATTGCGACATTGCCCATCCATACAGATTATTGGCATCCAAATAAGTTAAATATGTAGATGGTTTACTTTTATCGTACCCCATCATGTACTTATTATTTGCCTTGGAATGCCTTGTACTACATTGGACAATGCCGCCTCGAATACTTTTTTGCACGAAAAGGTGCATGTCAATATTAGTGAAGAGCTCCAGGTTTATCTTTGTTGTTTTCAACATTGCGTCCCATGATAACCCTGGAGCTGTGTAATATTGACAAGGATCAAGATTATAAATTTTCTGACACACTTTTCTAAAATTTTCGAAAACGTCAGTCAAGATTAAAACATCTGTTTTCAAATATAACAGCATGTAATCTTCAAGTGTTCGACATTTAAACTGTTGCCATACTTTAACCGCGTGTTCATAATCCTCAGTAGAACAAGTCTTATTTGTCAAATGACTGAAAAATTCATCCTGAGTAGGAAGAGAGGTTTCCTTCAGACGATCGAGCGAGTTGATGTATTCGTATGGGAATACACCTTTTCTTGTTAGTAATGCAAACTCATCATCGTTTGGATACATTTGCCGCACTATTTTGAAATCACTTGATGACAAATTTTGCGCTAATGCATCCAAACTCGATGCCATGAACCGAAAAGAATCCAAGAATCTGATTTCGATTGTTTTCTTTTCGCTTATTTGTATACGTTTGGAAAGGGATACATACAATTCCTTATTTAAGGGGATAACATTAATATCACCCTCAAATAAGTTTAATTCTTTAATGAAGAGGTGGAAAAATTATGGAAAAATACAGGCACAAACTTTGCAATTTGAAATTTTAAATTGCATTCGTTATGTGCCGGCCCCCTGTATTTTCCAGTTAAATGACAATGATCTGCCACTCTATCAGCCCCCAATTCTTGTTCGCAAATATGACAAGAATTGGAGTCTTTTTGGAGTTTTACCTCTTCATTGGACAAGGAGTTCATTGGCCTAACTACACTTAAATAATTATTATAAATATATCTTATATCACTAACTAAATATTCTAAAAATTTTGTGGGGGCATCTTCTCCCGAATAAATTTTAAATTTATTTAACTTACTATCATGCTTACAACTAATATAATAACTAAAGGCTATGGGTATATGCTTATTAATATTACGAGTATTACTAGCTAAATCTAAATCTATGCCACTAAGTACACATTCGAAGTCTGCATAGACAACGAATGGTACGTCTAAACTACGTTCATAATTCTTAAAACTAATTACCGCCTTTTCTATTGCAGGCATCTCTGCAACAGTCCTCCCACATATAATCTTGTGTTGTTGTAGAGTACTCTCATTGTGAGAGTACTGCAGGCAGCTGTTGCATAAAAATATTTCTCTGCGATGACTCGTACTTTGATGTTTTATCAATCTGTAACAAAAGAAAAATAAAATTAGTTGGAAAAATTTATACTTAATATAAGAAAGTTAATATAAAACAAAAATTTAAATTGTGATATAATTATAATTACCTTGAAATATTTTTAATCCATACATAATGGAACCGCTCTCCTTCCTGCAACAGCAACAGGTTTATATGCTGCACCTTTTCCTGCTTTGTGCAATGATAAGGTCCCTCGATGTTGCCCGAAACTTCATCGAATCCGAAGACGTTGACACTCACTGTTGGATTCTGTTTCTCAAAATTATCGATGTCATTTATTGGCATGGGAAACGCCAATCCCTTAAAATCCACTTTAGCTCCATTATGCAGTACTATGAGATCAGCTCCAATGTTCTCCACATTATAATTTTGCGGTCTTTGGGGATTGTTTTCGGTGGGTCTCAGAGCTGAGATGATCGCCCATTTGAAACAGTAGGGATCGTCATTTTGAACATTGATGCAGGCGTGCTTTTCCTGCAGGGATTTGGGTAATGCGATGTATGACGATCCCTTCAACGGTCGATACCTATTAATATTCACCTCTACGTGACATATTTTCAGTAGGGACCATCCACTGTCCCTTTCCTGGAACTCACCCATTTTGGAGCTGATCTGTTGGCACATATCATTGTATATCGCAGGTAGATCTTCATATTTTTGCAGCAAAATCATTTTGGTTTGAAACGATTTCATCTCCACCACCATTTCATCATCATCCACCACTTTAAAATATTCAGCATACAGCTCCATGTTGAACTTATATGATGCATGCTTCTCTAATGTTTTTAATAGCTCTTTGACCAATATATTTTGAGCTTTCTCAAAAAACTTTTCCGGAATGACAAGACCCTCATCCTCATTTTGGAATATCAGGGTTTGAATTCTATTCCGGAAAGATGATCTTATGCATTTAAGTCCACCACCACTTACGGGAATCCAACAATTCCTCTTATGCTTTAACGTTTTGATGTGATGATTCCAGTCTCTTCGAGAAACATCTTCATTGCAATTTGGACAACGAACGTTCTCGTTAGCTTTGACTGGTAGCCATGATACTGCTCTTGATGTTGATGATGAAGGTGCTGCTGCTGCTATAGATGTTAATGGTGTTGTTGTTGATGATGATAATGATGGTACTGCTCTTGATGTTGATGATGAAGGTGCTGCTGCTGCTATAGATGTTAATGGTGTTGCTGTTGATGATGATAATGATGGTGCTGCGGCTAGTGATGATGGTGCTGCTACGGATGTTGATGGTGTTGCTGTTGATGATGCTGCGGCTAGTGATGATGGTGCTGCTACAGCTGTTGATGAAGTTGCGCTGGGTTTTTTGTGAATCAAATTTGTGTGTCTGCGCATATTATCCAGTCTTGGAAAATGTTGATGACATTCTTCGCACTGGAATACCACACTTTCATGTTGCCCTTGCACATGCCTTTTGAGGTTGCGCATTGCAGTGAACTCCTGCCCGCAAACATTGCATATGAAGCTCTTCATTTTTATTTTTGTTGCAAATATTTCACTTGTTTTAGATTAGATTAGATTGTTTAGATTGGATGTTGTATTTGAACACTTTTCTTTTAATTGTTATTAAATTTGTTTATATTTTATTAACGTTTTAAATACTATATTTAATTTTTCACTTTACTTCTCCGAATTGTCACTTGATAGTAAATAATTAATATTGTTCAGTTTTAATTGTTGTTAAATTTGTTTATATTTGATTAACTTTTTTTAAATAGTATATTTAACTTTTTTCTTGTTCTTGAATAGTTCACTTGATAGTAAATAATTAATATTGTTCAGTTTTAATTGTTATTAAATTTGTTAATATTTTATTAACTTTTTTAAATAGTATATTTAACTTTTTTCACTTTTAATTTTACAGAAAAAATGTGCAACTTTTCTTTTATTTTACAACTACAACTTTTAGAACACTTTTCTTTTAATAAAAATTAGATCTTTACTCTTTGGCGACACTTTTACATTTGATTCTTTCTTCTCGCTGGAGCTAATTTTACGCTCGCGGATCGAGCTGAAGAGACCCCAACCACATTAAATTATTTGACTATTAAAAAAGAACAAAAACAACGACACTATATCCAACCATCTGCATCCACTCAAAGTTCAATATACAAACAAATTCGTCCATATTCTAAATGACAACTTGCGTTTGTTTACATTATGATTCTATACAAAAACAAAAATTTCTAAAAGTCCGTTGAGAAAAGAAAAAAGAGCAACAACAACGACATGGCAAAACTACTACCCAGCCAGCTGCATTTGCATCCACCACCCATCTGTACTGAACATAAACAATACTCCTATTAAAAACATTTTGAGTATCCCCATATTCTCCAGTCGATTATTCCCATTATGATTCTAATTTACGACTTTTTATTCTGAGAATTATTTGTAAACAGAAAGTATCGAAAATGTCAACTCCAATTCCGAGATTGAAATAATTGTACATACAATAAGTGTGGTCGCGAGGTAATCGAACACTTGAAATGCCCATAACTCATTTACTAAATCTACAACAACCACATAGCAAAATGACGAAAAGCAATCAAATTAAAGCAATAAAAAAATTTTCCAACAACAACGCTACGCATGTTCAGAACAACAACAACAAGTACCACAAACGATACACAGGCGGGCAGAGATCAAGGCAGAGGGGCACGCCACACTCGCAACAATCAGCACGCCGAGCTATGTATGTATGTCTGTCTGTCAGTCTATATATGTGTATGTCCTTCTGTCTGTCCGTCTATATGTATGTATGTCCGTCTGTCTGTCCGTCTATATGTATGTATGTCCGTCTGTCTGTCCGTCTATATGTATGTCCGTCTGTTTGTATGTCCGTCTGTCTGTCCGTCTATATGTATGTATGTCCGTCTGTCTGCCCGTCTATATGTATGTCCGTCTGTTTGTATGTCCGTTTAACCAATCAACGAGAATGATGCACACATCATGATTACAAGTGTGACATGGCCCGCTCAAAGCAGCGCTTCAGTCTACAGGCAGAAGCTATCTCCTTCTCACTCCCTCCCACACAACCGCATAGCGCCATCTCACTCTAACACATAGCGCTCCCCACGCTCCTCACGGCAGCGCAGTCGCTACGTTGGGCCAGAAGGTACATATACCCACTACTTTTCATCAAATCATAAAACAATTCTGCTCCAATTAACAAATCAATTTTTCCCGGATTTGAAAAATTAGGATCTGCCAATTGAATCCCTTCAGGAATATTTCCCCTTACAATTTTTTCAGACGGTAATTCAGATATTATTTTCGGGACAACAAGGACATCGACATTACATTTATAGTTTGAGGTATTCGACCTCAAACATATGTTTACTCTTTCTTTTAAGCTTGATTTCCCTTCGCATATACCTTCTATGGTATTGCGTTCCTTCTTCAAATTAAGTCTTAGCTTATTCGATAGTTCTTTGGTTACTAAACAGACCTGAGATCCACTGTCTAATAGAGCCCTTGCCTTTACAGGCTGTCTTTTATTGTTTTCAATTACTACAACAGCTGTGGGTAACAAAACATATTTATCACCCCTGTTTTCTTTTAAAACATTGGTAAATTCTTAACCATTGCATTTTTTTTACTTTTATCCTCATGTAGCAAAGTGTGATGGTTTCGATTACAAACCTTGCAGTTCCATGCCTCGCATGACTTACTACCATGGCCAATTTTAAGGCATTTAGCACACCATTTGTTGGCGATGACTAGATTCCATTTTTCAGCTACCGCTAGCTGTCGAATTCTTGTACATTGATTAGGTGCATGTGCCACTGCGCATCCCATCGAACACTTGCCTGTTACTTTATTCACTGGTTTCAGTGTGGGATTATAGAATACTTTTTGAGTACCATACATTGGTCTGTAGGAAGCTTCCAAGGCATAATACTCAGCATCCAAAAATACCAACAATGAATCAACCATTTGAATTTGTTTCGAATCTTTTAGCGAATTTTCATATTTCAGTCTGAGATCCTCATTCATTTTGCGCACTAGTATGTAATTTATGAAAGTTTGCAGGAGTTCTTCCGGCTCTAAATTTAAAGTTTTTAATGCTTGCAGACTTTCTTGGATTGTTTCATTGAATCTTTTTACGCTGCCTACGTTACCTACTACTTCAGGTGCGTCAATGATCTTTTTGAAATACATACTAGCTATTAATCGCTTATTTGTGTATTTCTTATCTAGAATATCCCATGCAATACTAAAATTCGTACTAGTGGAGGGTAGGTTGGCAATACAACTTGCTGCCGCCCCCCTCAACTTTGACTTTAGTATGCACATCTTTTGTACATTCGGGATCTTTTTGTTAGCCACTAACTGCTCAAACAACTCTTTGAATGTGCGCCATTTCGCATAATCGCCTTCGAAATAAGGGATTTCTACGGCTGGTAAAGAATAATGAAGTGAAGTTTCCTCAACTTTCACTTCACTTTTCCTTTCCTTTGGCACATCGTCAAATTCCGATTTTAAACTGTAGAAAGCTTCTGTTAGAGTGTCATCCTCAAATACATTGATGTATTCGAGAAATGTCTCTTGAGCTAAATCTTTACTTTCTTCAACCTTTTTATACGTTTCAATTTGGTCCTTGAAGGCCATCAATTTGTGCTCAAATTCGCTTAATACAAATTGAAATCTCCTTATTAAGCCCGCGTTTTTCGAATGAGTTGCCTTCTGAGGTTCATTCTTACATCTAACCTTTTCTCCTTCGCCAGTATTACTACTACCTTCGAACTTCTGTTCTAAAACCTTAATTTTAGTAAGTGCAGTAGCTACTAAAGTACTTACCATTGCTTCAGTATTTTCTTTAAAATACTTATCTTTTTTCCGGGTTGGATCCTCCTTCAGAGCTATATGATTCCTGGTGAATATGGTCCAACCTTGTTCCAATTGTCGTTTCCACTCGTCCACTTCGGTTTTAGTTGTTGTGGAGTCTGCTCCTAATACCTGATGGTATATTCTCTGGATCTTTAGAGCGACTGTATTTTGCTGGAGTAACACTTCTTCGGTGGTCATAATTTTTTGTTTGTTTGTTTTTTGTTGATGCGTAGCCTATTCGGCACGTTTTATACAACTTGTTCGTTTTAATGTACTGATGCGTAGCTTTATTTAAGCTACGTTTTATACAGTAGTCGTTTTAATATACTGATGCGTAGCTTTATTGAAGCTACGTTTTATACAGTAGTAGCACACGCACTTCTAATCACAACACCACAATTACTCTTAAATTTTTGAAGAGCGATTTTTCTTTAATTTTGCACTTTAAAAACTTTTTAGTCTTTTGCGTTCACCAAAATCACGTCGGGGTCACCAAAATGTTAATGAAAAGATCTGTGCGCGTGGAGTTCTTTTTTGATACTGAAGAGGGTTACTCTTCTTTCCTTTATTTATGCTAATACTTTTCTATATACTTAGTCTATTTCTATTCTATATATGTACACTTATGCTACTCTTATCATATGTAAAGGATGTCACAATCAGTCCTTGTTTGCATGCAGGCTAGGATACACAAACGTTCCCACGCATACTTAGTCCTAGGTCTTATCTTACATGCTAGAATACACAGCAACAATATCTGACTTTTATCGTATTTCTACCACTTGTGTTATTTCGTCATGAACCTTTTTAAGACGCTTGCGATAAGGACGATATACGACGCCCGTGTAAACAAAGTGTTTCGGGACCGAATATACATTTTAGGATTCTTTAATACTAAATAATGGGAACCTCTGTGGGAACTCTCTTAAGTGTCTACGACCATAAATTAGTTATTGGTGCTGTGTATGTTTTGAAGTACTGATAAAAGATATTTCATCAATAACAATAATAATACCAATAAGACAGATGTGCAAAAAACGCCGATAAAGTTAACAAACTCAAACGAAAACGCGATCACTTGTTATAACTGTATGGAAAAAGGACACATATCGAGTAATTGTCCGAAACCACAGCGGCGACGGCGGTGCAAAGATTGTCAAAAGGTTCACCCAAGTGGGGAACCCGAAAACTGTGGAAAAAGCACGTCGGTAAAGAAGGTTGAGTGTGAGAAAAGAAATGATTTAATAGAAAAAACAGTGCTATACGCACTGTTTTGCTATACGTCAAAAACATTGGTTGCGTATATAGACACGGGCAGTGATTGCCATATGATTAAAAAGTCTGTAGCTGATGCATTGCCATGCGAGAAAACAAGGTGTACGGTGCGAATAAAAGGAATTTGCGGTGGTTCACGATTTACTAACGGACAAATTACAACCAAACTACAAATTGACGAGGTATTACTACAGGTAAGCCTGTATGTAGTCGATGACAATCTGCTCCCGGCTGATGTTTTGTTGGGGCACGAGTTGTTCATAATCGAGAACATATATGCAAACATCAAAGACGGTAAGATAAATTTTTATTCGTCTGAAAGTCCGATTGTAATGAACGCAAGAAGTCAACCCGTACAGCGCGTGATTGGTATAGAAGACATTAACTGCGACGTTACTGATGAAGAAACACTCATAAGCTTATTAACAATTTTAAATGACAACCGCGAAGTTTTCGCAGACGGATTAGATAAAATCGGGAAAACTGATTTAGTAGAAATGCGAATTGTAATGGAAAATTCCGAACCAATTACTCAACGGCCGTACAGAGTTCCTAAACCAAAAAAGGAACTGTTGAAAGGTATCATTGACGAGCTTTTGGCTAACGATATTATTACTGAGTCCGAGTCCGCCTACTCTAGCCCCGTTATCTTAGTTAAGAAAAAGGACGGCAAAGAACGTTTATGCGTCGACTATAGACGACTGAATCAATGTCAAAAAAAAGAAGTACATATATCCGATGCCGAATATTGAAGAACGCTTACAAGACGCGGCACAATACAATTATTTTACGACATTAGATTTAAATAGCGGATATTATCAAATACCAATTGAGCAAGAGAGTAGAAAATATACAGCGTTTGTTACCGTTGACGGCTTATATGAATTTAAACGAATGCCTTTTGGTTTAAAGAACGCGCCGGCATTGTTTTTACGGCTAATGGCGAAACTAAAAGAACTTATGCGTCCAGGTGATATGTTGCATTATATGGACGACATACTGGTTGGCGGTCATACTATTCCGGAGATGCTGGAAAAGCTTAAAAGAATATTGGGAGTATTACGTGAATGCAATCTGACGCTTAATTTAACCAAATGTAGATTTTTGAAACGTGTAGTAGAATTTTTAGGTCATGAGCTTTCTCCTGGTGGCATCAGTCCTGGTTCAATAAAAATTGCAGCAGTCAACGATTTTCCAACGCCAAAGAATCTGACGGAGGTACGACAATTCCTTGGTTTAACGAGCTATTTCCGAAAGTTTGTGCCTGGCTACGCCTTAATATCGGAACCACTACGGAAACTTTTACGAAAAGATCAAAAATTCGAATGGACGACTGCGCAAAATTCGGCTATGGAAAAACTCAAAACGGCTTTGACAACAAAACAACTTTTGACCTCTTACTGCGTAACTGCTGAACACGAAATACATAGCGATGCAAGTGCGATAGGTTTAGCTGGCGTCCTTATGCAGAGCAATGGTGACGAGTGGAAGCCAGTAGCGTACTTTAGTCGTTCGACGAGCCAAGAGGAAAGTAAATACCACAGTTACGAGCTGGAAACCTTAGCTGTTGTTGAGTCCTTAGAGCGTTTTCGCTATTACATCTCGGGTAAAAAGGTAAAAGTAGTTACTGATTGCAGCGCAATAAAAGCAACCATGAATAAGAAAGAGCTTATTCCAAGAATCGCCAGATGGTGGCTACGAGTCCAAGATTTTGATGTAGAAATAGAACATCGTTCTGGCCAACGCATGACGCACGTCGATGCATTAAGCAGAAATCCAAACGAAATCGAACACGAGATTGAAACAGCTTCTTTACGAATCGATAAAGTAGAGCTTGAAGAGTCGGATTGGCTGTTTAGTATGCAGTTGCAAGATCCGAAAATTCGTCACATAGTAGAAGAGCTGCGCGTAGGTAAGAAAGGTGATAACCAATTTATTGAGGAACAAGGGCGACTATTTCGTAAAACTAACAACGGGAAGTTATGGGTGGTACCAAAAGCGCTACGATGGCGAATAGTTTACGACTGTCATGATAGAACAGGACACGTTAGCGTGGACAGAACCATGGAAAAGGTGAAGAAGATTTTTTGGTTCCCTCGTATGAGAAACTATGTAAAATCGTTCGTAAAATCGTGTGTAGAATGCGCTTATAATAAGACGCGAGCGGGTAAAAAGGAAGCGGAGTACCACTATGATGAGCCAGAGCCAATACCATTCAAAACTATACATTTAGATCATTTGGGTCCATTTCCAAAAAGTAGTCGACGTAATGAGCACGTACTGGTGCTCGTAGACGGTTTCACGAAATTCTCGATTGCACGAGCAGTTAAAAGCACGGCGACCAAACACGTGTTGTCAGTATTGGACGAAGTGAGCAGCTATGTAGGGATGCCGGAACGTATAGTCACTGACAGAGGAACTGGATTTACGTCCAAAGATTTTCAGCGATACTGTAAAGATAACGACATCAAGCATATTTTAAACGCTGTACGTACTCCGCGTGCAAATGCTCATGCAGAACGAACAAACCGAACACTACTCTCCATGTTACTTCCATCGACCACGAACGACCGCCGTTGGGATGAAAATTTAAGGAATATTCAATGGTCGTTAAACAGTTTCATTAACAAAACCACTGGTAAGTCGCCGCAAGAATTATTATTTAATTTTCAACCACGCGACATCCTGCAAAACAAGTTGATATTAGCGTTGCAAACTACGGAGGAACACAGTGAGAAGGACGTGCACCAAATACGCGAAGATGCCGTCAAACGTATTAGCGAGGTACGATTCAAAGCAAAAAAACGGTTCGACAAGGCACACGCTAAACCTACGATGTACAGCGTAGGAGATTTGGTTTTGGCCGAACACGAACCTGTAAGCTCAGGGACTTCAAGAAAGTTAGAACCTCGTTATAAAGGTCCGTTCGAAATCACGAAAGTGCTGGGAATTGAAGATTTGCCTGGTTCACATAGAAAGCAGCGGCATTATTCATCTGTGTATGCGTCAGACAAATTGAAAAGATTTTGTACCCTTCCATCCTGTGGGTCGGATGACAAAGACGGTTCCAGTGACGACGAAGAGCTGCAGTATCCTCGCGTCCTGATACTGCAGCGACGCGAGGACGCGTCGACATTTCAGGAAGGCCGAATTGAAAGCAGACAGGTGGTAACGCCACGCAAGCGAAGTAGGCAGTCTCGAAAAAACTTGAAACGAAGCGGATGCTGCGGCGTGTTTATTTTCTTATTGCGATGTATCTTTTGTAATTAATTTCATTTTTCTCATTTACTTTATAATAAAATTGAATATCTTCGCTAAAAATTAGAAGTGTTGGTTTTTGCGTCTTTTACAAGCAAAGGCTGCTAAGATAGCTTTTCTCCAGTTATTTTAAGCAGGCGAACTCCAAATCTTTTTTTAAAACCTTGCAACCATCCATCACTTGCGTTAAAAGAACATTCCTTTTCTTTTACTTTTAGATGAATCTCTTTAGCCTTTTGTTTGAGCGCTAATGCATTAACCGGATAATTCCTTTCTCTCTGCTTAACAAACCATTGATGCAGACGCTTTTCCATTTTCGGCAACTCTGATGAATTTGTTCATCAACAGAAGATTTTGGAATTAGTGGAAATTTTTGGTTCAATCGGTCATACAAATGATCATACAAATATCGAAGTTTGAATAATTTCTGTCAAAGATATAATTATAATTCTTGTTAAATGAGGAATGGAACGGTTTTTTCTGAATTTGTTTAACTGAACCAACTAAAACTTTAACTAAAACTATAACACAAATTTTGTGTCATTTCATAAATATGTTTCTTTATATTGAATAATAAATTCATTGTTAGTTTTCTATTATTAGTAGTATTATTATTATTAAGCTATACTTAGTCAAATGTAATAACTTGCAACCCTAATTATGCACGGTTGTACGAAGTGACAATTTTTAGCGTTCGCATAACTGCCCACGCACCGATATAATTCGCGACGACTTCATACCGTTCAATATAAGGGACATTTGTAGCAACCACGAGATCTCCGTCTGAAGAGTTAGTATTAAGTGGTAAGTGATCCGACACATACCCAACCGAACTTTAGACGCATTTTTTATACCTTACACCTTAAGGTTAAGGGTATATTCAGTTTTGCACGAAATGTGGAACCGATAGAAATAGAGAAGATAGCTATAGGAAAGTATATATGTTTTTCATCAGCATCACCTCCTGACTGTATTTATACCCGTATTTATTATTATTAAGAATTAAAATTGTTTAGGCTCTAGGTCAATTTGAAAACATTACGTTTTCTGCATATAAAATATGCATATCCTGTTGCATATGCAAAACAACAAATCCTGTTGTATTTATTTTAAACAAAACAACAACAAATTTATAACAACAACTGGCAGATCGGATAGCTATTTCGAAACTTGCCAAAGTTTCTCATCAGTGTGACGAACCTTTTTAGCTCCGGATATACACGCCGTACATCCAGGGTTCGGAACTGAAAATTTATATTCTTGGAACCGTGTGAGAATGATTAGAACACATCTTCTTTTTACGTTATAACTATTTGCATAATTTTATCTTACTGTACAAATATCAATGCTTTTACTTTCCCTTTCGGGTGAATTCCACTGGCTTACTATTTACTTATTATAATTAACCTTCATTACCGACTGTGCGGACTGTTTTCTGATCAACTGTGTTACCGACCGTACACGGATATCTTTTCATTCAACTGTCTTACCGGCCATGAACTGCTTTACTGCGAAACTGTATTACCGGGCACTATGAGCTGCTTTACCGCCAGACTGTATTACCGGCTGTGAGGAACTGTTCCCTATCAAAACTGTCTAACCGACCGATCAGGTAAGGCTCCCTGTCAAACTGTCTAACCGACCGATCAGGCCAGGTTCTCTGTCAAACTGTCTAACCGACCGGTAAGGCCAAGCTCTCAGTCAATCTGTACTATCGACCGATCAGTCCACGCTCTCTGTCAAACTGTCTAACCGGCCGAGCAGGCCAGGCTCTCTGTCAAACTGTGTAACCGACCGATCAGGCCAGGCTCTCTGTCAAACTGTCCAACCGACCGATCAGGCCAGGCTCTCTGTCAAGCTGTCTATAGCTCACCGTTGGCTTATTTGCCTGGCTTGCTTTAACATGCCTTAAACACAATCAAAGACGCAAGATTCATTTTTAACTGTCAAAATTACACGGGCTCTTATGGAGATCGAGAAAAAAGTTTGCTTTCCATTTTGCTTCCCTACTTAGCTGCGAAATTACGCATCTCGCATTCGAGCTAATTCTAATTTTGACGGATGCAAAAGCGTTCTTGTTCTTCTTATTTCTTTGTGTTTGTTTACATTTCATTCTTATTTCTATTTCAGCTGCTGTAAAATTATGTGCGTATTTTTCTGTTGCTTTTTTTATTATTATTCTGTATAATATGTTATTTAAATGTATTTTAAATATATTTTAAAACAGATTAAAATAAATAAACTCCGAATGAACTTCGAGATTTTTGGTTAGAATGAATATATTGTTCTCTACTGTGAAATTTTTGACATTTCATACTTCTGCTTCCCGAAAATGATTTGGTTTAAATCCGAGCCATTTCTTGCATCGCTACCTTGCGTCTTTGATTGTGTTTAAGGCAACAGTTCCAGTCTTCAGTCAAGTCTACTTACCTGCTAGACCGCCGGAGCTCTAGCAGAGATAGGAAACTTCCAAAAAGTGCAACTCTGGTTGTCAAATCGCATGTTGGTGGTTGTGTTTTTGTATGGTAGTGTTCGTGAAAACTCGATAATTGATGACGTTTTAGTGTAGAAACTCACCAGACTCAGACCCCATTCTTGGAATTTTTTTAGAAACTCCCCAGACTCGCACCCCCGACTCGCACCCCCGAATATGTAACAATTTTATTTTATACACCTTAGACACAACCCTTTGTTTTGAGATACCAACTTGGTGCAATGAATGAATGTCAATTATTTACAGATACGCTATTTAACAACCACTCGAGCTTACTAACTGTAATTTCAATTTATGCTATACTTTTTAGTTTCATTTAGAAATTTTGTTGTCTCAGGAAGACAAACCGTCAAATTATCTTCAATGTACGTTAACTGTGGACAATTTATTTCTGTTTTGGCCGGCTATGAAATTACAATGCGTGAAGCAAAATATTTTGTTCAAGCTTTTAAAGAAACGTTTTAATATACTTTGCATTTAATCAAAATTTAAAACGTGCCTTTTATTATTTAACTCTCAAATACAACGAATTAGTTTTTAATCACAGAGGAAAAAATTTTCTTAAGTTCTGGAAAATTAGAAAACTGAAGTGAGTTATAGATATATGCACTTATTTTTGGTTCTTTGAAATACATATATCAACACATTTAAATTTTGTATATATATATACAAAGAATTTCAGAATTGCTATTAACATTCCAGTTTGTTTTAAATTTTTTTTCAAGGCTATTGCTTAATTTTTATAATTTATACCAATCCTAAATTCGTTTTAGTTAGTTTTTTATGTATATAGTTTTCAGGAATACACATTAATAAAACAAATCCTATACCGAGTCGTTTTACTTTATTTGCACTCTCAATCTCAATAGTTTCCAAAAATGAATGAAAAAAAAACCCTTATTATATTATCTAATAAACAATATTAACAGCAAATAGGTTATTAAATTTATATAAATATATAGGTAAATGGAATGTGGTGTTGGCATATCTACATATTTGATTCACCTCATTATTACATTCGGTTTTCCGGTTTGCAAATCTCGCACTATTACGTTAATTTTAGTACTTAAGTAGTGCTACCAGTGCGCTACGATCTAACTGAAAATATGTTTTTTTTGGTTGAAAAATACACGAGTGTACTTAAATATGCCTAATTTATTAAACATTATTGTAATTAAGCTTTTCTTTTCATGTTATCAACATATTTTTCATTTTGTTTAAGTACACTTTTTCCAACTTACACTTTTACACAATTTCGTACATTTATAATTTCTTCTGGTAATGTGAACAGAAACGCTGTTCCGTGACGTCATTAAAATGTTCACCTCACTTGAATTTTTCAATTCAAGCGAACAGACAAACTATACAATTTGCTTAAATTTACTAATTTTGAATTCCTTTTTCACATATTTTTCAAGAATGCAAGAAAGAATGTTACGGGGACATCAAAATGCACAAATTCCCAAATTTCAATAATTTTTTATTTTTCATCTTTATTTCTTATTTGTATAATATTATTATTTGTATATATCTTGTTTCCAGATTTTTTATTTATTTATTGTTTTAGTTTGTATTAAACTTTTCGCTAGTCTTAATTTCTGTTTGTACCGATATAATAGAATTTAAGTTAATTGCTCTTGTATATTTTAATTTCTACAATAACAATATGCGTGCTGATCAGCTGCGCGCGTATATTCTGTCAGTAGCTTTAACATTGCACCAAGCTAGCCACAACTAACTGTAGCAACTGTGAGTCAGTCAGCAGCGATGGAAATGAAAGTAGTAGAACTCTTCGATCAAGTTCCATCAGTGACTTTTTCCAGTTGGATGAAAAGCTGGTGACCAGAGCTTGACTGCGGTGATCTTGCTTACGTAACTCATCTATCTGTTCTTTTTCCAAAAATGCTCACCATCTTACAAACTGTTTGAGGCCACCAAAAAAGGAGGAGCAGTATTTCGTCGACGTAATCAGCACGGCACGCACTGCTCACGAAATAGCTGGTTGCAATGAGTCCCAATATCTAAGCAAAATAAGAAGGGGATGAATAACTAATATTTCGAAACGAAAACTCCTAGTATGTAGAAATATCTTGACTTACATTTCCGAAGCTTGTGGCACATAAGTTGATATTCAGAGAATATCAGTTGAATGAATCAAACATTGCTATTAAATCAAAACCATCCTGAATGCTCATCTCAAGATTTTTCTAAAGGGGAAAATTAAAAAATTTAGAAATACTGAAGTAAATTGAAGCAAGAATTTTGATGAACTAAAACTTTTAAATGAATAACTGTGGTACCTAAATAAGTGCGTCGTGCGTTGCGTTTCTGTCAAAATGAAATTGGAACACACAGTCTTATGGAAGTGGCTGAAATAAGAAACGCACTGACGGAGACCACTTCGAATTTCCAATTTTGACATGCGCTACGTGAACTTGGCGCCAGATATCAGAAAAATGTTCATGTGCGTGTGAATGTTTAAAAACTTTTTGTCAAAACATATGGCGACGCATCGCTGTTATTTCGGTATAGCGCAGCGTACCACAGTAAATTATTGAATTTCGTTATGAAGTTAGAATTTACCTATATATTCAATTTAAAATATTTTAAAAAAATTCAAAAGTTAAACTAGTAAAAGGTTATAATAAAGAGGAATGAAATCTTACTATCATTAGAGTCAATGTTTTTTCCATAATTTGATTGAACAGATCTTGCGCCTTCGTGCCAAGAATACTCCCTGCAGGCATTGTCCACCAGAGTGAAACTGGGGCCAATATGTTTACTACTAGCAGAAAGAAAAGAATTACATAGTTAAATGAAATCTTATCAAATTTCAGACAATTACCCCATTTTTTTGTTGTGCATGTGGAACTATTGTTATTCAACAACATTATTATCTTGTTATTTTCCTTTATTAAAAACTCCAACTCCGTATTAAATGAACTCTTCGGTCGGAACTGTAGCAGTCCATCTTGCAATTCTTGCGATACATTTTTCCAATTCTGTTTTCTCAGGAGTGTCTTGATATATGCCTGCGACAGGATGCCACAAAAGTTTCCAATCATTGCTACGTAGATAATAAACAACTATTAATATACAAATATTTTAATACTATCGAATTTGGTCCACGTTTCTATTACAATTAGCTATTATAAAAAAAGAATTTCAATTTACTGAGTTTTAAGGAAAATCACACTTCACACTTGCAGTGATTGTTTACAATGATTTGTTGACTTTATTATACAAAGAATTAAACTTTGGCCACTCGCCGATCTTCATAATAAATTAATAACACTTCAAGCTTGCAGAGATTGTTTATACTTATCTTTTGATTTTATTATGCAATTAATTAAACTCCCTGACAAATGCAACCTTTGCATTTAATTTACTTCTCCTTACCTTGTGGTTTAGTTATTTCTTTTTGGCACTGTTGATATTTCGCCTACCAAAACTTCCAGCAACCACACACGGATCAATGGATTGTTTGCATTGGCCTGCTCTCACCGATAACTGGTCTTCACACGAATATCACCTTGGTCAATAGTATGGTACACAGAACCGACCACAATCGAGGATTCTCCTCCAATATTTTCGACTTTGCAATAGCGACGTCGGTAGCTAGTTGAATCTCAATAGCGAAGTCGATGCGTTCCCATACCACGCAACCACTTTTATATACGATTTATTTTAATATCTATTACTTTAATGTGCTTATTAATTGAATTTAATTCAATAAACAAAAATTATTGCCCGATTCCTCCAAAAACTTTCTGTAAATAAACGAAACGTCATTTAAAATGTCATAAAACCATGACGTCTTATGGTGAATAACACGTACACTATACGTGTAGCAAATATTGATTTTATTTTGACACATTTTTTGGCGGGAAAAGAGTTTCCCATCTCATTATCTCTGGCTCTAGTGTCTTTTGCTCCTACTGGCAGCTCCTTTTATAGTGTCGGGCTGCCAGGGTTGTATCACGGATGATCAGCTGTATGTTTCTTTTTCACCCAGGGTTGCATTTTTCTTACTACTAAACTACTTGTTGGTTTACACATAAAATTAATAATACAAAAGAACAATAACTCACCAACATAAATATCAATAATTCACAAACGTAAAAATATTCAATAATTCACAAACATAAAATATTACTAATTCAAAATATCATAAATGTTTCTTCTTCTTAAAATTAAAGTATAACGTTGGACAACATTGTTGTGAATTACAACGTTGTTGGGAAACTCAGAAGCAGGCCATTGCAAACACAACTCAAGTTTTTGTCAAAAATGTGCTGTTTCGTTTTTGTTGTATGTATATGTTCATTCTGTGGTGGACACGAGTTCGAATCCTGAACTAAGCAGAAGCACATATTTGAAGTATGCCCTCTCCCTGTTAATTGCGGGGTTTTTTTAATAATAATTTGACTTATTATTTTTGTCAACCTTTAATGTATAAGAATTAAAATTGTTTAGGCTCGAGGTCAATTTGAAAACCTTTGGCAAGTTTCGAAATAGCTATCCGATCTGCCAGTTGTTGTTATAAATTTGTTGTTGTTTTGTTTAAAATAAATACAACAAGATTTGTTGTTTTATATGCATATTTTATATGCAGAAAACGTAAAGGTCGACAAAAATAATAATTCAAATTATTATTAAAAAAACCCCGCAATTTATTATTATTATTATTTATTTCATCTACTGGGCGGTCCTTACAGATTAATTAAAAACCAGAAAGAGTGTTAACTTCGGCCTGGTCGAAGTTCGTATACCCTACACACGTTTACTTAAAAATTACGCGTGGCAATGGTCTAATTTTTTTCCTTTTCAATCTCAAATATTCTGTGATGACAGAGAATATTCGTGCCAAATTTTATGAAAATATCTGTATTCGTTCTCCTGTAATCGAGTTTTATTTAATTAGTGGGCGGTCTACGCCCATTTGTGGTATTCTTTTTTTGGTCGGAGACAGTGGACTTCTGGACAAAATTTCAACTCCAAATTCGTTCTACAAGCTGAGAAATTGAACTATAATATAAGCATGGATTAATTTATATTCACTATAAAAAGTAAGCGTGGTAATGGTCCGATTTAAATGCCCATTTTCAATAGCGATGAGTTTCTAGTGATAGACAATATTCGTGCCAAGTTTGAAGAAGATATCTCTATTCGTTCTTTTGTAATCGTGATTTCCACAAACGGACAGACAGACATTCCTATTCACTTCGTGTGTAGGGTATAAGTTAATATACAATTAATGTGTATCAAAATACTTTAACAAATCATTCTTAAATCTATATCTGTTTAAATTGAAGTCTAAGGCATTAAGGCACGTTGCAAACAGACAAGCATTTTGAGATGGGTTCACTTTTTCCCAAGATTTGTTTTGTGGAATTTAGCAATAAAAGGATCCCTACACCTAAGTGTTCTCATAGGGACATAAAAATCTATACATTCTAATAGACCTGGAGCATCAATTTTGCTATCAATAATGTCTTTTATGAAGAGTACCTCCAGGGTCTTTCTTCTTTGAGCTAAGCTATGTAGCCCTAACAAGCGACAACGCTCAACATGAGCTGACATGTTGTCAGGGCCGTAAAATCGTCTCAGAGCGAATCTGGTGAAACGCTTCTGTATTTTTTATAATCTAGCAGTATGACAATCATAGGAGGGATTCCAAATAATACAACCAAATTCAAGGAAAGATCTTACCAAGCTCACAAAAATAGTTTTTAATGTAAATATATCCGAAAATTCTGTAGAATTTCTCTTTAGGAAACCAAGAATAAAACTCCTAAATCCTTGATCGTGGAAACTTTTTGAAAGAGATATTCCATCATAGGAGTAGTCATACCGAATTGCTAATTGCTTACGAGTATAAGTTAGCGTATTGCATTTTGAAATATTCAAACACAATTTGTTTATGCTGCTCCAAGCAATTAGCAAGTTTATGTCATCCTGAAACAGTGTACAACTACAAAGGTCTTTAACGGTCATGAATAATTTTACATCATCCGCGTACATCAGGCAATTACAGGAAATACCAGGTAAGTCATTAATGAATAGTATGAACAAAATAGGTCCTAAATGGCTTCCTTGAGGGACACCAGATTTTACCTCAATACGGGCAGAAAAATGCCCATCAATTCTTACAATTAGTTTTCTTCTTAATAGATAAGACTCTATCCATTTCAGAAATGTTGAGTGAAACCCAATTTTATTTAATTTATGCAATAAAATGGAGTGACTAACTCTGTCGAAGGCTTTGGCAAAATCCGTATAAATTCCGATTAAATGTGATTATGAGATAGATTTCTTTATAGCCACGTATTTCCTCTAGTTTCAGTTTGTATTTCACTCTATAATGTTATTGTAGCACTCTTACTGTTTTTTTTTTTTGGCTTTTGATTTCGTAATCAGAAGACAGGTTGAGTGGAGGCAATTAGCCTGATCGTCGATCACCCCGCCTGCCGCCCGAGCAAATTTTTATAATTCTATTTCACTGCAAATTCCGAAAAGCAAATAAAAAATTTAAACAAGTTTCTAAAAAAAAAAACTTCAACAGGAATCAGTTCAGTATACAATTAAGAAAACGTATTATTTGAGCTGTAGTTTTCGACGAATTGGAAGACCAAATGTTTATGATGTATTTTGAAACGAGTTTCCGTCAACAAATACGAAACAGAACGAAACAAAAACAGTGAATATGGCAAAATGCCCAAACGGGTTTGTCTCCAAACTAAATTTGACAGGAAATGACGGAATTGACAGAATCAAAGGTGTTCCGGTATGATGTATTTTGGGAATATATTTCTGATAGGCACGGATCTCCAATCTTAATGTTGTTGTAGTTTTTGACGCCGACCCCAACACCAAAAGCAATTGAGCCTGGACTCCATTAAGGCCAGAGTAATAGCCCTTTGACATTTGAAATTTAACCGCCGAAATCTCTGAAAATATAATAGAAATCCAGATGATATTAGTACCGTTGCCAAGGTATTAATAAAAATTTTCATTTATGTACACAATAACACTAGCCTACAAATTAACATTTTTTTTTTTGTAACGGGCTGATTGACAACGTATTCTAAAAGACTTTGGTCCGGTGATTCCAAAAATCATAAAATAAAAAAAATTAAACGACCCATTTTCGAGATAATCGTTTTTGAAATTTTTGGCGACTTTACGTTCACTCACCGGCTGTGTCAGTCTCAACACGCCTATCTAAAAGGTAAGTCAGTTCAGAGCGCACTGCACTGCGTGGTTGGTACAGTCGAGAGGTCCCTCGAGGTAAAAGAGTTTACCCTAGGGGCATTCCTGGACATAGAGGGGGCATTCAACAATGTCAACCCGACAGCGATTAGTGAAGCCCTGAAGTACTTTGAAGTGCCCCGCATCATTAGTGACTGGATTGGTAACATGTTAGACAGCAGAATTATCAATGCAGCCATGGGTGCAAGCAACTGTCGCAAGAACGTCACACGCGGGACCCCTCAGGGGGGAGTTCTCTCCCCTCCCCTTGTGGCTCATAGTGGTAGACGAATTGCTAAGAGAATTTCAAGGTACGGGGGTCAGGGCAACAGCATATGCCGACGATGTAGCCATACTGATACCGGGGAAATTCCTCGGCACAAATAGTAAGCTAATGTCGCATTCACTTGGAAAAACTTCAAAGTGGGCGGACAAGAACGGCCTCAGCATCAATGCTTCAAAGACCGAACTTGTGCTTTTCACCAGAAAGTATAAAATACCAGACTTCAGAAGACCAAGCCTAAATGGCCATACTCTTCCCCTGTCTGCCGACGTAAAATACCTAGGCATAGTTCTGGACAGTAAACTCTCCTGGAAGAAGAACATAGCCGAAAGGAGGAAAAAAGGTTTGAACGCCCTATATACGTGCAAGAAGGCCATCGGAGGGGGCTGGGGCTTGCCACCGTACCTTGCCCATTGGGTGTACACGGCGGTGGTCCGCCCAATCTTAACCTACGGGTGCCTGGTGTGGTGGACGGCAATCCAACGTAAAAGCAACCTCGAACCTCTGAACAGAGTACAAACATGCGCCACCATGAGCATCACCGGAGCTGCAAGAAGCACACCGCAGGCTGGGCTGGAGATGATGATGCATCTCCTTCCCTTGGACCTCTTCATTATGAGCTCAGCAGGGAAAAGCTTCCTCAGAATACGAGGTCTCAATCTCTGCAAGGAAACTGATTTTGGACACGCCAAAACGTGGACGGATGGACGGACAAAAAACTGCTATATATCTGTATGTAAAAATATGTTCTCGAAACTTTTTTACCCTTTTTATTTTTTATATCGATAGGTTGGACACTTGCGCGATTTTTAAGCCTAATATCAAAAAAATCTGCAAAGAAATAGTTTCTTGGTGCGCGTTAAAGTGAATTTAGTGCTTTTCACAAATATCTTGGCAATTGATCGTTATTCACGGAACAGATTGAGTTTGTACTTGATACAGTGTGCCTTTGTTTGTGAACTATGGTTTTGGACTTTCCGCGATTATCATTTCCTAGAAAAACATTCAAATCGGGTTTACATGGATCCTATTCCCGTTGCATGTACTTAAGGTAGTTCCACCTTACGTTTTTTTTCCTTTTCGCAGTTTTTTCTTTTTTGCATTTTGCATTTTGAAACAATAATAAACAACACAATTCAAATAAGCTAAAATTAGATATAGGAGATTTAGTATTGTTAAGAAATATAAATAGGAAAAAGAATCAAGCACCATACAAAGGTGGAGAAAAAATGGAGTCAGCGCTACCATTGAGTATAATAATAGTAGAAAAATAGTACATAACAATATGTTAAAACCATACAAAGTAACAACCTAAATCACACCACTACCAATAATTGTAAGCACTTAGCTTTAGAAAAATTGCTCAATTTCATCCCGAATTTTTCTCTTACCGGTAGGGGTGTAGTGTAACCAACCTCTGGTTCACTTCGCCAACAGTAGAGTGCATTGAGTGAACTTCAAGCTGACAGTGCACTAAAGTCACTCATTGCACTCAACGCTTAAATCGAATATCGGCCAATGAAAACAAAGCAATGTAGCGTAAGAAAGAAAGCATGACACTTTAACAAAAAGTCAACTCTCTTAACTAATGCATAATTATCCTTTCTAAACCAACCCCCTTCCTCCACAATATACCATCTGAGTAATGGTTGTTATTTTTATGTTCTAAATAACATTCTCGTTATATGAATCATGTATCCCACATGGTATAACTTCATGGGGAACCTCAACTTTCTGTAAGTCACTGCAAGGAAATCAGAATTGTTTTGAAAATATTGGCAAGAAGTACGAGTAATGAGTGAATCTGTGACACTACATCGATTGCGAAAAGTCAAGCTTTTAGATGTCAACAATATATTTAGATATAGTGTAGTTATCGAATTTTACGAAGATAGCCGGTTTGGAAACACCATTGACCATTGTTATGAAACAAGACAATTCCACAACAACTACGGAAAACATACTCCTACAAGTAATAGGTCCGGATATTCTTAACAAAATGCACAGTGAACTCATTAATATTTGCAATGTCTTTAGTTCTAGTCCAGTGGTGCGCAAAGGCAGCCATTCGGCTACTCAATTTTTGAGTGGCATAATATGTATACATTGAGTGCGTTTGACGATCGCTCGTCAGTAGCTCTCAAGCCATCAACGAGGTAGGTCTGTCTCGCTGCGTTCTTTTATTTTGACTACACCCGAAAAATGACGATTGATATGATGCAAAGAAACGAGACAAATGCGTCATACTTTACCGAATCCATTTTTCTCAGTGCTGAGAGAAAATATGCCCAATACACACTCAAAATGTGATAGTGTTCGTTTGCGCACCACTGTTCTAGTCTTTCCTCGTTTTCTTAAGAATATAATTATATATGGTTCATAAAAAAAAAATCAATGCCTAAATAATGGTAAAAGCAACGCAATATTAAATCAACAAGAGAGTTGTGAAAATAGTCACTTGACAGTTAAAAAACTGAGAAATGATGATTTTTATTGCATATTTCGTAGATTGTGCATTAAATTTGGCTTTTTTTATTAAACTGTTGTTTTTATTAAACTGTACTGCAACTTAAGGTAATTGATAAACGAAAATTCTATAAAGAACCAAAAAGTAGTATTATTTTGCTAAACAAATTGAAAAATGGAATTTATTTTCAATGTGTAAACTGGTGGTGTTATTTTGCACACAAAACTAAATTAAGACATCGACTAATACTGTATTTCGATTTTGGTAAAATCATCCATCAGAAAACATAACAAAGTGATGAACATTAAGGCTGTGTGTCAATTGGTTACTTTTTACTAGTGGTAAGTAATGTTGAAATAAATTTACTCTGGTGAGTAAAATTTTGTTCTATTGCTGTGCCAATTCATGAATGAAAGGTTGACTGAAAAAATATTTTGAGTTTCAAGATTGTCTGCAAAATTAAACAAAGAATTTTGCATAGAATATCAAGAACGTATTTTACTTTGTTATTAGCTATTATATTAAAAGCACAACATCTTATAATAATAATAATATAAGTTTTCCTAATATTCTTTTTCATTTTTAAATAATTATGAAATACTCGATGTTGAAGAGAATATTCAACGGTTGTCAAAAATTTACCTAGCCCTCAGGGCTACATACAATTGTCGTTTAAATTCACCTCACTCAAGTCAAAATTTCAGTTTCTTATGTCAAAATTTTCTATATCGAGGAAAAAGTAACCAATTGACACACACCCTAATAAAATAAATATAAATAAAAAATAAACAATAAAAACAAAGTTAGCTGTGTTCTAAAAAAAATCAAATACTTTGTTATTTTTTTGCTTTACAATGAGTGATGATACGTTACTTTATTTCAGAAAATCATTCTCTTGATGATACGTTATTTTGAATTTTGGTTATAACTTGGTTATTTCTGGTAGTAGAATTTAAAATTTTGTACACATATTATGTTTTATGATGTAGTGAATCGTAATCAATAAAAGACAATATTAACATTGGGTGGTTCTTAATTTTCATCTTCCGATTTTGTTTTTTTCTCACCATCTTAAAATATGGTAGTAAGTCAAACTATATTATGATATGTGCGAAATTTCAGCAAGATCAAACAAAGAGAACCTGTGCCCTATTTAACTGACATGTAAAAAACCCGAGTGGTTGCCATGTACTGTTGACGAATTGTTCCAAAGCAGCACCGATCGCCGAATCTGATGCATCGCAAACTAAAGCAAGTTGTGCATCAGCAGCCGGGAATGCAAGCATTGTAGCATTGACTAAGGTGTTCTTACAGTTTTCGAAATCTTGAAGTGTTTCCGAAGTCCAGTTGATTTTACGCTTATCGTTTTTACGGATATTACGAGTGTACTCGTTGAGCCGTGCTTGAAACTGAGCGGCGTGTGGAATACATCGGCGATAGTAGTTGATGACTCCTAAAAATCTACTGAGGTCACACACTGTTTCTGGGCGAATATAATTAGTCACAGCCTTAATGCGTTCATCAGGTGGTCGAAGACCGTTACTATTGATTACATATCCCAAAAATACGACTTCTTGCTTAGCGAAGTTACATTTATTGACATTGATAGTCAAACCATGTTGTCTTAATACAACAAAAACAATACGAAGATGTTCTTCGTGTTCGTCTGCTGACTTGGACATGACGAGAATGTCATCTATGTAGATGTAAACGAAATCAATGTCTCTAAAAATGTTGTCCATAAAACGTTGGAACGTTTGCGTTGCGTTTTTTTAAGCCGAAAGGCATGCGCAAAAACTCAAAAAGTCCGAACGGCGTGCACACAGCAGTCTTCTGTATATCACTAGCAGACATGGGAATTTGGTAGTAAGCACGTACCAGATCGATCGTTGAAAAGAACTTTTTGTTATGCAGTTTCTCAGAGAAGTCGTGGATGTGTGCAATAGGGTATCGATCTGGAACTGTAATAGCGTTTAATTTGCGATAGTCACCTAATGCGCGCCAACCACCAGACCTTTTGGCCACCATATGCAGCGGACTCGCCCATGGACTCTTTGATGGCCGGCATACTCCTTGATCGACTAAAAAGTTGAACTCACTCTTAGCTACAGAGAGCTTTTCACCCGATAAACGTCTGGCACGGTCAGCTGTCGGACTTTAGTAGACCTCTAAAGTCTTTAGCCTTGTCAATTGTAGAAACGGCGAATTCGCTGGTGTTACCCAAATTGCCTCGCGTGTTAAGCCCAGGGGCTATGTCAACAAGACATTGCTGCTTTAAATCAATCAGTAAATTGAAGCGCGTGAGAAAATCAGCGCCGATAATCGCTGTGTGAGTATCTGCCACAATAAATGACCAGATAAAGAAAGGTACGCTGCAATCCCAAATCCAATTGTAGAACGTGGCTGCCGAAAGTTTGAATAACTGTTTGATTGGCTGCATACAGTCGAAGAGAGTCTGGTTCAAGTCTCCGTTTAATAGTGTTGCGGGGAATGACTGAAACCACTGAGCCTGAGTCAACAAGGAACTGAAGGCGATTGTGACGATCATAAATGTGCAGCCGTTTCTCAAAAAGAATATTGGAAGAATTTGTGCTGTTGCTGGTTTGGTTATCGTCAACCAGCACAACTGACGATAACCGTTTCAGTTTAACGGCTTCCAGAGGGAACAGCTAGGGTGGCAATTGCGCGCCTTGTCGCCGAATTTCTTGTGAAAAAAACATAATTTTTGTTCTGACTTGATCTTGGAAGGCCGAGCCCTGGAAATAGTGTCACCATTAGTAAACTCTTTGAAGCGCGTGATCTCACCTCTTATTTCCTCAATAGAATCGCAAAGCGATTGTAGCGAAGTAGCAATCTCTGTCGCTGACATGTCTGAAATTGCGTTGGCTGATGTTGAAGGAGCCGATACATTCTCCTGTCTATTCAACATGCACATCGAGTTTGTGGTATTTGCCTCTAACATCTGATCCGCGGTCCTTGCCAACTGGTCGAGGTCCTCCTCTTTCCAAACTGCCAAGAATGGATGAATGGACTGGGGCATTTGTCCCAGGAACAGAGTGCGTATTATCATTTTCACTCCACTGCTTTCATCGGGAGCCAGTCGTTTCATATGCTGCAGAATTTCGGATGGTTTCATCCCAGCCACTTCTCCACTTTGCAGCAACCGTCGCAGCTTGCTCTCTGATGATTCAGCGAATCCTGCAAGTAATCTTGCTTTGAGAGTGCTAAACTGTTCAGATGTGGGCGGTTGCAACACCAGATCTTCAACGGAAGATAATATCCTGTCCTGTTCGAGATGAACTGTCACCCAATCGAACTTATCAATGTCGTCCGTGATATTACTCACCCTAAACGCTCGCTCCAGTTGAGCAAACCAGAGGTGTGGGTTCTCTCGGTTGAACGGCATTGCATGCATTTGACGCCAATTAGCATGTGGAGCCACTGGAGAATGTGCGTTTCGTAATGCCTCAATGCCATCCTGCACTGATTGTAGCTGTTGTTGTACTTCGTCGTTGAGCTTGGACATTTCGCTGTCACCGTGCAGTTTCTCGTCACTGGAATCACGTGTTGCCGTCGAGCGTAGTTCGTAGCGCTTTTCTGTCATCAATGTTCAATGTATTTCTTATATTTATTAATATGTTTCATACACTACTTATTACAATAATAATAATTCAATCTTTTGCTTTGACAAGAACGAGCTGCAGCGGGAAGACAAGCGAAGCGGAACTCGTTGGTTCTGCCACAGCACTTATCCACTATCGCCATCTGGTGGCGACAGTACGGATACAAACCTATATGTCTGAAAAGCTAAAACCACCCTAGACAACACCATAAAATCATATTTTTAGCAAAGACCCAATCCTATATACATTTTACGTCAAAATAACACCCTGTGCGTTAATCAGTTGCAACACAGACACAGATACATTTTAAGCAAAATAACATCCTGTGCATCAATAAATTCAGCAATGACACGAACCATGTATAGCAAAGACACACACCCAAATTCAGCTCCCAGTAGCTCCGACGATTTCCTTTGTTCTGGAATTCCCATATATACACTACTTAACGCAAGTATATTGATTAGACAATTGACTTCAAAGATAAATTTATGTCTTACTAGTTCTTGGTAATTTTTATCAATCAATCAATCAATATTACTTGGGGTCTAGATCAAATGAAAACGTTATTGTGTTTTATACATTTTTACTAAACAATAATATTATATATGTAGTATATTTGTATATATAATATGTATGATTATGGTCTATCTTTGCATCACTTTATGGATTGTATAAAAAAGCTAAAAAGTATTTTTCAACGGCACAATTATGAAAATAAAGTCACGTATTTCACATCATATTAAAAATAGTTTCATTAAAAACTCGGGCACTTTTCGAAACAGTGTCGAATGTGATTTTACTGTTGCTGTGGGCTTATTCATTGAGATCTGTTGTATTTACAATCTTTCAAATTTTTTTTGCATATGTTGAACTGTTTCGCATCGTGTATGCATTTTCATTTTCAACTAGATTTCTTTTTCATGATCGGTGTCCAAGCGCTAACTTTGCGAGTTGTTGTTAAAGAATTTGCATAGGGAACAGATCTTTTTTGTCGGCCTACTTGCTAGTTGAATACGCTAAGAACCTAATGGAGGAAAGATCTTATACATATATTTTCGGTTAGTTAATTATAAAAACATTTTAATGTTTTTGAAAAACGATAAAAATTTAGAATACCTAGTGAAAATTAAGGATTATTTACTTGAGATGAGAACAGTCAAACCCAATTTGCGTACATACTCTTTTCAGGGATTTTTTTATCGATCAGTGCAATTGTTTCAGTTTTAACTTTGATTTTTTCAGCCTATGACGATTTTTATTATTTTTATTTGCTCAAATTCAATCCTATAGAAAATTTGTTTCATTAGCTCGGGCTCGAAATACAAACAAAAACAATCCAAGTCTTTATAAATTTAATAATACTGCTGAAAAATAAAAGCTATGCATTTATTACATACCTCCAAAACTGTTAGCAAGATAATGATGATATAATATATGATAACGTACATATACAGGGTGTTTCGCATAAGAGTGATCAAAAGACTATGGCGTGTAGGATGGGTCGAGACAAGAAAAAAATCGTATGGGAGGGGGGGTCAATTTCCCCCCGTTTAGGCGGCAGGGGCCATTTTATAAAAATCCGACTTAACACCGGAAAAAATAATATTAAAAAATAATGGTTAGACCTAGATAATTTTTGCTTGCTGATTTTTAAAGCCAAATATCCGCTTCTTAATATCCTTTTTAAATTAGGTTCCTATGTCAAACAGTTTTTGAGAAATTTAATGACAAAGTTAAAATTTGGAAAAAAAATTCCCAAAAAAAATGTTTGGTCGCAATTTTTTTTAAAAATTCCGGTATTAAGTATAAAAATTTTTCCGACCATAAAATTCTCTAATCAATTCTAGAGAGAATGCTTCAAACCGGAAGGTTCTATGTTTTATAGCTTCCGAGAAAAATGAAAATCGGCCCTTAGTCGGCAGAAAGTTTTTTGTGTGTGCCGATGTGGCAATATTGGCATGAAAATGTTTGCCCATGTGAGCTACTAATTAAAAATCACTCCATGGTTTTTGGCTGAATCCATATAGTCAATAGCATCATTGCCAATAAAAATTTTTGGCCAGGTAGATGAATCCAAATGTCTTTTATGAATCCATAGAACTTTAGACTTGACTGAATTGAGGCTCAAGTAGTTGCTACATGCCCAGGTGCTAACTGATGCGAGGTCTTCGTTAAGCAATCGGGATGCGGTGTTTATCTACTTTAAGTGGAGCTAAAAATCAGCTGCAAGTTATCCTCATACATATGCATGAAACAGTGCTTATTGGATTCAGATATGTCATTAACGTATAATAGAAAGAGTAGATGTTCCAGAATCGATCCTTGGGGACACCTGAACGGATAGGAAGAAAAGAGGACATCTTGCCATTTAATACTATAGTATGCTTTGCTGTCTTTCAGTCAGATATAAAAGCACTTGTTTACTAGATTGCAAAGAGGAATTAAAATTATGAGCTAGTTTTTTTTATAGAATAAAAAAATTCACGGTGTCAAATGCTTTGGAGAAATCCAATAGTGTAAGGAGTGAAATAAATGATTGCTCTTTTCAAGTTGTCTATTACTAAATTTAAAGCAGTGATGCAACTCCTCCTTGCCCGAAAAGCTGTTCGATTATTATTATATGAGGAAGGGTAAGCTTATAAAGCTCCGGTACTGCGACTCAGTTGGCCTATTGTACCATCCCTCTATTGTTAGAGTGGTTGTTCCACTCCAGTTTTCATTAATGTCATAAGTTGTGAATGGCTTAACTTAGCCAACTATTTCTTTCCCGAAGATTGACCTTCTAGTACTGTAAAAAGCCGAGCAATCAGAGACTAAGTACAGGGACGACTCAATAGACAATCAATAGGCAATCACAAAGACTTCTTTGGTGGATATTACTCCTTCAATTTTCGTCACCACTTCATTTATCGCCGTCTCTGTAGATTTGCTTATGGGACGAAAGGACTTCGGGTTTTGCCATCACTCCTACCTGGTTTAGGTAAGTACCTAACTAATACTGTTTTCCAAGCTGATGGGATGTGGTCATACGCAAGACTAGAGCTATAGAGTTTTTATAATATTGGTGCCAAACAATCGGGTCTATATTGCAGCAGTGCTGGGAAGATGCCATCTTCTTCAGCTCCACTCTCCAATCCTCCCTGGAGGGTTGATTAATCCTCCCTCTAGGGTTTCAGGTTTCATAGGTTTTCAGACCTATATGTTTGTATTCGTACTGTCATCCACCAGATGGATGTGACATACCGTGCAATGAACTTATGGTCATTCACCTTACTTCAGATACCATTCGTCAACACTCTAGACAATAATGCAAGCTATGCAATAAACAAGCACAGCCAAAGGTGTTGAACTTGTGTCCCATATAAACAACCGTCTTGAATGTCACAACACAATAACGCTAGCAATGCAGATTGTAATGGCTAAGTGTTATTCACCTTTTGTGCTATATTCATACAATGTTATTATTTTACACTAGAATTAGTAAGCAATAATTGTCACTGTAAAATACGTTGTAAGCATAATTTTAGTTATAAAATGCCAACAGTATTATTGAATAAAGTAGACTTAAAAGTTACACCAAACAATAATAGTTGTTTTCTTTCTTGACTCTGGTCAATACATCGGCATCCTTGCCTGACCATAAAAACTCCCTAACATCGGCATCCTTGCCAGGGTTCAAAGTCATAAAGTCCACTAATATTGGCATCCTTGCCAGTGGCTATCACGACAAGTCCACTATTATCGACATCCTTGCGAGTGGCCAACACCAGCAGACGTACAAAGGTCACATGGCGATAGTGGATAAGTGCTTTGAAATGTATATGTAGGTTTTTGTGTGCGTGTGATACAGAAGTATAGCCGTCGATCGTGTGTTTGCGACTTAGCTAATTCATATGGTTCGGTATATCGTTAAATTGCTAAGCTAGAGGTAGAAGTAGATGGCGTTAGTGGTATGCTTGTAGTGTAGCATAATTTTTCTTTTTTTAATTTCTCTGTGCTAGGTGAGGAATGAAGGTGTGGTTATTGTCTTTGGTGGAAAATGACTTTATTTTTATTTTGTTTAACAAAAAATAAGGTACAACAAACGTAACATACTTTTTAGTCTTTTCATAGTGCTAAGAGGTAAGAAGTTTTGCTATGTTGTTGTTGCTATTTATTTTAGGGTATGATTCATATCGGTATTTTGATCGCACGTCGTGTGCTAGTAGATTTAAAGATCAAGTGGAATCTAATGTTGGTGTTTACTACGTCATAAAAAATAATGTGTACAAAATTTTAAATTCTGCTACCAGAAATAACCAAGTTATAACCAAACTTCAAAATAATCAAGTGAATGATTGTCTGAAATAAAATAACGTATCATCACTCATTCTAAAGAGAAAAATAAGAGTATTTGATTTTTTTTTAGAACACAGCCAACAATGTTTTTATTATTTTTTATTTATATCCCTTTCAGACCTGTCGTACACAATTGTGCAAGTTAGACTAAAAAAATTCTTACAATCACATTTCATATCCAAGCGTGTTAAGAGCTGAAAGCAATGATTGTGCAGGGAATTTCTAACGTTTATTGCGAAATACTGTTTCGCTTTTCGGTTCAGTTTCGTCATTTTGTGCTCATTTGTAAAGTGTACGGTTGTGGTAAAAGAATGGAAAAAGGTAAGTTGAGCAAAATATAT
The DNA here is from genome assembly GCA_949629155.1 of Myopa testacea. NCBI lineage: Eukaryota > Metazoa > Arthropoda > Insecta > Diptera > Conopidae > Myopa > Myopa testacea. The sequence goes on from OX451347.1 coordinate 30,202,627, forward strand.
TGTATTTATCGTGTTTTTTAAGGTTTTCTCAGGAGTTTATTAGAAATATCAAATAAACTCATTTGTATTACTTTGTGAGGAATGTTCAATTTAAATAAATGATTTTAGCAAGTTTGAATAACAACTATCACAATTGTGCTATTCAGACTTTCGCTTTTATTTTTATTCATCAGCACAATTGTGTCATTTTACGAAATTTCAATTTTAATTGTGAAGAAAATCGGTATCAAGTTTTGCAATTGCTGGAACAATCTGATTGCGACTTTAGTGATGACGATTCAAATGATGATGCTCTCCGGAATCTGTCAAGAGTCCAATCAAGTAGTTCAAGCGGGCCAGATTCTGAGGATACGACTGCAGTTGCTGTAAACTTACGTCAATCTATTCAAAATTTAACTAGCGAATCAAGTCGAGTTAACACAGGGGGATCTAACTGGCAGGAAGTGGGAAAAGCGTAAGTTTTAATGGTGTGATTGCACCACAGCAACCTAGTCGCCGGGGAGATGTACTAGTTGGCACGAATATGAATATTTGCATAAGTATTTTTCGGAAGATCATTTTAAACAGGCTGCGTTTTACGCAAATATGCATTACTTGTCGCAACATGAAAGTTGGCCTAACTACTGCTTGCAATATAAAAAGACTTTATGGAATTCATATGTTATTGGGTTGCCTTGCTTACCCCAAATTAGAGTTAGAATTTATTGGTCAGGAAACGTCGGGTTAGCGAAAATTAAAAATTCTATGACTAGAGATAAATTTTTTGTATTAAGGAGCATCCTTCATTTTGTTGATACCACAAAAGTTTGTCCAACTAACAAACTATTTAAGACACTGCGTGAGGTATTGCGCTACAACAGAAGGAGAACGAGTTGCAAAAAGGAATCGTCCAATGGATCCTCCCATTGACATACGTGCAGACAGGTATGATCACTGGCCGGAAGCCTTAGATTTGACCACACCACGCATGTGCCGCATAAAACCAGAATGAAGAACCAGAATGAAGTGTTCGAATTGCGGTGTAAAAAAATTATGAATTCAATCTAAATTTTTTGTTTTTTAAGGTAAAAAAGTTGAATATATGTATTATATTGTATACGTGATGTATGTATATTAGGGTGGTCCTTAATTTTCAAAATCAAATTTTTTTTGGTCTTACCCTCTGAAAATGTAATAGTAGGTCAGGAAATGATATGTGCGAAATTTCAGCGAGATCGGACAACGGGAACCCGTGCCGCATCAAGGACGAAGTTTTCAAATTTCAGTACAATCCTAAATTTTCAAATTCCGAATTGTTTTTTGTTTACCTTCTTAAAATATGATTGTAGGTCAGGAAATGATATGTGCGAAATTTCATCGAGATCGGCCAACGGGAACCCGTGCCGCATCAAGGACGAAGTTTTCAAATTTCAGTACAATCCTAAATTTTTTTTTTTTTTTTTTTTGCACATATCACATATCAAGCAGAATGGTGAAAACCGCATCAAAATCGGTACACCCGTCTAAGAGTTAACTAACTTTCAATTGACATGCGACTAACTCGACTTTGATACAAATAATAGATTTTCTATCTAAATAATTGCATCTGTATTTCTGGTTTAACCGTTTAACGAAAACAATCAACAATAACAACACAGTCATTCACACACAAGCGGAACGATGAGTTGTTGTTGTTGTTTCAAAGCATTGTCGCCGCTAGATACACACACACTGCGATCAATGAATAAACATAACAAATCTCAGCGGCACACAGTTAGAGTATATAAATATCACCCCACCAAATTATCTTTGATGCAAAATTTTATTATATAAGTACTAACAATATGTTCTGAAATAAACATGCATATGTAAATACATTTGCCGAAAACCTACTATTGTGTCATTACAAAACAATTAATTTATGTATTGTGCTCTATATTTTAAAAACTTAATATTACTTATTAATTATTATCTAATCTAAAACTAACTATTATCACTCTCAAGTATATTATTCCAAACCTAACCACATATTCATGCTTCTCCACACTTCTTCAAAATAACTCTTAAAATAACTCTTATTTCCAAAAATTCAGCAGAAAAAATCATCAGAAAAACTTTTATCGATGACTTTTAAAATAAAAGTTAAACTTTTAAGTTATTATATTTTGAAAATAAAAGTTAAGAGTTAGTTAAACTTTTAACTTTTATTTTCAAAATAAACTTTTTCTTTACGTTTGAAAATAGAGAAAAACAATGAAAAATTGCGCTATATTTTGCAGTATTATTACGACAGAGGGAAAAACGCTGCGCAAGCATGTGAAAAAATGTGTGCTGTCTACGGTGAAGGTGCTTCATCAAAATCTGCTTCGCGGAAATGGTTCGCACGCAGTGTGAATATTGGTATAGCGCTAGGCATTGACCACAAAACTGTTTTAAACCATCTGTGGAAGGCTTGCTACCAATGAAGCTCGATATACGTATATAGGTACCTCATGAGTTGAGCGAGAAAAACATGATAGACAGAATTAATCTGTGATTGCTGAAACGCAATGAAATCGAGTCTTTTTTGAAACGTGTCATAACCGGTGATGAGAAATGGTTCGCGCATTATAATCGGAAGCGTCAAAAATCGTGGCCAAGGAATGGAGATCGGTCACAAACGTTCGCAAATCCAGGATTGACGCTGAAAAAGGTGATGCTGTGTGTATCGTGGGACAAGAAGGAAATCGTAAGCTACTTCAGTTGGTCGAACAATTGATTCTCAACTCTATTGTGAACAGCTAGTGAGATTACGCCACGAAATTGAAAGAAAACGGCAGGAATTGACTAATAGGAAAGGTTTTGTCTTCCACCATTTCAACGCTCTACCATACATTTCTATGATGACCCGTTAAAAATTGCGAGAGTTTAATTGGGAAGTTTTAAGGCATCCCCCATATAGTTCAGACATAGCACCCTCAGACTACCACTTGGTCCGATTTCTGCAGAACTCCCTGAGGGGAATTAAGCTGATTTCCAAAGAAGCCAGTGAAAACCACTGGGTTCAGTTTTTCAACCAGAAACCTATCCGAAAAATGGCGAAACATCGTAAATAATAACGGAGCATATTTGGCTCAAATAAATGAAGTTTCAGACTAAGGGCCTTATGCTCGAACTGCGAACGGTACTGCTTCTCAGCGTTACTCTTTGTTATATTCGTTAAACAGCTGTTCAAAATGTGTTTTTAGTATACACACAACTTCGGCTTCTGATAGAAGCGGTACCGCTGAAATTTCTCCTCTTTACAACAACAGTTTACACTCTTCTTATGTATTTACGTTAGAAAAGCTTATTTTGCAAACAACAGAAGCGGAAGCGGTGTGTATTATTTTTTGTGGTGTTATAAACACAATGCCTGCCGGCTGGCTTTGGTAAACAAAAGGTTTGATGATATCTATAAAATCAGTAGCTTCCGAGCCATCAACGAGATAGGACTGTATGCTGCGCTTCTCTTTGCTACACCCAAAAAATTATCATTGTTTGTCTTTATGACAAAATTTATGTGAATATTTCCTTTATATTAAAAAATATTATTGAATTATGCAATTTACTTCATATTATAAAATATTATACCATTATCTACTTTATATATGCTTCAATCACAATGTGCTGAAATAATCCAAATATATAGCGTGAAAACAAACAAAAGTCGAAAAAAATTCATGCTTTGTGTTTCAGCGCATATATTTTTCTCAGTGATAAGTGAAAAAAATTTTCAATACAAACTCAAGAGAGAACAAAATAGGTATAAGAACATATTCACATTTAATACATATAATCACAAGAAAGAAAGAGACGTCTGATTTTAAAATTTGTGTACACCAGATACACAACTTTTACATACCAGTTGACATGTAGGGGAAATACGTAAAGCGCAGTTCTCTCAACGGGGCTCATCGTAAGAGTTACCACATGCTGTTTTAAGAGCAGCGGAAACGGAGGTACCGTTACTGTTGCGCAGTTCGAGCATAAGGCCCTAAGAAACCCAGTTGAATTTTACTAAAAAAATGCCACGGCAATTTTTTCCCAGACTCAATATACAGGGTTAGGCGACTGAAGTGTTACGAAATTCATACATCGGAATATCTGACAACGCGGTATTGCCAACTATGCCAAATTCATACCACTGACAGCTGTTTATATTGCTGACAAGCTACCACAAGCGTCTAAGTTTTATGGAACAAAAGTTATTCGAAATGGAATTCAAACGCAATATTGTGATTGCGTTATATTTGAGTGGAAAATCACAACCAGCTATTTTTCGTGAGCTCAGGCAACTCAAAGTGAATAAAATGTTTGTGTATGGCTACATAAATCGTTATAATGATACAGGCAGCATTATCAAACGCTATGGTGGTGGACGAAAAAAAAGCAACTTTACCTGAAATTGTTCGGAAGGCGATGGCCCGACTTGAGCGAAATCCACGCCGTAGTAATCAAATGGCCAAAAAAATGAAAATATCCCAGCGAAGCATACGACGCATATTCCAGAATGAGCTCAAGGTAGAGCCTTACAAGTTCCAAAAAGCACATGATCTTACACCAAAGCAAAAAAAAGTTATACTCGAAAGGAGTCTCAATAAAAAATAATTTCACCCAAAAAAAATATGGTCGTTTAAATAGGTAACAGTTCAATCGCCTAACTCTGTATACATCACGCATATAATACATATATTCACATTTTTCAGCGTTTGGAAATATGCAAATTAAATAATTGATTTGCAATAAATAAAATATAATAATAATAATAAAGTTGACCCTACACTAAATATGATTCGTGCTTTGGTGTATGATCGAAAAGGATCAATATATTACAAAACATAATATATTATTACATATATTAAGAAAGATTACCTATATTAAAAGACTGCTTGAAATTTTGAAATTGGACAGCCCATCCTATTGCACTCTCAAAGGCTACGAATTTTTTAAGAGGAAATGGCAACATATGCAAGACCTAAAATCTTTGTTTCCAGAAGACTGCCATTACATTTATGATAGTATACCTTTTGAGTAATTCATTAATACATAGTTTTTTACCTTCTTTTGAAATACTGTAAAAAATGAAATATTATGTTTTTTTTTTTTGCTTTATGTTTTATGAAAATTTAATGAAGTGCCATTTTTCATTTTAACAAGTAGTTATTAGCAATTTAAAAACAAATAAAAAATAAAATATAAAAAGTATATAACTGTTTTTATTTAAAATAAAAAATATATTTTTATTTAAGTTTTTATTTTTAGTTTGATGATACGTTATTTTGTTTCAGAAAACAACAATTCAAAATAACATAAGACCCAGCATAAAGTGTACTTTAAAAAACAAATTCTTTTTTAATTTAAAATATATTTCTAGTTTCATGTTAATCCAGATTTGAAAATTTTGTGAATATCTCAAGTAGTCGGGTCTATATTACAGTCGAATGCTTGTTCCAAAATATTAAAATATATAGAGTGGGCCATCAGCTAGTTTCTTTTTAAAATTGGTTTTTTTAAAAGTTTTTTTAAATCCTTTAAAAAAATTAAATTTTTATAAATTTTAAATTGAAAAAAAAATTATAAAAAATACCAGGCAAAATATATTATTTCAAACTTTTTTACGTAAAACATGAAATGCATGACAGGACATTGAAATAATTAATGAAAATTCAACATATGTAATATACTATATATTACGTATGTCTTTAATTGTAATAAATTTAAATTTTTTCAATTTTTCTTTTAGGTATAGGGTGGAACGTATTGGTCGTTCGTATTCCACTGGAAGTCGCCTTGACTATAATAAAATAAAAATCAGCACTGATTCTAACGCAATGACCACAAGAATTAGAGCATTTTCTCTTGGATCCAGAGGAAAAAACATAGTAGAAAAATGTTGCGATTTACAACGTAATCTTTTAAAATGTAAATTGAAAATTTACAAAAACTCTAATAGCAATATTAATAACACCGAAAAGTTAACAACAAACCATAAATTTGTAAAATTCAGCCCCAGAAATGGTAACAAATCGACAAATGTTCTCCATTTAAATAATCACACAGGAAATACTTTCGATAACATGAGTGATTTAATGGAAATTGATTTTTCTAAGGAAGAAAAAGAATTCCCTTCGCGATCAGCAGGGATTTGTTCTTTGAGTTATGTGCCCGTAATAAATCGAAATGAAATACTTGATACTAGTAAATGTTTAGGCTTATTAAAAATATCTAGAGATAATGGCTATTTAGAAATGAAACCAGTTAATGTAAGTAAACATGATATAAAAAGTAAAAGCGACCAGCTAAATCAATCAATGCCAGTTGTACCCAATATCGCCAAGCTAAATACATTTGCAGATAATAAAACAGAACAAATTATTAACTCAGAATCAATCGATTTCAATCGTAAATTTTATCAATATAATAAAAAGACAATTTCACATTTTAAATATCTAAATGCTGTTCATAAAATCGAGAGCAATGAAGAAAACATTACATTTAATTGTAATATTTCTAATTCTCCGACTTATGAAATGAACAAGACCGCTGAATATACCACAAGGTTATTCGATTCAAATTATAAAACGCTGCAGGAGCATTCAGAAAAATCAAATAAATTAGTGTGTGTACCGGATCATCAAAACACACTATTATTCAATCGCGAAAATGAATTTGATAAGGAGAGAAATAAGATTGAGTTAAGTAGCATGTTACACCACTCGAGTACTACAAACAAATACAATGTATATCAATGTAATGAAAGTCTTTTTGATATGAATGTGAATATGAATACATCTCATGCTACTGGCGTATATAAAAAGATAAATAAAGCATTTACTTTGCACAATGCACAATGTAAACAGATATTGTATGAAACAAATTATTCCCTAAAAGTGGACAAAAAGTTTTCTAAACTAATATTTAATAAATCATGTTCACCTGGTAGTGAATTTTTGCCACTAATGTTAGAACCATCGGTTTCCTGCCAATGTTGTCCTTCAATGTTACACGGTAAAAAAAAAATTACTTCTGCTTTGAGCCGTCAATCAATGGGCGAGTTTTCGTGTTCTTGCAGAATTAAGTACAGTGATAACTTCACTATTCAACCACAACTGAAGAATTCATTGATGCCTTTGATTACAAAAGAAAATGAATTATATTACGCCAGCTTAGATTTACCAACGTTACCGTTAAAAAAAATGGATTCCGTTAATATAAAAACCAACACCACAGAATTATTGGTTTGTCATCCCTTAAAAACAAATAACACTCAGTCAAACTTTGCATATGCCAAAATTAAATTCGAAAATATGGGAACAGTGAACAAATTATCATCGAATTTATTTAAGAATTCTTAAAAAACAATTTCAAAAATGCGAGTTTGTATTTTAATTAATGTAATTTCTCTTTTTTATAAAATATTCTAATATATAAACATCAGTGTGTGAAATATACATATACATATTTTTTTTTTAAATAGAAATGGAAAGTTATCGCAGTTACCGCTAAAAAAATAATTTTAAGTACTAATCCTAATCTAATACTTATTTGGTGAAAATCGATCGAAGACGTAAAATAAAAAAACTTTACCGTCTTTATGCAAGGAAAATCTTCATTGAGTTATCTCTTTAATAGCCTTTATTGACTTACCTCTTTAAAATGTAAAAACTTTTTATAGCAAAACATTTATTACAAACATTCACTTAAAAAATTAAAAATAAATGAGAGTATATTATTCCTTTTTTTATTTATTAACTTAGCTTAATTTAAACACCATATGCTAATATAATGAAATATAATCAAAAATAAGGACGCGTCGCAGACTCGCATAGAGGTCGCGCCACATCGGCGAGGAGGAGCGGAATCAGCATTCGTTCCCTTCGAAATCGTGCACCTTGCGACGAATTGGTTTCATGGTATGTCTGCGAAGAAAAATAACATCCAAATGGTATGATATTAATTGAGTGACTGAACAAGAAAGTCAACGTTTCCCCGTTCGTATGATAGCGATACGAATTCGTTGGTTCTATCCCTTATAGACCTTGACAATGCGGTATAATCGCCAAGATTTGGATGGGAGGCTCTCCTCGTGAATGAAAAACAAATTTTTGAGTTGGAGGTCGGGTTGTGGCCTGGTCTGGTAAATACTCAGACCTCCACCGTTGGCAGAAATGCTGAGCTAAATTAGAATTAGATTGAGAAATTTCCCGGTGTAGTGGCCTCAATTACATTGGAATGCTCTAACTGCGCATGAAGGGGGGCGTGAATTAAGGCACGCTTCTATCTTATTTAGGAGAGTTGAGAACTCTTCGAATGTAAACTTAGTTGCTGGGGCCACTTTCAGTAAAAGCGTTTTAAATCTTTTTATTTTGTTTCGCGAAAATTTCGTTTCGATGATATCGTGGGCTCGAATAAGGAATTGCTTGAACTCTCGCTTCATCTTCTTTGAATGTATGTATGTAATGTATGTTTCTAATGTATCTTTGCGGCGCAGGCTCGGCGCGATGCAAAACATAAAAAAGCCGCAATGGAAGCGCTTAGACAAATCACTCTAAATGGATGGTCTTTGTAGAAAAAAAGATACATGCGTGGCCTTTGGTAATTAAGCTCACACAGTCGGTATAATTCTTGATGTCGAAAGGGCCCGCAAAATCAACACTAGCAAAGAAGTGGGAGAGGGTTGTACGTTGTACGTGATATTTCTATAATTTGCGTGATTTCTGCTTCTGGTGCAAGCTACACTGCTAGTTTTCTACTCGTGGTATCCAGTATTGCGTCCGTATCAATCTGAGCATTAATTGATACGACTTTGAAGCGATATTTGAATGAAAAGAATGAGCAACTTGCACAAAGTGCAGCAATAAGTGCATGAAGACATGAAGACAACTGCTTGCTAAGGTGCAGCGTCTTATCTTCATGAATAAAGAACGATTTTTTAAGCTTAATTGCCGGTTGCTTTCAAGCGCGTAAAATCATCGACGAAGTATGTTTGCGCTGGAATATTACCGTTAACTTGTTTTTCAGATAGAATGTAGTATTGAGCAATAAATTCAAATTAGTTTCATTTCAATTTTTTCTTGATTGATATTGAGTGAGGTAGCAAAGAAAACGGTAATTGCGATATACAAGTGTGGAAATACCGCAAATTGCTGAAAAATCTTGATATATCAGGAACGTTTGTTTATCGATACAGCCAGAAGTGGGCGTCCGCGCATTGCTCGTACGAGGGTGGACATAAAAGTCATGCGCGTGCGAATTCGCTGAAAACCTTTGAGGAAGCAGAAAATCATGGTTGGGGAGCTGAATTTTTCCAGCAGATCCATGTCACGACTAATCCGGGATGATCTCCACATGATAGCCTTCCGCAGATCCAAGTGTCATGTACTAACTCCGCGGTTAAAATAACTTGGACTTGAAAGATCAAGCAGATTTTGCAGTCGCACGCAAGCAACGCAATGGAAATATCCTTTTTACGGAAGAAATGTTTACGGTGGAAGAAATTATTAACAAAATGATCTATGTTAGGACATCTAAAGAAGCTAGTTCCAAGGGTTCAAAGAGGTCATCATCCTGCGTACGTAATGGTTTGGTGGGGAATATCCCATAAAGGTGTCTCTTCGCATTTCTGCGAAAAAGGTGTCAAAACGGGTGCAAATGTGTACCAGCAAGATGTATTGGAAGGCGTGGCGAAGGACTTGACCAATATCCTCTTTGAGGGAGAACGGTCTTTCAACAGTGTGTGCTCCAGCTCACACAGCTAAAACCACCCAAGTGTGGTTACGACAGAATATCCCAGACTTTATTTCCTTTTGAAATAATCTTTTTTATTTCAATCCTTGGATTGTGGTCGGAGCTGGAAGGCCTGCAAAATTCGCCAACGAAATTTGGAAAGTCTTAAGCAAGCACTTATTGCAGCAGCGTCATCTACGACCATTGAAACACGCCGTGTCCCTAAATCTTTACATAAACAGAAAGGGGTTGTACAGAGATATTTCAGTTTCTGAGATTTTTCAGTTTACTCTTATTATGTATGTAGTTTCCATTTATATTTATTTCCAAAAATATTCCAAAGAATTAGTCGAGTAGATTGATAACCGTAATTGATAATCATTCCTAAATACTGAATTTGAAACCCATATTCTAAGAAACCGACTTAAAATCGGAAAAAAGTTTTAAAAAATAACGGTTATACTTAGATCATTCCTAAATACTGAATTCGAAAGCCTGTTATCCTGAACCTCCTTTTTGAATTAGCTTCCTATGTTAAATAGTAGTTGAGAAAAATGATTCCAAATTTCAAATTTAAAAACAAAATTTGGAAAAAAAATTTTGTATAGCCATTTAAAAAAAAAAATTATGTTACTAAGTGTAAATTTTTTTTAAAACCGGAAGGATCTATGTTTTGTAGTTTCCGAGAAAAGTGTAAATTACGAAGCATACTTTCCTTTCAAATACCAATCACTCTAGGTCACTTGAGGCCGTCTTAGAAAACCTTCAACTGTTTCTTACATTTTCTCCAGCATCCTTTTTTAGAGGATTTTCCATTTCTTTTAGCAATTGATAAATATTTTGAGTAATTTTTTTAAATAGGAATGCCGTTTTCTATTTCAGAAATAAATTCTTTGTAATAATAATAATAAAAATTTCGTTAAATATTAACGTAGAAATTAGCCCGGAGACAAGATGGAAAGCAAACCAGAGCAACAAACTGGAAAGCAAACTTTTTTCTCGATCTCCATAAGAGCCCATGTAAATTTGACAGCTAAAAATGTATCTTGTATCCTGTTGCTCCAATTGTGTTCAACGCTTTAAAGTAACGAAGTTACTTTATTGTCATTAACGTCAAAGTAACAAAAGTAAGACTGAACGTTATCGTTAAAGTAACGAAATTATTTTGTTGTCCTTAACGTTAAAGTAACGAAAGTAAGATTACTCTAATCGTTATCGTTAATGTAGCGAAGTTACTTCGGTTCATTAACGTTGAAGTAACGAAGTTCTTAACGTTATTGTTAATGGAACGAAGAATGTTTTCACAATAAAAGACGATGCAAATTTCCGAAAAAATTAAAACTTTGAAGTCCGAGAATATTTCTATTTTTTGTCGTTAGGCTACTGGCTGCGGGGTTTTGAATTTTCCCTAATTGGCCAATATACATACATATTTACTCAGTACATATACTAAGAGAAATTTGTTGGGATTTCTGGAATCTGCTGATTCGCCTTGTTCTGGCACTTTTAGCGAACAAGGTATGATTTTGTTGAGTTATTTTTTGCTTAGGCACTTGAACCAAGCAAGGTGTTTGAAGAAAATAACTTCTTTGTTTCACTTCAAAATTATTTCTGACTTTATTAAATTTTGTTGAAAGTATTTATAATAATACATTTTGTGGGATTGCCCTTGGTCATGGCAATGCAGAGATCAACGCTCTGCTCAGTTCCCACGCAATGTCGCAGCGATCGTAATTCGCATGGCCAAGGCTGCTTTCGGATTGCAAGCCTCGTTGCCGCATTCCGTTCCCATAATTCTTAATGCATAAGTGATCAAATTTGGCATTGTCTAAGATTAGCTTGTGGATTGTGATGGGAACGAAATGCGGCGTATGGACAGCGCTTACAACTCGACAATGATGTTTGCACTTTAACAGGTTAGATAAAACTATACTTTTTTCAACTCAAGGCTTTCCATTTATGTTTTCTAGTCTCAATTCTCCAAGAATGACATTCAGGTAAACCATTTATTTTTTATTTTGATGCATTTTTTACCTTTTTTAAAAAATTTTTCAGAGTTAATTACTATTAGGATATTTCCAATAACTTTATTAAATCAAGCCAGTTACATAAAAAACGTTAAAAATCAATTACTTTCAAAATTTAGAAATTCAGCACTAGATTATAAATTTTAACCTTATTACACCAACCTGCCTTAAGGCAGTCATCGTATAACACTACCTATCCGCTATCCTCTACTATCCATTACTATCAGCTAAAAAATAGTTGTTTTTTTCAAAACTTTGTGTTGTTTCATAGACAAAATACAAAGTACCTACCAATAACTTCTTTATTGCTGTAAAAATGGAGAAAGTATTTTTTTTAACCCTTTAATGTCAGCATTATGTTCCCATGGGCACAAAAATTTTTTTCATGAAAGTCTTAGTAAACGTGATATAAATATATCAAATTAGAAGAAAAATTTTAAAAATGACGAAAGGATAACATTTGGTGGAGTGTCATTTCCATACTACAGCAGGCAGAAATGGTATATATAATATATGTACCGCGGGGTACAAATAAGTTTCCGCGGTTTGTCAAAAGATGGCCCCACCAGAAGGTTATGGAGAAATTGTCAGATGTAAAACGTAATATCCCAAGTTTCGTCATCCGGCAACACCATAACGTTAAAGTACTAGTGATTCCGTATCAGCATCACGTAATTTTTTTCCTGCAAAAATGTCAAGTTTTGTGCCGAATAAGCATCATTTGCGGGAACTTTTGATTTACTTCTTTAATTTAAAAAAATCTGCAGCTGAGGCAGATTTTTGCATCGATTGCTTCTAGAAGCATATGGTGAAGCTGCTTTAAGTGAGAGAAGTTGTCAGGAATGGTTTCAAAAGTTTAAGAACGGTGAGTTGGACGTGAAGGACAAAGAACGCAGTGGAAGGCCGAAAGTGTATTATGAATTGCTCAAACCAAGCGAAATCATTACTGGAGCTCTCTACCGAACACAATTGATGAGATTGAGTCGGGCACTTAAGGAAAAACGCGCCCATTACTACTCCAGACACGACAAAATTATTCTTTTACACGATAATGCTCGTCCACATGTTGCGGCGCCGGTAAAAACATACTTGGAAACACTCAACTGGGAAGTTTTACCCCACCCGCCGTATTCACCAGACTTAGCCCCCTTCTGATTATCACCTGTTCCGGTCGATGGCACATGGTCTGTCTGAGCAGCGCTTCACATCATATGAAGACACCAAAAATTGGGTAGATTTGTGGATAGCGTCAAAAGATGAAGAGTTTTTTCGACGGGGTATCTGAATGTTGCCAGAAAGATGGGGAAAAGTAGTGGCAAATAATGGAAAATACTTTGAATAAAACGTAATGTACTGTTCCTTCACAATAAATTCCTAACTTTTTATAAAAAACCGCGGAAACTTATTTGTACCTAATAGTATATATAAATATATAGTAAACCCTAATAGTATATATAAATATATAGTAAATATAAATATATAGTAAAAATAAATTCAGTTTTTCAAAGTTCAAAAAAAATCTTACAGTTCAATATGGAATTTTTGGAATTTACATTATCTGATTTTATTCAAAAAATATCGAGTTTATTTGCTTAGTTAGTCTTAGTTACATATGATACAATTGAAAGCAATTTCTTTTTTTTTGTTAAACATAGAGTCGAACGACACTTTGAGCATTGAACAGTTGATTGTCCATTCTTATAATACCTGCAGGTTTTTTCGCTTGGTTTTTTTTTTTTCGCTTGATTTTTTTTTTTTTGCAGCGGTTTTTGGATTCTATGCTTATCAAACACATCACATCCTTCTTTATCAAATCAAGGGCAGATTGTGCAGTACTCGAAGAATGTATTTGGTCATCCAATTCGCAACTTGGAAGTCAGACTTCCTCCACTTCAAGTTTCTTTTTTCGAGCTTTTGAAAGACTTCTCCCTCTGCATGAGCATCCTTGTCTTCAGTAGTTTCCTCGATATTTTCGTCCTCGGAAAATCTTTGTTGCTTCAACTTCATCAACTTCATCATTATTTGCAAGCTGGAGAAGAATTTTCCCCACCATTCTCAAAAATAGAACTTACTAAATTTTCCACATCATTTACTTCTTTGTTTTCATCCTCGTTTTCTTCTTCCGAAATATCCCAATGTGTAATAATGTCCTCGATCTCTTTATCTGACAGTCCTTTCGATTTTTGTTTGAACATTTTGCTAAATTTTTGAATTTAAATGAATTAGTTAGTTTTTAAAAAATTATGTATATTTGTATTTACCACTGAAAGTTTTCACTTGTTTATCGTTTAAAGGTTTACAGCAGATACCTGCCGCAGTTTTAAAATGACACAGAATCAAATCACAAAATGCTAAGCATTTACAAAACAATATCACAAACACTTTGTGCACTTTATTAACTTGGGTATATTTAAACTGAATTAACACAATTGTGGTGACTAGAAATTTTTTTAATAAATTGCAAATAACTCTAAAGTTGATCAACCTAATCAAAATTTTGCATTCACAAAACTAACCACATGTTCAGTCAGTAGACCTTTGGTGAATAGAAATAGTAAAAAATAAATGTTTGAGACTAAGCTAATCAAAAATTTTAGCAATGTTTCATATTATCATCTGTTGTAAAGCTCTGAAACTAATGTATTATGTGTACTACATCGGACATTAAAGGGATAATTAATTTTTTTAGTTATAAATAATTTTCACATCGTGTTTTCATGAAAAATGTTACTGTAACTCGATTTCTGGAAAATCTGTAGTGTCGATGTGAATGCTTCTTGTACCAATTTATGCGCAATTTATACCTAAGAATTTAAAAAAAAAATATTTAAAAATAAATCAAGGGGCCCTAATCACAATACTGCATCAAGAGCCTAGTTCGAGGCGTCTGTAGTCAGTGTGAATTCTTTTTCGAAGTCAGAATATTGTAGTATAGGGGCCGATGTAATATCGCGTTTAATTATAATTATTATATTACAGGCCTGTTCATTTTTTATTTCAGATGAAATAAGAGATAACAAATTGAAATAACGCGTTATCTCAAATAATTCGTTATCTCAAAATGAAATAACATGATTATTTAAAATAATCATGCAGATGCGATAATTATTTCAAATAATTTCTGAAATAATTATTTGAAATAACTCATAAACTCAAATAATTCATTATTTCAAAATGAAATAACACGTTATTTGAAATAAACTTACAAATGCGATAATTATTTCAAATAATTTCTGAAATAATGATTTGAAATAACATTCTTAGTTGAAATAAAGTGGTCATTTGATGTGAAATGATGTGTGGATGTGGCATCTCAACCGTAGCCCTTATCGACAGCAGGTACCGGGACGACAAGGTTTTACACAAACAACAACTCGTGGTTCTGCGAGAAGAATCTTCTTGTGTGTAAATGACTGTGTGTTGTTATTGTTTACATTAAAGGGATATAAAAGATTTAAAGCAGAATGATTTAGATAGGTAGAAGTATTATTATTTCGATCGAAATCTAATTATTCGCGCCCTGATTTAAAGTTAGTTAACTCTTAAACCGCTGCACCGATTTCGATGCGGTTTTCACCATTCTGCCCAGAGTTCAATTACGATTTCTGGTGATTGTAAATAAATATTCAATTTTTTTTTACTAGAATTTTGTCTTTTAATGATTTGCATGGTACAGTGCGACCTTGGTTAACGCAACTAATAGAAATCGAAACAAAACCAAAGTTCAAATTTGTTGGCTACCCAGCCATTGATTTCATCTAAATGATAATTTTCTACATGTAATCAGAAACTGATGCAGTCATTCAATGCTAATGAACGACTTATTATATATTAGTGATATAGATGGGAAGAGAAATATAAAGTTGCGATAAGACAGGTCGAACTTTGTTACACTTTTGCGCCGCTATTTCCAGCAAAGACAAATTTTCTCAACTGCTCAAACACAGGCCGTTGTCCATGAGTGTGTCCTTCGCATGATTTGTTGGCGTCAGATAGAGCACTGCAATGATGTGTTTGACGAATGAAAAAGGATTGTCACCATCATTACAAAACTTTGAAGAACGAAGAAGAACGAATCCCTGAAATATTTATTTATTTACAATCACCAGAAATCGTAATTGAATTCTGGGCAGAATGGTGAAAA
Organism: Myopa testacea; assembly: GCA_949629155.1. Taxonomy (NCBI): domain Eukaryota; kingdom Metazoa; phylum Arthropoda; class Insecta; order Diptera; family Conopidae; genus Myopa; species Myopa testacea. The sequence goes on from OX451347.1 coordinate 30,218,524, forward strand.
CCGCATCGAAATCGGTGCAGCGGTTAAAGAGTTAACTAACTTTAAATCAGGGCGCGATTAATTAGATTTCGATCGAAATAATAATACTTCTACCTATCTAAATCATTCTGCTTTAAGTCTTTTATATCCCTTTAATGTAAACAATAACAACACACAGTCATTTACACACAAGAAGATTCTTCTCGCAGAACAACGAGTTGTTGTTTGTGTAAAACCTTGTCGTCCCGGTACCTGCTGTCGATAAGGGCTACGGTTGAGATGCCACATCCACACATCATTTCACATCAAATGACCACTTTATTTCAACTAAGAATGTTATTTCAAATCATTATTTCAGAAATTATTTGAAATAATTATCGCATTTGTAAGTTTATTTCAAATAACGTGTTATTTCATTTTGAAATAATGAATTATTTGAGATGATGAGTTATTTCAAATAATTATTTCAGAAATTATTTGAAATAATTATCGCATCTGCATGGTTATTTCAAATAATCATGTTATTTCATTTCAAATAATTATTTCAGAAATTATTTGAAATAATTATCGCATTTGCTGCATGATTATTTCAAATAATCATGTTATTTTATTTTGAGATAACGAATTATTTGAGATAACGCGTTACTTCATTTTGAAATAAAATCCTTATTTGAGATAACAGATTATTTCAATTTGCCCAGGCCTGTTATATTATACCCTACACCTTAAGGTTAAGGGTATATTTACTTTCTCACGAAATTTGTAACGCATAGAAAATTTCTATTAGAAATAGAGACGATAGGTATAGAAAGGTATATATATATTCTTGATCAGCGTGATCTCCTAAATCGATTTAGCCATGTCGGTCCGTCTGTCTGTCTGTCTGTCTGTCTGTTGAAATCACGATCACAGGAGAACCGGTGAAGATATCGTGATGAAATTTTGCAGATATATTGTTTCTTGTATTGTGCAGGTGGGTATTGAAAAGGTCCACGACCTCGCCTATTTTTTTTTAAAATGTGATATCAGCGTTAGTTTTTGAGTTATAACAGTAAAATTTCATTCCTGAGCCAAATATGGTCGTGAGCCGCCCACTTTTAGGTTACACAGACAAAAGCTTAAAGGTTAAGGGAGGTCTTAAATGGTTATATTGTTAAATATATAAACTTCCTGAATAAAATTTTACATAACAACTTATTTTCCAATAAAACATTATAACAGCAAAACAGGGCGCGGTCAGCCCACTTTTACACTATGTATACAGTATAGCTAATGAAAACACATTTATTACAATGTAAATAAAGTTTAAATTTGAACACAATAATAAAACAACTAAGCTAGTTATTTTGTTTTGAAAACAGGTAACGACTACCCCTACTATTTATACAGAGGGGTAGCTAAGATTCATGGAGCCCGAGACGGTTAATCAACTTGCAGGCCCAAAAATTCCTAGAATTCAATCAATCAATATTTGAATCACACTATTCAGAATCACACCAAACGCGAGCATTTTGAATCGTCTGGTTTGAGAGACTTTTTCCATGAAATATTTCATCCATCATGCCACAAATACGTAGTCAAGTCTGCAAAGCATGTAAATTACAAACAAAACTGCGTTTGCGTTTGGTTTCGCGTTTCGATTGCGTTTGAGAGGTTTACAGATTTTCCTCTCTCAATTCTTCGAAAAATACGAAAAGCACAAAACAAAACGCGAAACAAACGCAACGCGAAAAGATAAATGATAAGGCTGTAAATGTGATTATAAGTTAGCTTTCCTTATAACCACATATTTCCTCTAGTTTCAGTTTATATTTCACTCTATAACACTACTGTTCTGCAATGAGAAATCTAAATAAATTAAAAATTTAAATAAATAAATTTTAATAAGTAATTAATTAATATAATTAATAATAAGATAATTTTTCAGAAAGGATTTTAGAAATTGACATTTTAACGGACTTTATTTTAAATGATATAATCTAAGTCTTTTAAAGGTTTCTTCTAAATTCTTATTGTGGTGTTGTAGAGAACATCCAAACCCTATGATGTCATCCACATGTTGTAGGTCAGAATCATTGCTCTGGTTCGCTTCAATGCGCTTCAATGAGTTATTAAATAGTTTATTAAAGAATTAAGCAATGACGGCCTGGGAGAAGTTGGAATTCAGCAATAAAATAAAGTAAGGACAATAACCAAATCTTTTTATTACAACTCCCTATCTGATTCTGCACTTCTGCCTGACATGGAAAAAGTTCACAAGTTCGGCACTTTAGTGCATGTGGCAATTTATAGAAGGTACTCCTGCCAGATCCCTATAAAAGTCCACAAATTCGACACCTCCTTGCCTGTGACAGTATTGTCTGTGGTCATTCGTGTCGAAGGATCAACGACAAAAATCCTTTTCTCATACCATTGTCCGTCCATTTTCCTTGTAGATGGATCTACGACATAATGTTGCCAGTGATTCTCTCGGTCCAAGGATCAAGGACATAACACATATATAAGAATGATTTTCAGTATAATAGTGCAATGGTCGCCATCCTTTGAAAATTTATTGAAGATATTTTTAAACCAAATGGTAGTCTTTTAAATTTATGGTGACCATTCTTTGTTGAAAATGCTGTTAGACGTTTTGATTAATAGTCCGGTTCTATTTGATGGAAAGAACTTGTCATGTCAAATGTCAAAAAATATTTTGCTTAATGGAAATGGAAAAATTATAGGCAAATTATGTTCTATGTAATTACTTTTATGCCCAGAGCTCCCTAATTTAAATTTCATTCGCAGGTGTCGGGGACATTCACGTTTCCATAATCTGAAGCAACGTACAGTCTTCTTATATTAATTGTTATTTCTAAATGTATTGCTGTAGTTATTATTATTTACCTATCCTATTAACCTACCTAGTGTTGTCATAATTACGGTTATTGTTGTTATTGTAATTTCATCTGTAGGTGGTTCTATATTATTGTTAGAGTTCTTCTTTGATTTGGTTAATAATTGGGTATACTCGTTCTATTACGCCATTGATACCTGTTGTTCTGTTGGAAATTTCTGTTTTCTGGACAATTATGGTAAACCATATGACTGGAGTTTGAATGATGATGTTCGTTCTTCTTTAACTTTAAGGCTAAATTTCTGGAAGCGTTTTCGGTCTTAAATGATGACACCTGTAAGTTGTTCAGTTCATTTGTCAAATCTAATAAGTTTTTATGGAACGTCGTCACCGTTGTTCCTTTTTGTGTACATCATGCTAACAAAGTGTGAATTTGTGGAACCGTTAAATTGTTTTGTTGTCAGTACCAACAACAACCGATTAATGTTGTTGGTTCTGATTCTACTCCTAGGGCAGATTTCACTTTGCTGTTCAATTTTACATTTACTACAAAGTTAATTAGTGATAGTTTGGCATCACTGAATAAACTACTGTAATTTAATTCAATAATTTTTACAAACTTTGGCAGGGGTTTAAATTATCCTGTGAATTCGGTTACAATTTTCATTGCTGTTCCCAATTGGTCTCAGTATTGGTTGATGGCGTGGTTTGTTGTGTTGCTATCGATTTCTGCTCCTAATATTTGTATTTGTATTTCTTTTTATTTAAGTCTATTGAACATAAAATATCTTAAAGACTAGGACAAAGGCTTTAGCAGACTTAAAAAAGAGTTGAAAAATACACTTCTAGACTTCTATTTTTTCTTTGAAAATTTTATAGGCGAACCGCAATGCATGATTTGCAATGAAAAAGAGGGACGCGCATCTAAATTTTTTGTAAAGAGACACTATAGGACGTGTCATTCAGATTATGATAAGGTTATTAATGAAGAAAGGGCACAATTAATATTTAAGTTAAAGTCTGCTATTAAAAAAGATGTTTCAAAATCTGAATTAGGAATAGATTCAGAAATAGTAAACTCAATTTCATTGCAAAATCATATGCATGATTTAAAGTTTAACAACCCCCAAACAACAGTCTTCTCAGTGTACCGCGCAGAGAGAATTTTCCCGCAAAACAACCTCTCTCAACGCTTCACACATGCACAAAATATGATTGTATGTTTTGGCCAGCACTGCTCTAGATGCCTTCTAACTATAGATGAAAATAGGGATTTCAGTGTATAAGGGTCAGAGAAAGCAGTGCATTTAATGAAAGCTAACAGGGAATAAGATTGAAAACAAAAGGAAATATCATTAACAAATAATGTGTGGTATTTTATAATAATAATTTTACTTATAATTTTTTGTTTATCCGATCTTTAATTGTATTATAAGAATTAGTATTGTTTAGGCTCGAGGTAAATTGAAAACGTTAATTCGTTTTCTGCATTTTTTACTACAATTATATCATAATAGTAGTAATATGCATATAAAACAACAAATATTGTTGTATTTATTTAAAAAAAAATAAATTTATTTTTGACTCAAATTGGCAGATCGGATAGCTATTTCGAAACTTGCCAAAGCTTCTCATCACCGATCTTTGTTGATGTGTTTTCTCTTATGCAACTGTCGCTATATGAGTCCAACGTTAGACAACATTGTTGTGAATTATAACGTTTTTGGGAAACTCAGAAGCAAACCATTGCAAACACAACTCAAGTTTTTGTCAAAATTTGTTGTTTCTTTTTTATAATCCTTTCCTTGATCAAAATTAGATATTCAGGGTAAGGTTAACGAGTTCTGAAGCATAAAGGAAGAATTATCATCGAAGAAAATTGAAGCCGGAATATCCGTAGAAAATTTTTTATGTCCATATACTAATATAAATATAAATGCGAAAATCTGTCTGTCTATTACCTTTTCACGGATAAACCGCTGCAACGATTTTGAAGAAATTTTATATAGAGATACTTTGAGCCCTGGGGATGGACATAGGCTACCTATTTCATAAAAAGTCGACCTCTAAATGGTTGAAATGGGCGATAGATACTATACTATCGCCCACTACTCTACCACGCGCACGAAGTCGCGGGTAACCAGCTAGTATTTAATATAATTCCTAAGCAATTTCGAATTATATTTAATATTACTCTCAATGTACAGAATATGTTGAATTCATGGCATCAATGAATCGGTCGTCATTGGCTTCGAATGACGCGCAGTATTCATTGATGAATGAAACCGAACGACGTAGTAAAAAAAAAATCATGAAGGCAAAAATCGTAAAAAGAATCATCAGTTGGTCAGGTAAAACTGACGTATCATGAAAACTAAAAAACGAAGCAGCATCAAATTGGTATCAGTTAAAGGGGTATTTTCATGTTTACTAGGAAAAGTATTGCGATGGGAAAAAAGTATTCGGTGTTTTTCTCATCGCTTTATTTTAAAGTGTTATAACTTTGACGGTTAGTGGAATCAGGCTTTTTTTATTGAGATTGGTGCGTCGTGTTAAAAGTTATTCCAAAGCAAAGATAAGTGAAATTTCTGAAAAAATATGCTATATTGTACTACGACAAAGGGCAGACTGCAGCACAGGGGTGTGCAGGGATTGACGATAAGGAAGTTGATACTGTGTGTTTGGTGGGACCACAAGGGAATCATCCATTATGAGCTAGTACCGCCTGGCCAAACGATTGATTCGAATCTCTACTATCAGCAATTAAAGCGCTTGAAGCAAGAAATTGAAGAAAGAGGAATTGATCAACAGGAAAGGTGTTGTGTTGTTTCATCAAGACAACGCTAGGCCACGTACAGCTTTGTTGGCGCGGAAAAAAAGAAGAGACTTTGGCTGAGAAGTTTTGATGCATCAACCGTACAGTCCTGCCCTTGCACCGTCAGATTATCATTTGTTCCGAAATCTTCAACACACTCTTGCTGGAAAAAAATTGGCCTCAAAAAAGAACTGTCAAAAGCATCTGCGTCAGTTTTTCCAAGATAAAACCCCGGAATTCTACAAGAAAGAAATAATGGTTATACCCGAAAAATGGCACAAAGTAGTTGAAAAGAATGGGTGATATTTACTTGATTAATAAAATGTTTGTTACATAAAAAACTCAATACAATGTATCAGTACCCGTTCTTTGTAGTGCCTGGTAGAAATAAAGAAATGATATTTCTTTGAGAAAATTGCAATTACGAACGATAAGCCGTATTACTTCCCGTGCCTGTGGTATTAAACGGGGTACTTTGTAAAAGGTCATGTTCAGGGCTACACAAAAGGTGAAAATTTTTTTAAAAATTTTAGTAGATACCAATTTTTTTTTACAAAAACTAAGGTTAGGCAACTTTAAAGCTTCTTTTATCTAGGGGCGTGGTCTGCCGGGTACATAACCGGATATAGGAAAAGAGGCTATCTCACGAGGTATCAGAAGAAAATATAATTTTTTTGTTGCCGCGTATTGCGCTATACTTTTTTAATTTTTCGTCCTTTTTTACATTTTTTTTCCACATACATACAAATTTTCTCCCCTGTCCTATAGAATATAATAAAAAAAGTGCAAATCGAAATTTTTTTTTTATAAAAATTTCTGTCGACTGCAAAAATCCGAATTAAAAAATTGTGAGTTGGCGAGCACCAACCAAGGTGACAGCTGGCAAGCACCAACCGAAGAAAAGAGCACGGCTATAAATGCATGAGCTCTCGTTCTACCGCATGACGAACCTTGTTAAACCAAATTTTGGTGGTTGGAAAAACCGCAGCCACGAAACGAACATACATATATTCACATGGATGTATGTATATTCGTACGCACAAGCAAAAGCTCAGAAAAGAGAAGCAAAAAGAGCTTTTGTTCTGCATATTTTAGTGGTTGATTGAAACACTTCAGCTCTGCTATTGGACTGATTTAACTTTTATTTATATTTTATATAGGAAGGCTAGCTTTACCGAATAATATACCAACACCGCATAACGTGACTCAAAATAAAAAACAGCGGCTGGGAACAACTGATATGCTAATCTTTTATATATTAGATTATCAGTATTTTATAATTTTCTTGAAGTCGGTAACGTTTCTACATTTGTTTCCGTTGTCGCTTTAAGTGTTACTACTTTAAGTTACTGATTTTATTAGGTTCTTCCTCTTGGTTATTGTAATTTTTAGTGGGTTTTTTTCACGATAATTTTTTTTTCCAGTCATTCATTGGACTTGACTTACCGCTTACTGGTTTCCTGGAACGTTTCTTAGCTTGGCAATTCAATACTCCGTGACCCATACTATTGTATTTGGTTTCTTTGAAGCCCGTTTGATAAATTTGGCGTCGGATTGGTTCTATTGCTGCGTTTCTGGTTTTCGATTCTCTGGCCATCGATATAATACTTTATTTCCGTGGTAATAAATTTGTTTTCATGAGCTATACTGTATAAGTAGTGTAAAAGTGGGCGGACCGCGCCCATTTTTGCAGCTATGTTTTATTGGAAAATAAGTTATTATGTAAAGTTTTACTGAGGATGTTTGTATATTTAACAATATAACCATTCCACCACCACCTCTCTTGCCCCTGTATAACCTAAAAGTGGGCGGTGTACGTCCATATTTCGCATATTAACGGATAATGCTACTCTATACCCAAGAGTGAAATTCTGTTGGCATAAATCAAAAACGAACGCTGATATCATATTTCTAATAAAAAATAGGCGTGGTCGAGCACCGATATTGCCCATTTTCAATACCAACCTGCACACCACAAGAAACAATATATCTACAAAACTTCATCATGACATCTTCACCGTCGATATCGATATCGTCTCTATTTCTATGCGTTACACATTTCGTGACAAAGTAAATATACCCTTAACCTTAAGGTGTAGGGTATAATAAAATACAATAATATTCAATAGCTAAATATTCAATTAATTTAATATGGGTCCAAACGGACGCAAAAATTAAAAATTTAAAAACAAATTTTGATTTGTCAAATTGATTATTCTGTATATACAGTTGTCACATAATTTATTCGTACATACACAATTTATTGCATAAAAAATATGCAGTTTTTTACTTTAAGTATTTGCAATTAGTCCATTATTTCTCTTGGATCAATGTAAGAATGTTGTTTTCTTTATGATCTGCCACAAAAAACAACCGTTATGTCTGCTCACACACAGAACAGTTCCATAAAAAACAAACAGAGATGGTAAAATATTGCAAAAAAATTCATACACTCCCTTCTTATGATCCTGTTGCTGCAAATATAACTGTAATCGACATCTGTGTTTTGACTAATTTTGTTAAAAACGAAGTATCATTGGTTTTTCTAAGCATTTTCTGTCGATTCGGTTTCAGTTTCGTTTAATAGTTCGTTTGATGGTGGTGAAATGGGACGCAGTGCCGATTTACCTATTGAAATACGTAAACTTATTATTAAATTATACTTGGAAAACAAGTCGCGAAATTGGCAATACGATTGACAGGTCTCATTCAACCATGCAAAGTGTTATAAATAACTATTTAAATACTGGACAATTGGCAGCAAATCACCAACAAGCCGGAAGACCAAATATATTAACTCCGCGTGAGGAGCGTAAAATAATAGCTTCCGTTGTGCAAAACCCGAAAATAACCGCCACGATACTATGTCAAGATATGCAAGAGTCTTTAAAAAAAAAATTAGCACACTAACAATTCGTAATTGCCTGCATAATGCTGGTTATCGCAGCAGAGTAAGCCATACATATCTAATATTAGCAAACAGAAGATATTAGAATTTGCCAAATGCTACGTAAAGGAGCCAGATTCTTTTTGGGAGAATGTCATCTTCAGCGATGAATCAAAATTCAATGTTTTCGGACCAGACGGACCTCCAAAACTTTGGCGCAAAGTAAATACAGCGCTGAATGTCAATAATATTATTCCAACGGTTAAGCATGGAGGAGGGAATGCAATGGTTTGGGGATGCATGGCTGCAGCTGGAGCTAGAAAGATGGTTTTTATTGACGCAAATATGGACAAATACCTGTGTTGCGTACATCCCTATCGTGCGAGCATCCCTGTCTATTTATAGTTAGTAAGTAAACCTCAATTGAAAAAACTACACGCGCTTTCTTATTTGCTTCTACAAAAATAATATTAAGTGGATAATTAGCAACATTTTTGGTCCTTCGCCGCTGGATTTCGCAAAAACAAATAATTTAACCGCAATCGCTTTGTAAATTAACATCACGAAATTCAAAGAACTACGCTACTACTTAAAAATTACGATTTACAAATAGTTTGTCTTTTTCCTTCTAACTTTGTGGAGACTATTCCATCCTCTTTGTGTGTGTACACCTTGGTTGAGAACCGGTTTTGTGTATTGTTTTGCGTTTAAAAAACACGAAATGGCAGCGAAAATCAGAAGACACGTGATTCTGCCTTATGCGCGATAAAACGCTATTTGGACAAAAGCGAACAAGGTCCACACGAAACAAACTTGGAAATGATTTGTAGCTATCAGCAACTTTTAGCCGAACAATGGAGTCGGTTCAACTTGGCACAAGATCTGGTTGAAGGTGCGTGTGGAGCTGATTAGTTGACAGAACAAGAGGAGGCTCGAATCGAAGCTGAAGCATCCTACCCAACGGCATCTGCCAATTTCAACAGGTTGAAGAAAGTATTGTCAGAATCTGCCACTGATGGAGCTATTACGCCTTCAGCGCCGTCGTACATTCGATTGCCGAAAATGGAGCTGCCAAGTTTTGCTGGTGAGTCTACCGAGTGGACTTCTTTTCACGATTCCTTTTTGTCATTAATAGACACAAACCCGATTTTGACCAACGGCCAAAGGATGCATTATCTCCGAGGCTGCTTACGCGGAGAGGCGCTGAACTTAATCAACAGCCTGAAAGTTTGCGATGCAAATTACAGCATATACAAGGTGATGCGCATAATTGTGGAAGGTCATCTTCACTCTATAACCACTTTGAGCAAAGCCACCGTTGACTCCGCTAATGCGATCAAAGGGGTCCTAGATCCTGTTTTACAACATGCGTCAGCGTTAAAAGCTTTGGGACGTCCCGTGCACTTGTGGGACGATTGGCTTGTCCATGTGGTTGTTCACAAATTGTCGTTCGAAACGAGAAAGCATTGGGAGTTGCCGATTCAAAATTATGAGCTTCCATCATTCGACGACTTGAAGTGCTTCCTGGAAACAAGATGTCGTTCACTCGCTATGCTGACGAATGTCACCACTACAGACAGCGCATCACCCAAATTCCAAGCCAAAGGTGCCCCCAAGAAATCTACTTACGCTCTGTACGTGGTAGATCGAAGACGCGAGCCGAACATAATTTGAACTCATTGTAAAGGCGGTCATAAAATCTATGATTGTGCGGTATTCTCAGCCCTAGACTCGTACGCTAAACTAAAATCTGTCAGGACGCCGCTGCCTGCTTAAATTGTTTAAGTTCAGGTCACATGAAGGCAAAATGCCGCAGCTATTCATCTTGTCGAGTCTGCCATCAGCGTCACCACACATTACTCCATGACGCCCTTTCCACCGCTTCAGAGGTTATCGCCAGCGATAACCATAAAACCGCTTCCTGCACCGCTCCTTCGACTTCCAACGCCGCCAAGATCAGGCACGCTGTCACCGCTTCTAAGGAATGTCATCAAAACCCGCAAACAACTTTCGTCGCCACAGCAATAACCCGCAGAAGTGCCTTGGACGAATCGCTTGTATCCGACGCTAGATTGGCAAAGGCCGATCAACCGCATATTGAAAGGATGAATTTTACTCGTTACCGCTGTCGTCAACGTGCAAGATATTTCTGGCCGCTCGCAAACCGCACGCATTCTATTTGATTCAGGATCGCATGCCTCCTTTGTCACAGAGTCATGTGCTCAGAGCCTTCGCCTACCAAGAAGGCCGACTTCTGTTTGTATAACAGGAATTGGATCTGCGCATGGAGGGCAGGCAAGGGGCGAGACCTGGCTAAGTCTGTCGTCGCTTTATTTGCCACATGAGTACTTCAGAATAAATACGCTCATTTTGTCAAATATTTCTAATGATTTACCAAAAAATCGAATCACGGTATCTTCTTGGCCACATTTAAGAAACTTGCAATTTGCTGATCCAAGGTACATGCATCCTGGACCTATAGATATCTTGATTGGAGTTGATGAAATGGAGCAGCTACTCATTCCGGAAGTGCGCAAGGGAGAAGTGGGAACGCCAATGGCACAACGCACCGTCTTCGGGTGGACATTATTTGGCTGTGTGAGTAATGTTCAATTCAATAATACTAATACACATACTCAGGTTTTACATTGCGAATTATCTCAAACCTTGTGCAAATTATGGGAGCTTGAAGAGCCGAGAAAACGTAAACACCTCACTGCTGAAGAAATATTGTGCGAAAAGAATTTCGATTCCACACATGTACGTGCGCAAGATGGCCGCTTTGTTGTCGAGCTTCCGCTAAAGGAACACATTCATTTAGGAGAGTCGCGCAGTTACGCTCTTCAAAGTTTGATTCGAATGGAGAGACGATTCTCAGTAATATTTTGTTGCGTGATCGCTACAAGGAGTTCATGCGAGAATTAATAGACCTAAACCATATGGAACCTGTTTTCGACATTCCAGAAATGCCTCATCACGCCGTTCTGAAGGACACCAGCTCCACAACTAAGTTGCGCGTTGTTTTGAACGCGTCTGCCAAAACATATATCGGTCCACAGCTGCAAGATGATCTCTTTTCAATTCTGATACGAATTGTGTTGTGTGAGGATCCTTCTCTATCCATCCAAGATTACCGCATGCTGCGCGTTACATACGGAGTAGCAGCAGCTTCTCATCTAGCTGTTAAGGCATTGCAGCATACCGCAAAGATCGCTGCAGAAACACATAACTCAGCCGCAAGTGTGATTCACGCCAACAGTCGCAGATTTACAAAGGTTACAAAGAGACGTCTCAGATATATTACAATCTGGTGGATTTGAGCTAAGGAAGTGGGCGTCGAACGCTGCGGATGTAACAGCGCATCTATCGCGGGCATCAAAGGAAATGCCTTATTATGTCGCTGAGGGCAAGGATGTGCACGCTTTGGCCCTCATTTGGAACACAGAAAGTGATTTTCTAACGTTTGCTGTAAATCTAAAAGACTCGCCGCCGATTTGAACGAAAAGAAAATTCTTATCATACGCAAGCACGCTTTTCGATCCATTGGGGCTACTCGCACCGTGCACTAAATACGAAAATATGGTTTCAACAAATTTGGCGGACAGACATCGGATGGGATGACGCTGTTCCCGTCAGCATAGCAAATTTTTGGGAATCCTCTCGGCAAAATATCAAGCTATTGTAAGAAATCGTAAATTAATCGCTGGCTGGGATGTGGAGTTGAAGGCTCAAGGACTGAGCTTCATGTGTTTGCTGATGCCTCTCAGCTGGCCTATGCCGCAGTTGTATATGCGCGGACAATAAACAGTAATGGCAATATAACTGTCACGCTAGTCGCGTCGAAGGCTAAAGTGGCTCCGCTCAAGACGACATCGTTGCCAAGGTTAGAGCTTTGCGCAGCCTTCTTAGCCTCTAAACTCAGGGAATGAATTAAGAAGTGCTGTTCGCTTCTAATTTTCGCATGGACAGACTCAGCGATTACGCTCGCGTGGTTGCAAGCTCATCCCAGCCGATGGGTAACATTCGTTGCTAACCGCGTTGCCGAGATTCAAGATGTCTTGCCACCGCAATGCTGGAATTCTGTGCGCTCTGAACACAATCCTGCGGATTGTGCTTTGGAAACGAAATTTGGAAACTGAACACCCCAACAAGCTACCGGACCAACTTGAAGCAAAGATCAAGCAAAGTCGCTGTCATGTCGTCGCTTCACAGGAGCACTGGGACTTATGTTCGAAATATTCGTCTTATACAAGGTTGAAAAGGGTTACCGCTTACGTGTTGCGTTTTGTAAACAATTTAAACGCCAGTAAGAATGCTGCCGAGAAACAATTTGGTCTACTAAGCTGCGAAGAAATTCAGCGAGCGGAACTTGCTTTACTTAAGTATACTCAAAATTATTTCTTTGCTAATGAAATTTATTGTTGCAGAATGAAGAGGCCTATACCTTTTCGGAATAGCTTGTTACGCTTACAGCCGTTTCTGAATCATTGGGCATTTCTGCGTGTTGGCGGTCGACTAAGGCACGCAAGCGTAACCACCGATATGAAGCATTCGGTTATCTCTTGCAAGGTTAATAGTCGCTGAGATCCACGAACATACCCTGCATGCTGGCCCTCAAATCATGAGAACCATTCTGCAACGTCGGTTTTGGGTACTGGGAGTACGTGACTTGGTCCGCAGTGTGTATCACAAATGCCATAGATGTACATTATTGAACCGCAATCTTGCGCAACAATCTATGGGCGATCTGCCGACCAATCGTGTTACTTACGTACGCAGTTTCCTATGCAGTGCTGTGGATTTTGCTGGTCCATTTCCTTTTAAGTTCTCGCATGGAAGAGGGTGTAAATCGACAAAGGGCTATATCTGCTCATTCGTCTGCATGGCTACGGGAGCATTTGGAATTTGTTGGGGTCAACAGCCTCATTTCTAAATGGTTTCAAGAGGTTTATAAACAGACGCGGATACTGCACAACTGTACATTCTGACAACGGCACAAATTTTGTGGGTGCTGAGGCGGAATTGCGAAAAATGACAGATCGCTGCTGGCCGATGAATAGGTATGCAATTTTTCCGCGAATTCTAATATTGAGTGGAAATTTAATCCTCCAAATGCTCCACATCTGGGAGGTTATTGGGAGGTCGGCATTAAACGAATAAAATATCACCTAAACACCCCTCTTCTAACCTACGAAGAGTTTAGCACAGTGCTCACCGAAATCGAGGCGTGCGTGAACTCCAGACCCCTTTGTGCATCAGAAACTGACGTTGGCGGATTAGAAGCCACTTTATTGTGGGCGAGCCCTTGAAAGCGCTACCAGAGCCCGAAATTCAGGACTTCGGGGAAACTTAAACCAAAGGTGGCACGCTATATCCGCTATAAGGAGGCACTTTTGGAAACGGTGGTCCGAGGAGTACTTGGTGAGCCTCCAACGCCGTGCGAAATGGTTCCGCTTATCCCCAAACCTGCGAGTAGATGACGTCGTTGCTATACGAAAGGAAAACACACCACCCACGAAGTGGAAGCTGGCTAGGGTGTTAAAGTGCCATCCTGGTAGTGACGGTCTTGTGAGAGTTGCTACGTTAAAAACAATCGACGGAGATATGGTACGTCCTGTGGTGAAACTCTGCCCATTGCCGACCAGGGATGGCATCTTCTGTAGAGCAGCCGATGCACCGAATGTGTAAATTTTATTGAGTTTGTTAATGTATAAAACTACCGCTTAGTGATAGTAATGTAATGTAATCTGTAATTTCCTATGTTGAACTATTGAAATGGTTCAAGGCGTACATCCCTTAGTAAGTAAAACTCAATTGAAAAAACTACACGCGCTTTCTTATTTGCTTCTACAAAAATAATATTTAGTGGATAATTAAGCAACAACCTGTATTTGAACATCCTAAAAAAGAACTTGATTTAGAGTGCTATGAAACTTGGGTTAGACGCTAAACGATTTTTGTTTCAACAAGACAATGTCCCCAAGCACACGTCGTATCTGGTGCAAGAATGGCTTATTTACCACTGTAAGCAGCTTAAAACCCCACCTCAGTCACCGGACTTAAACCCCATTGAGCATATCTGGGAATTATTAGAACGAAGAATCAGAAAGCATAAAATAACAATAATCGGATCATTAAAAACAGTTATCAGCGTTGAGTGGGAGAAAATTTCGGCTGGTGACACCAATATATTAGTAAAAAGTATGCGTCGACGTTTGGAAGCAGTCATTAAAGCTAAGGGCGTTCCAACAAAGTACTCATTTTTCATCATTCTTTTCATGGGAACATTTTTCAATTGCTATTGTACGATTAATATTTTTGCCTAAAATTGTGCCTTATTTTGTTTTTCTCTAAATTACTATTACTCCAACAATGAATTTAATGGTTTTTACTTTCGAAATATAAAATAGAAATGTTATTTTTTGCTGTTTGCTGTAAAAATTGTTTTTATACCCCACACACGAAGTGAATAGGGTATATTCACTTACTGCTTCCGTTTGTAACGCATTAAAGGAGGCGTGACAGGTATAGAAAAGTATATATATTCTTGATCAGCGTGACCTCCTGAGTCGAGTTCGCCATGTACGTCCGTCTGTCTGTCTGTCCGTCTGTGGAAATCACGATTACAAGAGAACGAATAGAGAAAACTTCTTCAAACTTGTCACGAATATTGTCTATCAGTAGAAACTCATCGGTATTGAAAATGGGCAAAATCGGACCATTACCTCACTTTTTTTAGTGAATATAAATTAATCCATGCTTATAGCTCAATTCCTCAGCTTATAGAAAGAATTTGAGGTTGAAATTTTGTCCAGAAGTCCATTGTCTCTGAACAAAACAGACTACCAAAAATGGGCGTGGTCCGCCCACTAATTAAATTAAACTCGATTACAAGAGAACGAATAAAGATATTTGCATCAAATGTGGCACGAATATTGTTTAACATTAGAAACTCATTGGTATTGAACATGAGCAAAATCGGACAATTACCACGCCTACTTTTTATAGTGAATATAAATTCATCCATGCTTATAGCTCAATTTGCCAGCTTGTAAAACGAATTTGCAGTTGAAATTTTGTCCAGAAGTACACTGTCTCTGACCAAAAAAAGACTACCACAAATGGGCGTGGTCCGCCCACTAGTTAAATAAAACTCGATTACAGGAGAACGAATAGAGATGTTTTCATGAAGTTTGACCATTGCCACGCCTAATTTTTAAGTAAAGGTGTGTAGGGTATACGAACTACGACACGTTTCAAACAAGGGTCGATTTCATTGTGCTTCAGCAGCGCATCGCAGATGTTTATTCTGTCTATGAATGATAGATATAAGATTAAAGATTTTGGTTGTGTAGGATCATGGGCCAGTATTTAAGTATGCAAGAAGGAATATTAACCATTGTTATGCAGAATTAAATAGCCATCAAAGCCTCTTAATCAACCGCAAGCATATCAATCTCGTGGAAATCAGAAGTAGGAGAAGATTTAAAGAAGTCTGTAAAAGATTACAAATCATTGTCACATTATCTGTCCCAATATTCGATATCAGAATGCAATTTACCATATTAATTGTTCGGAATACTCCGTGATGTTTATTTGATATTTATTTTTAGTTTCGCTTTTCTGTCTTGTAAAATATCCTTCTACGTTTTTGTACCTGTTTTTGTTTCTCCTAACATATGACTCGCACATTTGTTCAAGTGCAGTACATAAGCATTTATATTGTAAAATTTAATCGTATTATTAATTTTGCTGAACGCCTTGCAATTAAGGTGGCAATTTCCTCATTTACTACAAATATCGTTGCGACCTCTTCAGTCGTCGTTGCTTACTAGCAATCTCGAAAGTATGCTAGTTCAACTACCAATATCTTTTACCAGGATTTTAAACTACTTTATTAGCCTTTGATACTTGATCCAATTACTAATTGCAGCAAATTTGTATTTATTATACCCTACACCTTAAGGTTAAGGGTATATTCACTTTGTAACGAAATGTGTAACGCATAGAAATAGAGACGATAGGTATAGAAAAGTATATATATTCTTGATCAGGGTGACCTCGAGTCGATTTAGCCATGTCCGTCCGCCTGTCTGTTGAAATCACGATCACAGGAGCACCGGTGAAGATATCGTGATGAAATTTTACAGAAATATTGTTTCTTAGGGTGTGCAGGTTGGGATTTGAAAATGGGCAAAATCGGTCCACGACCACGCCTATTTTTTAGTAAAATGTGATATCAGCCGTTATTTTTTAGTTATGACAACAAAATTTTATTTCTGGGTATAGAGTAACTTCATCCGTTGATATGCCAAATATGGGCGTGATCCGCCCACTTTTAGGTTATACAGGTAAAAGAGGTTCTCAAATGGTTATATTGTTAAATATATAAACATCCTGAATCAAACTTTACATAACAACTTATTTTCTAATAAAACATTATTACAGCAAAAGTGGGCGCGGTCCGCATGAAAGCAAATTTATTACCACGGAAATAAAGCTTAAATTTGAACACAATAATAAAAATACTAAGCCAATTATTTTGTTTTGAAAACGGGTAACGACCACGCCTACTATTTATACCCGTCTGTGATTAAATGTGATTATAAGATAGCTTTCCTTATAACCACATATTTCTTCTAGTTTTTAAGATATTACAATAAAATTTCAATATCAAGTGACATTATTATATTTTACGTTGCAGAAAATGGGCGTGGCGCGCATACTTTTAGGTTACATGGACGAAAGGGTAATATGGCACAATCGTCCTACATAAATCCTTATATAAGTCTGTAATTTTATAATATGTAATTTAATATGTAATTTATAATATGTAATTTTGTATAAATATTCTTTGTTCGGAATTGTAAACGAGCAAATAAAACGAATATAAGACATATGAATATAGAATCAATTTATAAAAAAATGCATTGGTATAAAACATTAATTCCTAAAATTCCTAAAAATTCCTAAAAACTTTTAAGGTGTAGGGTATCTAAGATTCGGCCAGGCCGAATATAGCTTTCTTACTGTTTTTTTCACTATACTTCCTTTTGAGCGATCCTCAGCTTTTGTATTTCGAAGGACCAAACAATGGTGCCACAGGCAAGGATGAGCCGAAATTGTGGACGTCTTAAGGATCCGGCAGGTGTACCTTAATTGGACCCCTTTCCATATTGTGCCACAAGTAATAAAATGCCAAATTTGTGGACTTTAGCTGTGACCCAGAAGGAGTCGAATTTTGGTTGATATTAAAAACACATTTATGTATATATGTATCTTTTGGATTCGTTGTTGGCCAATGTTCTTAATAACAAATTGTGAATTATTGCCATATTTCATTTGGCGCCACTTCTCGAAATGTGGTCACAATGCTCCACTTTTCAGAATTTGGTGTAGTTCTGCAATGATGCTGCACTGTTATAGCTCAGTCTAAAAGCATACCTGCATCCCACTCTTGTGAGTGCATTCCGCTGACATAAACCAGCGTTACCGTCTTCTAATTTTAAGTATATGCCCCTGTGTTGATTACAACGTTAAGCATTGTTAAACACTGGGCCAGCCAAAAGGTATGGGCAAGGATGAAAGGTACCAGGGCAATGATTCTGACGTACAACACAGGATATACAGGGACTATTCCGCAAGACACAGAAAATGTACCAATAGACTCAGAGCCTATCGTCGTTTTCGGTGTACCTGAGCATACAAGATTGCAAGTGATCCAAGTTTGGGGATAACCACTAAATGCCGGGGAGAATGTTGGAAAAGTCCATTGACGAGTGGGAATGTTCACACACACACTTCTTTTATTTCAATGTCAATATTCTGAAAGTTCCCACTGTCTAACAGCTCGAGTTGCGTGCTTTACATTTCACCATGTGACAATTAGTAGCAGGTGACCTACTAATTTTCGTTCCAGAAAATATCTAAAGCAAGCGTTAATCAAAGCAATGAGCACGCAGCGTCGACTGTGCGAACTGCAGCTTCATCAAGTTAATTTTCCCACAATTTTGTTTATTTTATATCTTATTATTTTCCACTCCAGTTATATTTTATATATGCAAGCAATTAGTAACCAATAAAGTTAGTTAATCATTAACACTAAAAAGTTACGATTCGCGTTGTTATTTTCCTCTGGGTCTATTCAGTACTAAATATACAGGGTACAAATATACAGGTGTTCAGTACTAAATATACAGGGTGTTTCACATAAGAGAGCTCAAAACACTAGGGCGTGTGGGATGGGTCGAGACAAGAAAAAAATCGTATGTGAGGGGGGGAGGGGGTCAATCTCCCCCCGTTTAGGCGGGAGGGCCATTTTGTAAAAATCTGACTTAACATCGAAAAAATAATATTAATAAAAAAATTGGTTAAACCTAGATAACTTTTGCTTGCTGATTTTAAAAGCCAAATATCCGCTTCTTAATATCCTTTTTAAATTAGGTTCCTATGTCAAACAGTTTTTAAAAAATTAATGCCAAAGTTAAAATTTGGAAAAAAAATTCCGAAAAAAATGTTTGATCGCAATTTTTTTTAAAAATTACGATATTAAGTATAAAAATTTTTCCGATCATAAGGATATTAAGGAGCAGATACTTGGCTTTGGAAATCGGCAAGCAAAAGTCATCCAGATTTAACCAATTTTTTTAAATATTATTTTTTTCGATGTTAAGTCGGATTTTTATAAAATGGCCCTCCCGCCCAAACGAGGGGAAATTGCCCCCCCCCCCCCCCCGCCCGCCCCACCAATACGTTTTTTTTCTTGTCTCGACCGATCCTACACGCCCTAGTCTTTTGAGGCCTCTTATGCGAAATACCCTGTATAATATCTTGTTAGCGGAAAGGTGGCTGAACTTATCTCTGCTAATCAGAGGTCCTTTTTGGCCTTTAGGACGTGCCGTTTAATAGATCCAAGTAAGCAGAAAAGGCAAATGTGAGTAAATCTACATTTAGTATTAATATTATCCACCCTGAAAAGAATGGGCGTGGTTCGATCACCATTCTAATCTATTCTATACGAACTTTTTTATAAAATTACTATGACACTACTACTAAAACAAACCGAACCCAATCAGTAAACGTATTATCAACACTGTATTATTCCGCCCTTCACAAATGAGCGTCGTCCAACTTCAACCTACTTTATAATTAATTAAATAAAACTCAAACCGTGGGCTATATAAATAATTTTCATTGCATACTATTAATTAAAAACTTAATTCATCGCCTTATTCTTTATTTCGCCTAGGCCTGCCAACTTTCCCTTTCCGTGATGAGGGTACCGGACCATTTGTCGCTGAAGTGTTTTTAAGTAATTTTTGCCAGTCCTGTTCGCATACTACATTTGCTCCTAACATTATATATCTGCAATCAAAAATATGAAATTTGTTTATAATATATCAGCACCATAAATTTGTATATTAATTTGTAAATGAATATTTGATTCGAGTAAGCGCCTACACTTCATGGTCTATTAGTTTCTTTTTCGTACTACAATACATGTCCGAAAAATATACGATGCAATGCCATTGGAAGCAAGAGGGATGCAGTAAACAAATTTTCGTTGCATAGAACGAATCGGAATTCAAAATTAACACTATCATTGCTGTTCTACCCTTCTTATTTATATAATTAATAATACGCTTTTCTAGAGTGTGTCATTTATATTAGCTATGTAATAAATGGAAAAAATAATATCTCAGCGACATTTTATCACGTTGGGCAGCATTTTGTCAACGCATACATTTTATAATATTGATTCCATTTGAACAATTGCTGGAAGAACTCAAACTTGGATATGAATTATAAGAGGACAGACAATATTTCCTTCAGAGAAAATTTCTTTCGGTTACGGAACTTGAACAATATAAAACACTAACCTCTAACCTTCATATACAAATGTGAAGCAAAGAATATCGAGCCAGCTGTGTATATACAGTACAGTTCGGCTTACTGGAATTAAAGAACGTCCATTAGAATTTAACCAAATTCCATTCTGCCTAAATATGAACGGATCTCAGGCACCATAACCTTTTTTGCAGTAGCAGCGCATTCTGGCGGTCAAGGAGGTTACCTTTCACCCCACCTAGTACTGAGTCTAAAGTACGTAAAAGGTATGTCATGAATAAGCTCTATCATAACCATTCTTGTATCAAATCATAATTGTACAAATTGTTATCATTGTTTACATTCGAATTCAAAAAGATATCATAAAAATATAAATGTTCGAGTAGTCTGATTTTTTTTTTATATAAATGGACCAAAACGGCGAAAATGGTAAGGCCATTATTTTTGATGGATTTACCAGAGTTCGAAATCGCTCGCTATGTTAAGGGGTCGACTTAGACGGTTATCCTATTTATTATTGATCGTTCGTTTTTGTAAGCTAAATACAATTTTACCCTGAGTTCGATTAAGCGATCGTAGAGGTTAAGACAAACTTTTAAACTTTAATTGTAATACTTGGGGTAGAAATTATAGGGATTAGTTCTTATTTATGTTGTGGAGTATTCTAGGATCTACACCTTTTTCCATTTAATTCAGAATAGTGTTTTCTTTTACAAATGACTACATATTCTAAATTACAAGTGACAAAAGGATCGCTGATGAGGAACGTTGGCATGTTCCGAAATAGCTATACGATCTTGCCAGTCAAGTTGCTAGTTCAAATCCCATTGCAAGTGAAACGCTGAAGCCGGAAAAATATGGGTGGTGTATGTATTTACATCACGCATATAATGTAATAAATATACAGTGCGCTCGGGAAAACGTCAACTAATTAAAACCGCGGATGTTGGCGTTTAACAAATTCTTGACGTTTATGAATGTAGAAACTTTTAATAAAAAACATATTTGTAGTGTGCTTTAAAACGTTTTTATTGACTATAAACTAAAACGAAACATAAACAAATACAAAAAGGAACAAAAAAGGCTTCCAGCCTAAGTAAAACTAAAGGAACACATTTTAAAAGAGATCACATTTCACATACATACATACATACTTATGCATCTAAAAAAAATCTGTTTTTGTTTTTCTGTTGTTTTTTCCTTTCCAATACTTGGAGGAGAGCTTTCTCTCGTAAACGTCTTAATACATTTAGGTCATTTTGCTCAACATTCTCGCATTAAGCCCAATCCAAAGCCCGGTTAAATATTTCGACAGCTTCGTTTGGTTTTATTGTCTGTACATTTGTACTCGTATATAAAGCGTTGTCATCATCATCGGTCACTTCTAACTCCTCATTTTCACACGAATTAGAAACATTACCCAGTAGAACATCTTCATTCAACCTTAAAAAAATGTATAAAGTTACTGGTCGTGTCGTTAAAATAATTTTAAAAAGCGACAAACCTGAGGATTTATTTTATAAAGCAGATCAACTACGAGCTCCATTTGTTGTTGCAGTCCCGAGTTTATTTTTTCTATCAATATGCTTAACGGAATATCTTCCTCCGGATCTGTCTAATTTTCCGTGAAACGCAAAACAGTTTGCCAGCATTTTGCCAATGTATCTTTGCTAACTTTATTCCATGCGGCTTCTAAAATCATAACACAATCCCTTAATGTAACAGCTTTCATCGAATCTACTAGATCTGATTTTTTTGCTGCTATCATAACTAGAAGACTGTTTCTATAATACAGCTTCGTTATTTTAATTGCGTTTTCATCCATTGGTTGGATAAGTGGGGTTACATTCGGAGGAAAAAACATTGCAATTATGTTTCAATCTTCTGTTTTAAGCTCTAATTCACTTGGACGGAGCATTGTCTATCAGAAGGAGCGCTTTAACTGGCAAGTTCTTTTTTAAAAGAAAATCTGTTATCTAAAATTAGAAAATCTTAGCTATTCTGCAGCAGAACAGATATATATTAACCTGTCGCACAAAGGATTTGTGAAACCAATCGCAGAAAATAGCTGATGTCATCCATGAGGACTTGGAACTCTTGTACTCAGTTGGGCAGTTAAAATTTTTGAAAACGCGTGGATGTTTTGCCTTCCCAATCACCAACAATTTAAGCTTATGATTTCCGGAAGCATTAGCACAACATAAAAAAGTAACGCGTTGTTTTTCTGTCTTTAGGCCTGGAGTAGTCCTTTCGGCACTTGATACGTAAGACTTTTCTGGCAAAATTTTCCAGAATAAGGCAGATTCATCAGCATTGTACAATTGATCATGGCATAGACCCATTTCTTCAATTTTTTTTTCTAGTTTGATTTTAAATGGTTCGACAAGCAAAAGCTGCTAAGGTAGCTTTTATCCAGTTATTTTAAGCAGGCGAACTCCAAATCTGTTTTTAAAACCTTGCAACCATCCATCACTTGCGTTAAAAGAACATTCCTTTTCTTTTACTTTTAGATGAATCTTTTTAGCCTTTTGTTTGAGCGCTAATGCATTAACCGGATAATTCCTTTCTCTCTGCTTAACAAACCATTGATACAGGCGCTTTTCCATTTTCGGCAACTCTGATGCTCTTAATGTCTTTCTTTTTCCCGGACCGGAAAGTGTGTTATTAACACAGTCCAAAATTTTATTTTTTTTCATTTTTATCTTGCTAATTGTTGATTTTGAGATACCATATTGCTTTGCTAAAGCTACCGCACTTTCACCCTTTTCTAATACATCCAAAATAAATATTTTGCCTTTTCTTGTAATTTAAGCACTTTCGGTTGTTTTGAGCACATTTTGGTAATGTGATACTTACGAGAACAAAAAAGCAACTGAACATAAAAAAAAGACAACACATAGAGATGCAATTTTTTTTCTATTCTACGTACTTATAAGGGGAACACCCAAATTTCTGAACTAATTTCATAAAATAAATGTGTGTGTGATCAAAACTGTCTATTTTAACTGTTGCTAAATCCAAAATTTTGATTTATTTAAAGTTGACGTTTTAAAGCTTTGTGGTTTGGTTGACGTTTTAGAGTAGACAATGTAAAAAATTAAGGGTTTACGTTTTGGGATTTTGACGTAAACTAGTGTTGAGGTTTTCCCGAGTGCACTGTATAATTAAGCTGTTATTTCTATATTTTTCTCACAATTTCATTTCATTTGCTTATAATATTATTGGTTTTAGGCTTTCTGACCTACTTTTAGCTACTTACCTTGGGATTATTTAGATTTAGACCGTAGAATAAACAAAACCAGTTTCTTTACTTCGTACCGAAATCATAGAATTAAATAACCTGATTCGAGTTGTAAAGTTTTATGTTCGCTGTTAATTTGTTGGCGATTCCGTTAATTCCTTCTCTTAACGTAGTTTTGAGATGTTGGGCAAAAATAACTTTTTTAAAAAAATTACGATATTTTAAATTCCTTGAGTAAAATGTACGACATTAATTCAGAGTAAATGCCAAAATTCAATAAAATTTTAAACACATTTAAACTGAAATCAGATGTTCAAGACACTTTTTGAAATTGCCATTAATTTCTAGTTAGGAGTTAAAACTTGAAGTAAGTAAAAATAAAATTGCCATTCATTTCTATTTAGGAGTTAAAACTTGAAGGTTTAGGAACTCATAGGAAATAAAAAAATCACAAAAAATTTAAATGTTGGCGACGTTTTCGTCGTTGCTTTTGACTACTGGGAATGTACGAGTATGTATTTATTATATGTATATATTCAACGTTCTTTTAACCTAAAACTATGTGTTTAATATTTACAAAACTTCTTATAACTATATTAATTAACCCTGTACGTTAAAATACTTGTTAAAAATTGTAACCATTTCACTTCACTAATAACAATGCACTTTACTCTAACCTTTAATCCCACTTTAACTTAATCTCACTCTCACCTTTTTATCATCTTAGTTTTAAGTATTCTAATTTCTGTTAAAGCACTATTTCTTTCTTATATTTTATTACTTTCATTTAATAGTTTAAAAGCTTTTGCTGAAATCGTAACTTCAAAAGAGGAATTTTTTAAGAAAAAAGACAAAAAACTGCTATATATCTGTATGTAAAAATATGATCCCGAAGCGTTTTTGCCCTTTTTATTTTTTATATCGATAGATTGGACATTTGCGCGAATTTTAAGCCTAATATCAAAAAAATCTGCACAGAAATGGTTTCTTGGTGCGCGTTTAAGTAAATCTAGTGCTTTTCGCAAAAAATACAAAATTTTGAAAAAAAGATAAATAAATACATTTTAAATTAAAAATGATTTTTATTTGTGCTTCTTCGCTTATATAAGTGGGTTGGTGTTTCCCTAGTCAAACTCCAGCAATAGTCCGCCATCATAGTTGCACCCCAGGATCCTTCATAGCGCTTTTCAATTGCCATCATTTGCTGGTGGAATCTTTCCCCATGCTCGTCGCTTACAGCACCCAAATTTTCCGGGGATGAGAGTTCAAAAAGTGTATCTTCAAAGACATTCGAGCTCCTTTTAATATAAATTTAGAATATATGAAATTAATTCAGAAAAATAAATACTTGGGTTTATATTCTTACCAATTCGTTTGTATTTATTTAGTAAACTTTCTATAAGGGCTTTGTATCTTTTGTTTCGGTGATTTCCTAGGAAGCCATCAACAACGTCTTTAAATGCCTGCCATGCTGCATTTTCGTCTGGTGTTAGGTGTGATATAAATATTTTATCAGCGAACAACTTGCGTATCTGCAGGCCGACGAAAATGCCTTTTTTTATTTTGGCATCCGACAATCGAGGAAATTTGGTCTGCAGGTACTTCAATGCTTTACTACTTTCATCCAAAGCCTTTACAAAGTTTTTCATTAATCCGAGCTTAATATGAAGAGGCGGCAGAATAACGTTTCCCGTTCTTACTAATGGTGCAAATTTGATGTTATCGCGGCCTATGATATGCTCATTTCTCGCAGGCCAGTGTTTTCGACTGTAATGCTCGTTATGTGCTCGACTGTCCCACTTACACAAAAAGCAACAATACTTTGTATAGCCACCTTGTAGACCAGTTAGCATAGTAGTAACCTTCAAATCTGCGCAGACTTTCCAATTATGTTCGTCATATTTGATCTTCTTGAACAGATCTCGCATCACTTCATAGCACTCTTTGATGGTTTAGTGTTTCCTTTATGTAGCAAGGCTGCCTTCAAGCTGTATTTGCTTCCGTCGACGAATAAGCGCCATTCATGAGGATCGTAAACTTCATCGAGCTCATTAAAGAGTCCCTTTATATCCAGGCAATAACATATTCCTTCATCTACAGTAAAATATTTTTCGTATGACTTGCTGCGATGTTTAGATTCAGATCTTTAACCCAATCATTCAATTCAGACTGTGTTATGAGGTGTATTCGCTGTGGGTTGGAACTGCTTTCAGTTGACACCGTAGAAGTATTTAAAGCTTCTGAAGAACTTTCGCCTTGGGTTGCTGAACTGGGACATATAGGAACTGGTAGAGATGCTGAATTTGCTATTGGCTTCGTTACTGTTGCAACATCAGCATAGCTTATGTGAACATTCGGCATTTTGCTTAAAAAATATAAGTTTGAAAAACACAACACGACTCTTCAAAGTAAAACTTCGACTGATGCAAAAAAGAGAAAACTGCGAAAAAGTAAAAAAACGTAAGGTGGAAGTACCTGCATCTGAACTAATAGCGGTAAAAGGATGCATCGGGAATAGGATCCAGGTAAAGCCGATTTTAATGGGTTTCTAGGAAATGATAATCGTTTGACTAGGGAAACACCAACCCACTTACATAAGCGAAGAAGCACACATAAAAATCATTTTTGATTTAAAATGTATTTATTTATCTTTTTTTCAAAATTTAGTATTTCTTGCGAAGAGCACTAAATTTACTTAAACGCGCACCAAGAAACCATTTCTGTGCAGATTTTTTTGATATTAGGCTTAAAATTCGTGCAAATGTCCAATCTATCGATATAAAAAATAAAAAGGGTAAAAAAGTTTCGGGGACATATTTTTACATACAGATATATAGCAGTTTTTTGTCTTTTTTCTTAAAAAATTCCTCTTTTGAAGTTACGATTTCAGCAAAAGCTTTTAAACTATCTTTCGGATTTCAAAGTAATGTTAGCAAAAAATATGCGTGCATCCTTCCTCTTTAATTAGTTGTAATCGAATCGGTTACATATGTCAGCTGTGGTAGCTCTTCAAGTGGATGGACCTTAACGTAAAGTGGCCAAAAATTTAAAAACCGATTATCTCGAAAACGGCTCGTTTCATTTTTTTTATTTTATCAGTTTTTAAATCAGCCAAAATCCTTTAGATTATGTTGTCAAACAGCCCGTTACAAAGAAAAGTGTTAATTTGTAGGCTATCATCGGTGTGAAAGTATGTCGACTATTTAATTCATAGCCATGCAAATTGCAATGGCTGCAACAATTATTATGTTGAATTTAAACTGTTATATGTATACACGGAGCCAAAAAGGATGTAATGCGGTATCTTTTATTATCAATACAACAAAGTGCAGTGGTTGCATTACTGCATTGAACATGGCGTTGGTAATTCGTATTGCGAACACGACACATAACAGCTCAATAGTTCTGAATCTGGGCACAAGTGGGCTCCAATATCTTTTTGTCGGTGTCTTTAGTGTGCAACGTCTTAATCGTTTGTCAAATAACTTAATACGAATTACAAACTGTTGAAGAGTCTTAGAAGTAAATAATAGTAAGCATACCGCAACTTTTCCCAAGGCCCATCGCACCCATTTCTGTTGGAAGATTTTAGCCGCTCTTCTACCAGAAAACACTGACGTAACAATTTTTCGCGACAAGCCAAGAACGAAGCCAACCGCGACTGCAAATTCCAATTCTATATTTTTTTATTAATAAGCATTAATTAGATTATATAAACCTAGAACTATAATTAATAAAATAAGAACAAGTTTGGACACAGACATACAAGATGTTACATTCTTTTCTCCAGCAACTGTTCATGGTTCTAGTGCCTGAACAGTCACTTTCATTTTGCAGCAATTGTCTACGGTTCAAGTGCCGAGGCAATCACATCATCTTACTTACAGCTGTCATTGGTCCATGCGCCGTGGCAACTACTAACAGTGGGAACTCTATATAAATTTGGTGACCTTTCTTCTGCACTTAGCTCAATTGACATTCTACAATGGCGAAACCAGAGGAGCTATTAAGGATCCATGCAGGTTGTAGCGATAACATTCAACGCTTCGTCTCCAACTTCACGAAGGATTCATCATCATGGAAGACGTTGTATGGATACTTCCAGGAGAGGCTCACGAAGCATTCGAGAAGCAAGATTCAACGCTCAGGACCCTCTGTGAGACGCTACTTGAATTTAAGTACCCTGCACGTGGTTCTTACGACGAAATCTCGGAATTAGCCAAGGCGTACATTAAGAAGTTCACAAAGGAAGCAGGGTATTGGGCCAGTATGGAAGTCCCAACCACTTCGTTGATTCAACGACTCTCAACAACCACAGCTCCTGTTCCTCCGCCACGCACTACATGGGGTGATCAGACCCGAACCAACCAAGTGCATTAAACAGCGGAGAGAAGTGCAGCTGACCTACAAATTGAAGATCAACCATGCGAATATTACGAGGTCAAATTGGATAGTATTCGCCAGCTCTGGCGGCAGACCGAGGAATTGCATTTTATCATTAATGAGTCCAGCATTGATTCATCAACAGACGGTACGATTCTCAAGGATACATGCATGCATTGAAAAAGACCTCAAGCAGCAGATAATTGAGTTGACCGGGAAAGTGAAGGAATTGCCGACTACAATAATCCCAGTATCTCTGTACCATTTCAACAATGACGTCCAGCTGCCAAGAATTACTAATAGTTGCCAATTATGGCAACTATTTAAAATGGAGACAGTTCTTCGAAATTTTTCAAGATTTATCCACAAGAAACCATTCGCCAAAATCCAAAAAATGTGGTATCTGAATACTCGTGTGCCTGGAGAAGCGGAACGATTAATCACAAACTTGCTCGTGACCTAGAGCAATTACGACACGGTGTGGCAGATACTTCAAGGTCGCTACAACTAGAAAATTCTTACATCGGTGCTGCTGCAGGAACTTTTAGAGCAACCCATCAGCCGTAACAGCGAGACGACTACAACGTCTATAAAAATTTACCCAATACGACGACAGAATGCCTAAATGCACTAAAAAATTTAGGTATCGAGACGCTGTCCTGAGAACCCATCCTTCTGCACTTATTACTCAACAAATTAGACAATTAGCGGCACTTCTTATTCGAGCAATCACTTCAGAATTCCAAGGAGATACCAACTATCAACCCTTTCTCACCTTCCTGTAGTCACGGTTCCAATACTTAGAGACTAAGTTCGGCCAGGAAGAGGAGCATCGAGCAAAAACATTCACGAGTCTATCAGCAACAATTACAGCGACTCAACCTACCAAGTTCAGGTCATGCAATTGTGAAGGTCAGCTTCTCTTCACATGCAAACACTTTCTTCAAATGGCTGCAAAACAACGATTGCAGTTAGTTAAAAAACATAACTTGTATATCAATTGTCTTAAAGGTGATCACAAATTCAACAATTGCATGTCTTGGTCCGGCCTTAAGTGCAATAAGAAACAATACATAATTGCATCTTGATGAAGCAAAAGACAATGCAACATCAAACGAGATCGATGGGCTCAGCAAAGCATCCGCTGCTAGGTTAAAGGATTTGAAATTGTCTACCACATCCTTAGTATCTACTACTACGTCGCAACCTGCTCGAGGTCTGCAGGACGAATACGTTGTACTCGGCACCGTCAAGATCAACATATTAGCTTCGGATGGTCAATTTATCACCGCTGTGTGTATTTGTGTATTTTGAGCTGCTTCCACGCAACCAAACGGTCAACTCAGATGTTTACTGTCAACAACTGATGAAATTGTCGGAAGCAATAAAAAGCTAGAATTCACAAATCGCAAAGGAATCGTGTTTCACCACGATAGCGCTAGGCCTCACACATCTTTAGCAACCCGAACAAAATTATTCGAGCTTGGTTGGGAAATTATACCACATCCACTATATAGCCCCGACCTTGCACCCGCAGACTATCATCTATTTCGAAGTTTACAAAATTTCTTAAATGGCAATAACTACGCTAATAATGATGACCTCAAATCGAACTTGGTTGAGTTTTTTGCTGGTAAAAACCAGAAGTTCTATGAACGGAGAATAATGAAGTTACCAGAAAGATGGCAAATGGTCATCGAACAGAATGAAAAATATTTAATTGATTAAAGTAATTTTTGTGTATAAAAGAAAGTCGGTTTATTTCATTTAAAAAACCGAAATTACTTACTTATCGACCCAATAGAACACCGCCACCTCTGGTTAAATTAGTAAGTAATTGATCTTGATTTTTTCTATAAACTGTGCAGTTATTTGAAAAGATTTCAGAGTTAAGTATATCGGGTCTGAGGCAAGTTTCAGTGAACACAATCATGTTGTATTCAGCATCTATGCTCTAATCTTAGAAGTAATTCCTCTGACATTTAGTAAAGAATATCAGAGGAATAAGTATTTAGTTTTTTGGAACATCGCCACGAATAGTAGCATTTACCGAATTGACAGTGCTTATTTTGTTATTTTTAGGCCTAAACACAAATTCGTGAGCAATGGCCTTATCTGGCCAAAAATTGGGATTACTGACACGATTGATGTAATGATCCTGTAACGATGTTTCTTAGGCCGAGATATAACTCAGCGAGTCCAGGATTTCGTTAAAGGAAAAGATTTGTATTTTGGGTATTCTTCAGTATAAAATTAACTTTATTGCAATCTTCAATCTATTAGTAATCTCCAAGGTTTGTTACATATATGACGTGTACAAACGGTGACTTCGAACGAACGCTGAAGCATGTAAGCAGAGTTGTTGTGTCGTGGAATCAGGCTTCGTAATGTTGGGTGTGTGTATGTTGATTGTGTTCTCCGAGAATATACATGGGCGCTGACTGTACCTTCAGAGAGTATGCGTAGGTATTGGCTAAGCTCCGAGAGAGTAGGCGTAGCAGTTGTCGTGCTCTGAGAGAGTATGCGTAGCCGTTGTCGCGCTCTGAGAGAGTTTGAGTAAGCCGTTGTTCGTGCTCTGAGAGTTTGCGTAGCCGTTGCTCGTGCTCTGAGAGTTATTGACTGTACGCTGACTCTGTGGTGGACGCTGACTGGGCTCCGAGAGAGTAGGCGTAGCAGTTGTCGTGCTCTGAGAGAGTATGCGTAGCCGTTGTCGCGCTCTGAGAGAGTTTGTGTAGCCGTTGCTCGTGCTCTGAGAGTTTGCGTAGACGTTGACCGTGCTCTGTAGATATTGGCTGTACGCTGACTCTGTCAGCGCTGACTGGGCTCCGAGAGTGTATGCGTAGCCGTTGCTCGTGCTTTGAGAGTGTGCGTAGACGTTGACCGTGCTCTGTAGATATTGGCTGTACGCTAACCCTGTTGTGGACGCTGACCGGGCTCCGAGAGTGTATGCGTAGCCGTACTCTGTAGGTGTTGGCTGTACGCTGACTCTGTTGTGGACGCTGACCGGGCTCCGAGAGTGTATGCGTAGCCGTTGACTGTGCTCTGTAGGCGTGGACTGAACCAAGGTTTATAGAATAAAAGGTTACGCCAGTAAACAAAGAAAAGTGGTCTCGTTCTGCGCATCTACGTCAATAAGTATTTCTAAAATCACTAGGGTCACAACACACGGTA
This sequence comes from Myopa testacea, assembly GCA_949629155.1. Lineage (NCBI taxonomy): Eukaryota > Metazoa > Arthropoda > Insecta > Diptera > Conopidae > Myopa > Myopa testacea. The sequence goes on from OX451347.1 coordinate 30,249,683, forward strand.
CAAATGCCAAACTTGAAAAGTCGTATGAAGAAAAGTTGGAACAGGTTTAATGTTACTCGAACGCTCCAATTTTGTTGTTGCTTTTTTATTGTTGTAGTTTTATGCGGTAACTCCAACAAGAGCAACATTTCTTGTCGTTCTCGTATGTTTTCAGAGTTACATCCCTTTGAAATTTGGAAATTACGAGAGTTTATCTCTTCAACTATACAAAATACTTACATGTTCTTCGTATCGTTGGAAAGGCATTTGAAAGACCTTTCATTTGTGTAAAAATGTATAATTACTGTAATAATTACTTTATGCAAAAATGTAAACTGTATAATTAACCAACAAAAACCGAAGCCTTTACGATTAAGCTTTAGTACTTTACGTTTAGCATAACCTATTTTTATGCACTTTATATAAATTGAAAGGTATAAAAAAAATAATAAATTTACGTACGGTGTGCTCGATGACTGTGCCGACTGCGATTGCTGAGTGCTCACCAGGGTAGTAAGTACGAAGGATGGAAGGACAGGAGACCGAGAAGATATATCAAATCTGCCCACTTGGTCGGAGAGGAAGGAGAGTAGGTAGGAAGTCTTCCCTTATTTCTGGAGACTTATCAAGTCTGGCAGTTTAATAAGGGAAGGAGGAGGGGAGGAGGATTGGCTGTGTACTTCTCTTATTTCTGGATACTTATCAAGTCTGGCAGTTTAATAAGAGAAGGAGGAGGGGAGGAGGATAGGCTGTGTACTTTACTTACCACGGTGTTAGCTCTGACTGATGTTGATCGCATCGAGGCTGGCAACTGACTGACTCTTGTGGTTGAGCTCGTTCCTTTTATATGTTTCTGCGCGGATTTTGTTCCGCTGTGTACGTATGTCTTCGTTCACTCTTCTCTCGCTCTTTCTCGTAGGAATGCTTTTGTGCTCCTTATTTCCATGAATTGCTCTGCGTTGTTCGTTCTGGTCACCGCTTGTATTCCTTATCACTAATTCTTATTTTACTTATATACTTATTTATATTTCATTGTTGCTTATATTTATTGCCTTATACTATATTAATACATTATTAAATTCATTACATGATTTTTATTGGATTAGATTTATTCATTATATTTATTGGATTAAATTCATTATTTTTATTATATTAGATTTATTACATTATTAAATTCATTAGTTTGTGAGCTTAGATTATGTATATGTAGTATAAAAATAACAGAAAAGTATACATATTGAAGAATTTAAAATAATTTGAAATAATGTGTGGCGCAGGATTTTGCGTCATCACATCCCGTGACGACGAAAACGTTGACGTTCCTTGATCTGGCTATGATGACGATGTATTTGTGCCCGCCGATGTCGGTTATGAAGCGTCGTTGCTTTCCTCGTGCTATGATTTGTTTGCTATCTTCGATGCACTGTCGCAGCTCTTGCGGCCAGCAACTCTCGGGAACGGGTTTTGTTTTGCTGGCTTCGGGTTGTCGTTCCTAGTCTCTTCCATAGGACTTATGGATGGCTTTGAGTAGTCCTCGTTGGTTGAGATTTCATCACAAGTTGTTGTGGAATTAGCGCTCGTTGTGTTGTCGTTTGCCTCATCTTCGGAACTGCTGCTACTTGTGTCGACATTAGGCAACTGAATCGTTGGTATCAGCACTCTCGGATTCTCCTTACGGGCCAAGTATCTGATGAGATGGGCTATGCGTCGCCGAAAACGATCTAAAGGGTTTTAACGTTTTTTTTTAAATTTTCGTGAATGGTATCACTTAGCTCATGTCTGATTTGACAGATAATTAGTTTTATCCTTCCGCTGAACGAATATGGTTTTGTATACGCTTGAACAACGCAGGGAAATATTGCGACATTACTTTGAAAATCCGATGCCGATTTTGCCAAAAAAATCATCTTTTCAGATGAAGCTCATTGATCTTGGCGGGTATGTAAACAATCAAAATTGTCGCATTTGGGGCACAGAAAACCCGCACGCATACATTGAAAAGCCGGTGCACCCAAAACGACTTACTGTTTGGTGCGGATTTTGGTCCAGAGGCATAATTGGGCCATTTATCTTCGAAAATGAGCAAGGAGTGGCCGTTACAGTCAATGACGATCGTTATCGGGCCATGTTGAAGAGAAGGATATTGGCAACATTTGGTTTCAACAGGACGGCGCTACGTGCCACACAGCCGAAGCTACACTCGCTGTTTCAAAAAAAAAAAGTTATTTGGCGGGCCCTATATTTTCAGTTCCATGACCGCGTTTCTATGGTAGAAGTCGTATATCTGGGTCAGATTGGGAAGCCAGGTGGCAAACAGCTCGGCAAAGTATAGCATGTATACGCCGCAATCGTTGGTGTTACTTTGTTGCGAAACTTCCACTTCTATTACCGGTAGGTCCTGCTCGCTGATTACGGTGCTTGTTTCCTTTTTCCGGTATCGGTATTCCTCCTGGAAATATTCCCTGATGACCGCACCGAGTTGTACGCGTGGTCTACCTCTTAGTGAGTCCAAAACCAGTATGGCGGCATTTGAGCGGGATGCTCCGGACTCGGATGTTCGGATGGCTGCCGTAGGGTTGACGACATCGACAAGGTGCCAATGGGCATTATCATTTACCGGTAGGATGATGCACTGTTTCTCGAAAAGATCAATGTTTCGTTTCCATCGTCTCACGGCGTTATGTCTTTCGGCTGCTGGCGGCAGTGTCCCATCGCTTTTCTTGCGTGTTAGTCGCGTAAGGAAGTGTGAGGAAAAAATGTACATTGCCGTCTGCTGAGCTTCCGGCAATCCTGCCTTCCATATCCATTGGAGGTATAGGTCAATGACTGAGTCATTCAGCCATTGACCTTTAGCGAGTCGTCTGTAGTCAGCCACGTAGATTGTTATCCCTTGTTTTTCTGGGTAGACACATAGGACTTGCTGTTGTTGTGAGAGTTCCTGTTGTAGTGTTGTTTGTTGTTGTTGAAGTAGCTGTTGTTGTTGATGAAATAGCTGTTGTTGTTGAAATAGCTGTTGTTGTTGATGTTGAGGTAGCTGTTGTTGCGGTTCCTTTTGTAGTAATTGTGGTTGTTGTAGCTGTTGTGGTTGTTGTAGCTGTTGTGGTTGTTGTAGCTGTTGTTGTTGATGATGAAATAGCTGTTGCTCTTGTTGTGGCTGCAGTAACTGTTGTTGAAGTAGATTTTGTTCTTGTTGCTGTTTTAGTAGTTGTTGTTGTTGAAGTAGCTGTTCGTGATGTTGTTGTTCGACGACCTCCGTTCGTTGTAATAACACTACTTCTTTCGTGTTATCAGCTCTTGACGGCTGTTCTTCGTTTCCAGCATATCGAGCGCGTACCCTCAACCGTTGTCCTCGACCCCTAACACTCGGATTCTGGATCGTTGGTTGTCGAGAAGACGGTACTTCTCCCTCATCCGCTCTTTAGCTTTTTGGAATAGGTTCCCGTTGTTATCCATTTTTTTGTTTGTGTTGTTTTAGCCTGTACTTTTTAATTTAAGTTTTTACTCACTTTTGTGACCTATTTCGATGATGGTTAAACACAGACTGACGTGTAGTTAAAGAAATAGTTCTTGCGTGCTTGTTCTACTGCAATCGTATGGTGATCAGTATTGTTGCGGCGTTAGGATTTTTTTTTTTTCTGGAAAGGACTTGTTTTGGTTTTGGCTGGATGACGACTGATACGCTGTAGGCGAGACTATTTTTGAATTGCGGTATGCTGTGTTGTGGGGGGGTTCCTCTAATGGAATTTCGGCGTGATTCTCGTGGAATATTTTTATTTCCTTATAAGGTTTCCATAAAATGGTTTTTCCAGGTTTTTGGAATAAACTGTTTTAAGCCCCAAAACCACTCGTAAACTGTTTCAACTCCCGTGAAATTGTTGTTGCTATTCCAGCGCTAAATGCGTTTGGTTTTTAGCCTCAGTTTTTAGTTTGCAAGTCTGTTTCGAAGTTCGGAATTGCAGGCACACTATCTTTCTCCTTTTCTAGTGCCAATAAGTTAGAAAAAGATAATTTAGTCACCAAACTATTCTGCCAAATGCCAAAAAAAACTCGACATACTGAGAGGAATTTGTTATTTATGATGTACGATTTTTCGCTTTCCAAATTCTGTAAACTTGCGAATTTCATCACCATACCAAAATACATTTCAACAATTTTGAATATTATTGTTATTTTATTCACTGTATTATAAATTAAAGCGATGCACAATTTTAAAATAGCTGTGTAAATATACAAGCAAAACAACAGCTGTTTATTTCTTCTTTTCGGTTTGACAGCCCGGACCGGATTATGTATGGAAACACTAGATCAGCTGATCGATTTTCGAACACCTTAACCGGATTAAATATTTTTATGGAAACAGGCTATTAACATGGGCGGACCTGGTCTGAGTAGAGCCAATGCGTTGAATCTTGACTATGACTGGTGAGATGAAATTCAAAACTTTGTAGGGACCATCATAATGTGGAGCTAGTTTTGCCGCAAACCCGTCACATGCCTTGGATAGATGGTGTTGCTTTACAAGTACGTGCTGTCCTATTTCAGGTTGCCACTGTTGTCGTCGCAGATTGTAACTACGTGCTTGGTCTTGAGCTGCTCGTTCCAGATTACGTTGTACTATGCGGAAAACTTTCTTCAGTTGATTGGCTTTGTCATCAGGGTTTTGTGAGGTTTGTCCGCTTCCAAACGTCTTCTCGTTGTAGAGTGTTCGTGGAAGGCGTGGCTCGCGTCCTTGATTAAGGAAGGCTGGGCTATAGCCAGTAGTTTCGGAGACGCTGGTGTTGATTGCAAGGGTGATCTCTGGAAGTAATTCATCCCATTTTCTTTGGTTGCCTCCGGCGAGTTGGGATACCATGGTCTTGATTTTTCGGTTTGCTCTTTCGGTGGCGTTCTCTTGTGGAGTGTAAGGTGCGGTAAATTGCTGTTTGACTCCGAGCTCTTGCATAAATTTCTGGAAACTTTTGCTCGTAAATTGTGCTCCGTTATCCGTAACCAAAATCTTCGATACTCCGCACCGGGATAGAATTATTTCGGAATTATTTCGGTCCACTTCGTAAATTTATCTATGAATACCAGCATCATGGTGTTGCCATGGGTTGATCGAGGTAGTGGTCCAACGAAATCGGTGCATATAATTTCCCATCGTTCGCTGGCTATTTGGGTCAGCATATGTCCTGCAGGTTTTTGTTGGTTGGCTTTATAGCGTTAACATAATTCGCATTGTCTTACATGGCGGCGTGCATCCCGGAACATTCCTGGCCAATAGTAGAGATTTGCCAGTCGTGTGATGGTTTTTCGAATTCCCAGATGCCCAGCTGTTGGTGCATCATGGTTTTCTTTGAGTACCCGGTCTCGCATAGGTTTTGGGACACATAGTTTCCAAGACGCACATTCTTCGTCTCCACTTCGGTTAGCGATATGTCGGTAAAGCTGTCGGTATCAGATAATCAGGGAACTTCGCAGGGTTCTGATGAATTTCAGAAATCTTGTTCTTTGTCCAGGAGCACGTGGTTTGGTCTAGCGGCTCTACCAGTGTTTGACAGAGCACTTCTCGAGGTTGTCGTGACAGCGCATCGGCTACGACGTTGAGTTTGCCTTTTCGATAGTGTACGTCATAACGATATTGCTGCATTTCTAAGGCCCACCTTGCAATTCGTCCGGATGGATTTTCTATCGTGTTCAGCCACTTGAGTGCCAAATGGTCGGTGACTATGGAAAATTCGTATCCCTCGAGGTATTGTCTCATTTTCCTGATGTTCCAGATTATCGCCAGACATTCCTTTTCAGTCGGCGAGTAGTTTAGTTCTGCTTTATTTAGCCGGCGACTGGCATACGCGATCACTCGTTCCTGTCCTTCGGCCTCTTGCGTGAGTACTACTCCCAACCCATGATCACTTGCGTCCGTTTGCAGCGTAAATTTCTTTGTAAAGTCGGGACATGTTAGTACCGGTGCCTCCGTGAGCAATGCTTTTAGACGTTCGAATGCTTCCTGTTGTTGAGCTTCCCATTTAAACCGGTGATTCTTTTTGAGCAAAGCCGTTAATGGCTGTACTACTTCTGAAAACGCTGGCACAAAGCGTCGGTACCAGGACGCTACTCCCAGACAGCGGCGTAATTCTCGTAGGTTTCTCGGTGGTTGCAATTCCTGTATTGCGGCGATTTTCTCTGGGTCGGTGTGTATCCGTTCGGCGGTTACCAGGTGTCCAAGATATCTTATTTCCGTCTTAAAGAACTCGCATTTGTCGTTGTTTATCTTCAGATTTGCCTCACGTAATAGTTGGAAGACGCGGCGGAGGTTACACATATGTTCTTCAACGGATCTGCCGGTGACTATGATGTCATCTAAGTAGGCGTAAGCGTAGGATTCCAAGTCGGGTCCAATGACACTGTCGAGTGCGCGCTGGAACGTTGCGGGAGCCGAGTGAAGGCCAAAAGGCATGACCCGTCATTGAAAAATACCACCCCCCGGCACCGGCACCATCAATCTCAGTATTGATAACTTCTTGCATTGCGGGGTTTCTTGGAAAGTAACGCTGCTTGATAGGTCGCTCGTCGGTCATTATTATTTTGACACACGCAATGTTGGTTGGGCCTTTGACCTCATCGAATTGCTTCAGTTCGGCTTGGATGAATTCGTCTATTGCTTCTGATTCCGTGATCTGCTGGCTACGTATGATTGAGCATTCTGACTTGCTATTTTTTTGCACTTCACTGCAAATGGTCAAGCTATATCCTCCCAGTGATAGATTCGCCCCTATAGTTCTTAGAAAATCCACTCCAAATGGTTGTCACTCCGTTGGCTAACCGGACGTACGCCTGTGATGGGACCTGATTCGTTGGGGTCCGTACTGCTTCAGCTAGCTCCTCGTTAAGGAAACTGCGCGTGGCTCCTGTATCTACTGTGCCTTTGATTTGTCGTCCGTTTATGCTTACCACTGCGACAATTCGTCCACCTTCTAGTTTTAGCTCTGTTTCTTTTGGTTTGCTGGTGCTCGTTGATGTTGTAGGGGGTTGAGAAGTCTCTTCGACGTATATACCACCGGTAGTCTGTGCGTGAATTGTCGAATATACGTTCCAGCTGCTCGGTGTTGGTATAATTCCCGTGTCGCATAAGGTCTTGGAGAGCAACAACATATTTTTTAAATGGTTCATTAGCCTTTTGCTGTCTTATACGGATTTCGTCACCAAGTTTTTCGAAATACCGCGGTGGTAGGTAGAATCGTAAGAAGTCAGCTTTGAATTGTTCCCAACCGGACCACTGTCTATTGTTGTTGCGATACCACATAAGGGCTTTATCCTTGAGGAGTTCTGGCATCGTTCGTGGTTGCAAATCTCTTTGCACATTGTACGTCGCGGCGAGTTCCTCAATTCTTTCGATGAATTCCAGGGGTTCGCGGCCTCCATCATACTTAATAGACCACTTCCGCACCTTTTCTATTACTGTACCACATTCCATAGTGCTCGTATGTCCCGGTGAATTGCTTGGTGTGTTGCTTACAACAGGCGGTGTAACAAACGTATCGTTGTCTGTAGATCCAAGTAAGTTAGGTGAATTTGCTCGAGTCCTGGTATACTTGCTTTCGTATGCCTCAAGTCGCCTCTCAACTTCCTCATTATACCCCTTTTGCGTTATAAAAGTGGCTAACTGCTTACGTAATTCCTCTACGGTGTCTCGTTCTGCTAACTCCAAGTCTCTCGTAATGCTTACGAGTTCTTCCTTATTTCTTTTGTAAATCCATGCTGTCTTCGCCATATTGAAGGATTAGCTTAAAGCGGTTTTAATGAAAACTATGGTTTTCGATGAAGAGTCCCTGCTCGGGCGGCACCTGTAACGACGTTTCTTATGCCGGGATATAACTCAGCGAGTCCAGGATTTCGTTATAGGAAAAGTTTTTGTATTTTTGGTACTCTTCAGTATAAATTTAACTTTATTGCAATCTTCAATCTATTAGTAATCTCCAAGGTTTGTTACATATGCCACGTGTACAAACGGTGACTTCGAACGAACGCTGAAGCATGTAAGCAGAGTTGTTGTGTCGTGGAATCAGGCTTCGTAATGTTGGGTGTGTGTATGTTGATTGTGTTCTCCGAGAATATACATGGGTGCTGACTGTACCTTCAGAGAGTATGCGTAGGTATTGGCTAAGCTCCGAGAGAGTAGGCGTAGCAGTTGTCGTGCTCTGAGAGAGTATGCGTAGCCGTTGTCGCGCTCTGAGAGAGTTTGAGTAAGCCGTTGTTCGTGCTCTGAGAGTTTGCGTAGCCATTGCTCGTGCTCTGAGAGTTATTGACTGTACGCTGACTCTGTTGTGGACGCTGACTGGGCTCCGAGAGAGTAGGCGTAGCAGTTGTCGTGCTCTGAGAGAGTATGCGTAGCCGTTGTCGCGCTCTGAGAGAGTTTGTGTAGCCGTTGCTCGTGCTCTGAGAGTTTGCGTAGACGTTGACCGTGCTCTGTAGATATTGGCTGTACGCTGACTCTGTCAGCGCTGACTGGGCTCCGAGAGTGTATGCGTAGCCGTTGCTCGTGCTTTGAGAGTGTGCGTAGACGTTGACCGTGCTCTGTAGATATTGGCTGTACGCTAACCCTGTTGTGGACGCTGACCGGGCTCCGAGAGTGTATGCGTAGCCGTACTCTGTAGGTGTTGGCTGTACGCTGACTCTGTTGTGGACGCTGACCGGGCTCCGAGAGTGTATGCGTAGCCGTTGACTGTGCTCTGTAGGCGTGGACTGAACTCTCTGTGATGGACGCTGACTGGGCCCCGAGAGAGTAGATGTAGCCGTGGACTGTACTTTGACGGTGTGCTCGATGACTGTGCCGACTGCGATTGCTGAGTGCTCACCCGGGTAGTAAGTACGAAGGATGGAAGGACAGGAGACCGAGAAGATTTATCAAATTTGCCCACTTGGTCGGAGAGGAAGGAGAGTAGGAAGTCTTCTCTTATTTCTGGAGACTTATCAAGTCTGGCAGTTTAATAAGGGAAGGAGGAGGGGAGGAGGATTGGCTGTGTACTTCTCTTATTTCTGGAGACTTATCAAGTCTGGCAGTTTAATAAGAGAAGGAGGAGGGGAGGAGGATAGGCTGTGTACTTTACTTACCACGGTGTTAGCTCTGACTGATGTTGATCGCATCGAGGCTGGCAACTGACTGACTCTTGTGGTTGAGCTCGTTCCCTTTATATGTTTGTGCGCGGATTTTGTTCCGCTGTGTACGTATGTCCTCGTTCACTCTTCTCTCGCTCGTTCTCGTAGGAATGCTTTTGTGCTTGTTGGTCCTGTTATTTCCATGAATTGCTCTGCGTTGTTCGTTCTGGTCACCGCTTGTATTCCTTATCACTAATTCTTATTTTACTTATATACTTATTTATATTTCATTCTTGCTTATATTTATTGCCTTATACTATATTAATACATTATTAAATTCATTACATGATTTTTATTGGATTAGATTTATTCATTATATTTATTGGATTAAATTCATTATTTTTATTATATTAGATTTATTACATTATTAAATTCATTATTTTGTGAGCTTAGATTATGTATATGGGTATTATGTATATATAAAAATAACAGAAAAGTATACATATTGAAGAATTTAAAATATAAAATAATTTGAAATAATGTGTGGCGCAGGATTTTGCGTCATCGCAATCCGGTAGCTTTATATTAAACGACGAATAAGTTCTCTGGGAGCGAAACTTGTATTTCGATATAGACATATCAATATTGACTTAATCCAGTTGTGGATGTCGTTGATCGTCGTATCTGGAGCAAAGCGTGATATGAAGATAGTTTTTTCGGCTCCACAACCACCAGTTTCCTTACAGTAATCGGCGCAGGCAGTAAGGCCAGAGATTATTTCGACACTTTCGGTATCGTGTCATTATTTTTAGCAGAACCAACAGAGGTTGTTGCTCCATCAGCCGCTGGAAGAACGGTTGAAGAATCACTCGTCGAATCGACCGCATTAACTGTATTTTCCACGGCCAGTGATGATTTAGATATCTTCGGCCTTAGAGCTTAGAGCTAGATTTAACCCTAATAAATACACCAACATTTTATTGGACAGATTCAGAGATTGTGCTCGCATGGATAAATGCACAGTCATCATCATTTCATACCTTTGTCGCGAATAGAGTAGCACCTCAATCGAATCGTGTAAACCTCAACGGTGGCGGCATGTGGCTTCTACGGACAACCCTGCGGATTTACTGTCTCGAGGACTATCACAGGCACGTTTTCATGATTGAAGCCTATGGTTTTATGGTCCGTTCTTTTTGCATGGACGGGAGTCAAGTTGGTTAGGCGAGTCATTCAAGCATTCGAATTCAAAGATGACTTCAACAAATTAACCAAGGCCACAGAATTGAACAAAAGGAGTCCCTTATTGGGGGGGTGATACACGAAGCATCATGGTGCGTGTCTCAAATAAAGCTTTAAAGTTGCTCACTGCTACACGACAAAATATTATGCATGACTCAAATTCGTGTACGTGCAAGCGGTTCAGAGTGTGTGTGTAAGCACTTTCATTTCAACGAAAGAATTGTGCGGAGTGATTGATTTGACGTGTCAGTAGCAGCAGCAATGTTGTCATTTACGTACCATCTGTCTATACCTACGCATGAGTTCGCATTATTCGAAATTTTTTTTGTATTTTGTTTTTTATTTATAATTCTAAAAAACGTTTCATCCTTTCTCCTATATTTCCAAGAAAATTCGTTGATTATGATTAAATATTTTGGGTCAGTTTTTTTTTTAAATAGAAGTATAGGCTATTTCTACATATAAAAAATAAATTGCTAGAGCTGCAATGGATAATAAAAGAAAACGAACGTACTGCAATAACAATTGCAATAACAGGAAATTTCTAAGAAAACCCAGAAATTAAAAACCGAATTAATTTATTTATTACAATTGGTTTGACAAACAGTAAAAAAAGCCCACGGCTTTTTAATACATTTTTTCTTGCTACCTGCATGTATGTTCGCTTCCGCCAAGCCCTTGCTGCGGCTGCTGTGCGTAGTAAAACAGAAATGCAAGCACAAGAGATAAGAAAAATTTTCAGACCGTGCTTCGAGTTCTGTATGCATATGTTTGTTTGATGATCGTGAAACAGCCAAAATTTTTGCATCAAATGTTATGAGGGTTTGGATCGTAAGTTGTTCCACTTTTTCAAATCAACCAATCAGCGTGAGTGATGCGCTCATATTGATGTTTCGTGTATCACCCCCATTGAGCTTGAACCCATACCTCATTGACGACTAGAAAATGCAACAATTTCATACGATGAAATTACTGGAACGCATCCCCAAACACGTACGTCAGAGATTCTGGCCCATCAAAGGATAATCCATAAATGCCAATCCATAAACTAGCATGCGATGATGCCAATTTCGCAATTCACTGCAGCCGCGCAATTGAAATTTAAAATTCGCGATACGTTTTGAACAGACCTCATACTCTGTTATTACACCACAGAAGAACTCGGTTCGTTTCAGGTTTTGACTATAGATAGACTGCAAATTTTCTGTTTGCTGTGAACACAATTCATCCGTGAGCGGTTTGACAGTTGGTAACTTTTTTGTCAGAAAACTAAAACAATTGACTGTTTGAATCTTATGAAGCTTATGGTGTCTGTTTGGTGGTCCAGCGCCGAAATTATCCATTACAGCTTTATGAGACCTGGTCAAGTCATAACATATAAGACAACGCGCGACCACATGTCGCTCGAACAACGCTACTCAAATTACAGGAGCTTGGCTTGGAAACTCTATGTCACCCATCGTATTTACCAGACCTTGTGAACATTAAAATCTTGTGAACATTTTTGGTGTTATCGGTGGTGGTTGCCATATAAGAGCATTAACTAAAGGGTTTTCCAATAAGAGGTGTAATTTTGATATTAAAAGAAAAATGAAATTTTTTGAGATAAATTATCGCATGTTTATTTCGTAATAAAGAGGAAGGTATGCCGTTAATAATGAAAAATAACATCAGCCAAATGGCCACCACGACCACGCTTACAGGACCATAGCTATTCAAAATTACACCTCTTATTGGAAAACCCTTTATAAAAGTAAAGGGTTTTCCAATAAGAGGTGTAATTTTGATATTCAAAGAAAAATGCCATTTTTTGAGATAAATGATCGCATGTTTATTTCGTAATAAAGAGGAAGGTATGCCGTTAATAATGAAAAACAACATCAGCCAAATGGCCACCACGACCAAGCTTACAGGACCATAGCTATTTAAAATTACACCTCTTATTGGAAAACCCTTTATAAACCAATTCTTAAATTATATGTAAATGCTTATTATAATGTTAAACTTTTATATAAGTTTTTACTATTCGTATGTTTTTTATAATATGAATTCTATGTTCTGAAGAAAGTTAGTCTTAAAAATGAAGCCCCTTTTTCATTTAAAATAGAATTGAAAATCTTAGACTTACCTATCACCAGTTTGCAAATTCGCTCCGCATTTTGTACATGTAAAACATTTTAAATGAAATACACAAATTATGGGCTGTTGTTTGGCTTTTTGATTTTCAAAATTTTTGGGTACGTGTTGATTTATTGTGGGAATAGCTTTGGCCACCATTTCACTTGGGGGAATAGTTTCTCCACATCCAGAGCAAATACCAGAACAGCCAAACATGCTGAAAATTTAGAGATAATTCGAATAAACCAAATAACAAATAAACCAAAAATATATTGCAAAAACTAGTATACTTAGGAAGTTTTACTTGTGAATGATTAAAAAAACAAATCCGAAATTATTATTACGCTTTATTTTTTTTTTTTTGCATACATACAGTGTTCCACTAAAATCTTCGTACAGCACTCGGTCAAAACTTTATTGATAAAAAAAATAATGTGTGGCAAGAATTTTAAAAAAAATTTAATACAGCTTTGTTTATTAAGCCATTTCCTTTACTTTAACAAAAAAATTCAAAAGTTATTAACTAAAATCGCAACAAAGTCACTGAATTAACTGCAATAAAGTCTTCGTACAATCACAAACAAGGTAACTAAAAATCCTTATAAACTGTGAACTTTTCTTTCAAATATTTTGTGGGGTAGCCTATATTTGTATTTGTATTTTGTATTTGTATTTATTTTCACATCAGCTTTTGTATAAAAAGTTTTTATAAATTATCGTATAAAACCTGCGAAGCTCGAAAGCTTTTCTGCAGAAGGATGAATATCTTCATTATCAATAATTGACTGTACATACTTAAAGTATTTAAGTTAATAATACTTCACTTTCATCAAAATTTTACATACATTATATAAGTTTCAATTATTATACCTTTAATATGCAATACTTTTTAGTATATAAGTACAATATTATTATTAATTTTGTGGATTAGAGATTCAGTTCAAATTTTGCTGCAGCAAAAATGATTTAATAGTTTTTTTAAGTAGCTTTTGATTTCGAATTTTTTTGATGTCTTCAGGTAATTTGTTGATTATACTGGGTACTGCGTATTGTAGGCTTCTTTTCCCGAACTTGTTGTGAACACCGGCGTTCTGTAGGTTTCTATTGTTCTCAGTCTGGTGTTGTATATATGATTGATTGGGTTTTTGAATCGTACATCGTCTGAATATTCTAATGTGACTGTCATATCATATAATTGCTTAACGTCAAGGACATTGAGCTTGCTTCTTTCCCCTCTTTCAATCTTTTTCCTAATTACCCATTGCAATCTGCTTATTTTCTTTATGTGACAATCTGATGCGCTACCTCATGCTAGTATTCCGTATCTTAGTTAGGACTCAACCAATGAGAAGTAAATCTGCTTTTGGATATCAAAATTGGCGTAATATTTAAGGTAGTTCACGGCAAACAGTGCTTTGGCATCGCTCAGTTGATTACACTAGCCTACAAATGAACACTTTTTTTTTGTAACGGGCTGTTTGACAACATATTCTAAAGGATTTTGGTCCGCTGATTCCAAAAATGATAAAATAAAAAAAATGAAACGAGCCGTTTTCGAGATAATAGGTTTTTAAATTTTTGGCCGCTTTACATTAAGGTCCATCCACTTGAAGAGCCACTACAACTGACATATGTAACCGATTCGATTACAACTAAGATTAAATTAAAGAAGAAGGATGCACGCATATTTTTTGTTAACATTACTTTGAAATCCGAAAGATAGTTTAAAAGCTATTGCTGAAATCGTAACTTCAAAAGAGGAATTTTTTAAGAAAAAAGACAAAAAACTGCTATATATCTGTATGTAAAAATATGTTGCCGAAACTTTTTTACCCTTTTTATTTTTTATATCGATAGATTGGACATTTGCGCGAATTTTAAGCCTAATATCAAAAAAATCTGCACAGAAATGGTTTCTTGGTGCGCGTTTAAGTAAATTTAGTGCTCTTCGCAAAAAATACTAAATTTTGAAAAAAAAGATAAATAAACACTTTGTAAATTAAAAATGATTTTCTATTGTGCTTCTTCGCTTATATAAGTGGGTTGGTGTTTCCCTAGTCAAACTCCAGCAATAGTCCACCATCATAGTTGCACCCCAGGATCCTTCATAGTACTTTTCAATTGCCATCATTTGCTGGTGGAATCTTTCCCCATGCTCGTCGCTTACTGCACCCAAATTTTCCGGGAAGAAGTCTAGATGAGAGTTCAAGAAGTGCATCTTCGATGAAAATACTGACCTGCGAGAAATGAGCATATCATAGACCGCGATAACATCAAATTTGCACCATTAGTAAGAAGGGTGTTATTCTGCCGCCTCTTCATATTAAGCTTGGATTAATGAAAAACTTCGTATAGACTTTGGATGAAAGCAGTAAAACATTGAAGTACCTGCAGACCAAATTTCCTCGATTGTCGGATGCCAAAATAAAAGAAGGCATTTTCGTCGGCCCGCAGATACGCAAGTTGTTCGCTGATAAAATACATACATACATATTTATATCACTCCTAACACCAGAAGAAAATGCAGCATGGCAGGCATTTAAAGACGTTGTTGTTGGCTTCCTAGGAAATCACCGAAACGAAAGATACAAAGCCCTTATAGAAAGTTTACTAAATAAATACCAACGAATTGGTAAGAATGTAAACCCAAGTATTTATTTTTCTGAATTAATTTCATATATTCTAAATTTGTATTAAAAGGAGCTCGAATGTCTTTGAAGACACACTTCTTGAACTCTCATCTAGGCTTCTTCCCGGAAAATTTGGGTGCAGTAAGCGACGAGCATGGGGAAAGATTCCACCAGCAAATGATGGCAATTGAAAAGTACTATGAAGGATCCTGGGGTGCAACTATGATGGTGGACTATTGCTGGAGTTTGACTAGGGAAACACCAACCCACTTATATAAGCGAAGAAGCACAATAAAAAATCATTTTTAATTTAAAAAGTGTTTATTTATCTTTTTTTTCAAAATTTAGTATTTTTTGCGAAAAGCACTAAATTTACTTAAACGCGCACCAAGAAACCATTTCTGTGCAGATTTTTTTGATATTAGGCTTAAAATTCGCGCAAATGTCCAATCTATCGATATAAAAAATAAAAAGGGTAAAAAAGTTTCGGCAACATATTTTTACATACAGATATATAGCAGTTTTTTGTCTTTTTTCTTAAAAAATTCCTCTTTTGAAGTTACGATTTCAGCAAAAGATTTTAAACTATCTTTCGGATTTCAAAGTAATGTTAACAAAAAATATGCGTGCATCCTTCCTCTTTAATTTAATCTTAGTTGTAATCGAATCGGTTACATATGTCAGTTGTAGTGGCTCTTCAAGTGGATGGACCTTAATGTAAAGTGCCAAAAAATTTAAAAAGCGATTATCTCGAAAACGGCTCGTTTCATTTTTTTTATTTTATCATTTTTGGAATCAGCGGACCAAAATCCTTTAGAATATGTTGTCAAACAGCCCGTTACAAAATGGCTGTCGGCCAGTGTTATTGATTATAAACGAACTCGTTACTGTTGTTAAATAGTGCTCTGATTTTTTGTCGAAATATTCTTACAAAACTTAATTAAAAATTTTCAAAGTTATAGAATAACTTGTAGATAGATTTGGTTATACCATGGAGGTTGTTTTTTACATAAGCAAATTGCAGAAATGGTAAATTGTGGTCATTGCAAAGAAAATCTTCAACATAATAGCGATTTTGTTACATGTCCAAAATGCGCGCGCGCATTGCACTTCGGCTGTACGACGGTATCCGAAAAGACATGGCGTGCATGGGCATTAAACAGAAAGGAAACATGGAAATGCCAATTCTGCAGGAAACTTATTGAAAACGATAACAACGTATCAGCTTTGCCGCAACAAGACACTCAGCCAGGATCAAACGCTGGAGCAACTGCTGGATCTGACTCCCAACCACTGAATACCCCAAACCCTAAAAGAACGCGAGCGGAAACCATGGGAAACTCAGACCCTGTGCAGATGGACAATTCGAATGTATTCGCGGATGTGGCATCGATTCCACAACTTTCTGTACATAGGTTCGTGGTTCGGTTTTCACCCATTCCTCCTGAAGAACATCTTTTAGTCGAGACTTTGAGCTAATATGATGCGCCCTGGTCCTTTTCTCAAGCATATTCCACATATACACAATGGGGTTGAGATCAGGACTCTGTGGTGGTGTTTTGAGCATATGTGGAACATTGTACGCCAAGTACATCCTGGTGTTTTGAGCATATGTGGAACATTGTACGCCAAGTACATCCTGGTGTTCTGAGCCATGTTTTTGGGATCATTATCTTGCTGAAAATAATATCTCTGAGAAACGCCCAATTTTCCAGCACTTGGCTTAAAATTTCTCTTCAATATATCGATGTATGCACGGTGGTCCAAAACTTCATCACCAAGTTACTAACGCCAGTAGCAGCCATACACCCCCATACAATCTTACAAAACAAAAAAGTAAAATATGGAGTGCTGGTTTGGGGGGGTTTTATTCGTTGGCAAATTTTTATAAATCCCACGTCAGTGAGGTGAGGGCACAGAACTCATGTTTACACCGGTATACCGTTGGCTTTGGCGCTTATTCGGGAGTGTGCGGTGGAGCTGAGCTTGTCACGTCGGTATTTTCGGTGGCTTCCTACCAAGTGCGTGAAGATAAATTCGTAAATGCGACGATAACTTAGCAAAGATCTGAACCCTAAACACGAATACGAATTTGTATTTTGTACTCATTCCAAAGTAATGGCTTCAATAGTAGCGCTCTTTTGTTCAACGAAATATATATTTTGAGCAGCAAATATACATATTTCAAGGGAATAATATATATACTTCAAAGATTACGCCTACTTTTGAAAAAATTTTTACATTTTTGGAAGTGAGGTGTCTCAGGCGGTGAAACTTCTTCCCCAATATTCAGCGATAAGTTTTGTTCAACGAAAAACATAACTAGGCCAAGTGGAATATAAGGCTCGATAGCCTACTCCAATACCTTTCAGAATCAGCAAAAACTTTTAGTGCACTCGGAAGGATTTGATCACCATGGTCATATGAAGTTGGCCTTACCCAGTGCAATTTTTCATGATTTTTCAGCGATAAGTTTTGTTCAACGAAAAACATAACTTGGCCAAGTGGAATATAAGGCTCGATAGCCTACTCCAATACCTTTCAGAATCAATAATAACTTTTAGTGCACTCGGAAGAATTTGGTCACCATGGTCATTTGAAGTTGGCCTTACCCAGTGCAATTGTGCTACTTTCATGATTTTTCAGCGAAAAATTTTGTTCAACGAAAAACATAACTTGACAAAGTGGAAAATAAGGCTCGATAGCATACTCCAATACCTTTCAGAATCAGCAAAAACCTTTAGAGCAATTGGAAGGATTTGGTCACCATGGTCATATGAAGATGGCCTTACCCGGTGCAATTGTGCTATTTTCATGATTTTTCAGGGAAAAAGTTTGTTCAACGAAAAACATAACTTGACAAAGTGGAAAATAAGGCTCGATAGCATACTCCAATACCTTTCAGAATCAGCAAAAACTTTTAGTGCACTCGGAAGGATCTGGTCACCATGGTCATTTGAAGTTGGCCATACACAGTGCAATATTTCATGATTTTCCAGCGAAAAATTTTGTTCAACGAAAAACATAACTTGGCCAAGTGGAGCATAAGGTTCGATAGCCTACTCCAATACCTTTCAGAATCAGTAAAAACTTTTAGTGCACTCGGAAGGATTTGGTCACCATGGTCATATGAAGTTGGCCTTACCCAGTGCAATTGTGCTATTTTCATGATTTTTCAGCGAAAAATTTTGTTCAACGAAAAACATAACTTGGCCAAGTGGAATATAAGGTTCGATAGCCTACTCCAATACCTTTCAGAGTCAGCAAAAACTTTTAGTGCACTCGGAAGGATTTGGTCACCATGGTCATATGAAGTTGGCCTTACCCGGTGCAATTGTGCTATTTTCATGATTTTTCAGCGAAAGATTTTGTTCAACGAAAAACATAACTTGACCAAGTGAAGTATAAAGTTTGATAGCCTACTCCAATACCTTTCAGAATCAGCAAAAACTTTTAGTGCACTCGGAAGGATTTGGTCACCATGGTCATATGAAGTTGGCCTTACCCAGTGCAATTGTGCTATTTTCATGATTTTTCAGGGAAAAATTTTGTTCAACGAAAAACATAACTTGGCCAAGTGGAATATAAGGCTCGATAGTCTACTCCAATACCTTTCAGAATCAGCAAAAACTTTTAGTGCACTCGGAAGGATTTGGTCACCATGGTCATATGAAGCTGGCCTTACCCACTGCAATTGTGCTATTTTCGTGATTATTCAGCGAAAAATTTTGTTCAACGAAAAACATAACTTGACCAAGTGAAGTATAAGGTTCGATAGCCTACTCCAATACCTTTCAGAATCAGCAAAAACTTTTAGTGCACTCGGAAGGATTTGGTCACCATGGTCATATGAAGTTGGCCTTACCCAGTGCAATTGTGCTATTTTCATGATTTTTTAGGGAAAAACTTTGTTCAACGAAAAACATAATAATGATTTTTTAGGGAAAAACTTTGTTCAACGAAAAACATAACTTGGCCAAGTGGAATATAAGCCTCGATAGCCTACTCCAATACCTTTCAGAATCAGCAAAAACTTTTAGTGCACTCGGAAGGATTTGGTCACCATGGTCATATGAAGTTGGCCTTACCCAGTGCAATTTTTCATGATTTTTCAGCGATAAGTTTTGTTCAACGAAAAACATAACTTGGCCAAGTGGAATATAAGGCTCGATAGCCTACTCCAATACCTTTCAGAATCAATAATAACTTTTAGTGCACTCGGAAGGATTTGGTCACCATGGTCATTTGAAGTTGGCCTTACCCAGTGCAATTGTGCTATTTTCATGATTTTTCAGCGAAAAATTTTGTTCAACGAAAAACATAACTTGACAAAGTGGAAAATAAGGCTCGATAGCATACTCCAATACCTTTCAGAATCAATAAAAACTTTTAGTGCACTCGGAAGGATTTGGTCACCATGGTCATATGAAGTTGGCCTGGGTTGCAGCGGGTAAGGCCAACTTCAAATGACCATGGTGACCAAATCCTTCCGAGTGCACTAAAAGTTTTTGCTGATTCTGAATGGTACTGGAGTAGGCTATCGAGCCTTATATTCCACTTTGTCAAGTTATGGTTTTCGTTGAAAAAAACTTATCGCTAAATATTGGGGAAGAAGTTTCACCGTCTGAGACACCTCACTTCCACAAATGTAAAAATTTTTTCAAAAGTAGGCATAATCTTTGAAGTATATATATATAATCCCTTGAAATATATATATTTGCTGCTCAAAATATATATTTCGTTGAACAAAAGAGTTCTACTAGCGAAGCCATTACTTTGGAATGAATACAAAATACAAATTCGTATTCGTGTTTAGGGTTCAGATCTTTGCTAAGTTATCGTCGCATTTACGAATTTATCTTCACGCATTTCTTCCTACCAAGGTTGATTGTGTCGTGGAGGGTCGCAACGCGATAGTCTGACTAGGTATTGGGGAAGAAAACTTGACCAGCAGGGCAGGTCTGCAATTGCCAATGACTTTCACCGTTGTACGTTGTGTCCTAGTCTGATAGTATGACTATACTTTCTCAAGTTGCGTTCGTTGTACTAATTGACAAGACATACCCAAGGTAAAAATCCTGTTGACTTCGTTATCCTGCTATAATGCGTCCACACTCGTTGGCGTTTACTAGCCGAAGGAAGTCCGAAGGTTTGAAGTTGCTGCCTTTTATATGTTTTCATCTTATCGAGCGAGAGCGGCTTGGTCTCGAAACTTCCATGCACTGATAGTATATTTTTCTTGCTCCCTCTTATATCGTGGCAGTTGCTCAGTATGATGGCGTGTTCAACCTTCCCTCTCGTTGCGAGCTCATATTTTTGACCTGGAAAACCGGTTTATGTACATATAGATGTGTGGGTGCTCCCCCCGTCTGTGGTGTCACACACAACTAGGTGTTATAACTTTCACCTAGTTGCTAAAACTTAGCAACATAAACTTGTATTACTAAGTATTTGCATATTTAGGTTAAATTCATTTGATTTTAATATTATAACTTAAGTTTTATTATAATTACGTAGTGTACGTTTTGAGTATTCAAAAAATTTTTATTCAGTAAAGCAATTTTGTGTGGGGAAATTTGTCTTCAAATATTTTCCCTCACAAACGATCACGTTTCCACAGTAAACAAACGTAGGCAAGTAAGTAAGTATTTTCTTTGGTCAGTTTCGTTGTGTTTTCTGAGCAACTGAAAGTGAATTTTTCGATTTTAATAATGTCATTTTATCGAGACTTTTTCATCAAAAATTCGATGTACATATATCGTTCCACAACCACGATATTCGCCTGACTTAGCTCCATATGACTTCTGCCGCCCCCTAAAATTGTTCCACTGGATAAAGAAATAATTTCTGTAAAATATGAACTTGATCGGATAACAGAAATACGTGGCACATTCATATGAAAATTGCAAAAAATGTAAAATTTTGTATCAACGAAAAGGAATAAAGCAAACATTTTTAATAATGGTTAAATGTTCTTCATATTCAAAAATATTCATAATATTAGTTATACAGTATAGTTTTTTCAGCATAATAATTAACTAATCAGCTTGGCTAGACGCAGTATCATTTGAGACGGTATCACTCAGTTCGTGGGAGAGAGAGATGAGGAAGAAAGGGAAAAGTCTACACTCAAGTATCAAGTGTAGAGAATTTTTGATACCAAAATAGACCCTGCTTCTCTCGGTATCATTTACGCACACAGGTAAGCAGTTGTCAACAACAACCAAGCTGTCGGCCATAATGAATTCGAACGGTTGCAAATGAAGTTGAAAAAATTCTCTTTTTCGGAGAAATTTGGTTTATTTGTCCCATTTGCCTTATTTTAATATCAAGTCACGAAAAGTTCAAAAAAGGGGAAAAGATTAGGCGCTTCTCGAAGTAACAAATGTCGTTTTTGTTTCTGGCGTACATTACAATTAGGAAAACATTAATTAATGGAAATAAAGTACTAAAAATCGAATATTTTATTTTTCATATCATAGTGGTATCGTAAAATTTAACAGATATAGATCTGGAATTTAGAAACATTAAAGGGCTATAACTCGGGACAATACAAATTATAGTTGTTAGGGTCAGCGCCAGAAACAACAACAACATTGGTTAGGTCGAGAAGCGCCTGCTTTAAGCCGAAAATGCAAACGTTTTAAGTAAAAAAATAGACATATTTAAATAAACATATTTCGTCCATCCTTAAATAGCAGCTATAATCGTATATGCCGGGACCCAGAATTCTTAAAAACTCTTTAGTGTTTCCACGAACACTGCGATTCTTCCTCCACTTCTTTACCCAATACGATCGATTCCTTTGCGAATCTTCATCGGCTACAACATAGCATGCAGCAGTTGTTGCCATCGCCGCAACACAAGCCATTTGTGATTCCTCCATTATTAATATTTTTAAATAAATTAACTATTTTAAAAAATTTCACAACACAACTGTTCAACGACTTCCACTGAACAAGAAAACCAAAGTGAAGCAGGTAATTACCATTGAACTAAAATTTAAGCATGGGATTTTTAGAAATCTTATTTTTTTTTACGCATTAATCATAATATAATAAATATGGCAACTACGGCCAACATTTTCACATTGACATAACATGTTTACGGCTTTTTAAACTAAATGTGATTCGACAGTGTCTAGCCATCGCTGGTATCATCATAATAGTAGTGATACCGTATCAAATGATACTGCGTCTAGCCAAGCTGAATAACTGCATTTTTTAAATTATAGATATTAAATTTTACGCATCTTATTGAGAGTGCTATTTTTTTTTAGTTATACAGGATGTTTCGCATAAGAGGGGACAAAAGACTAGGGCGTGTAGGTTGGGTCGAGACAAGAAAAAAATCGTATGGGAGGGGGGTGCATTTTCCTCCATTTAGGCGGGAGGGGCCATTTTCTAAAAACCCGACTAAAAACCGGAAAAAATATATTAAAAAATAACGGCGATATCTGGATCACTTTCGCTTATTGGGTTTGAAATCCAAATATCGGCCTCCTTACATCCTTGGTAAATTAGGTTCCTACATCAAACAGTTTTTGAGAAAATTAATGTCAAAGTTAAAATTTTGAATAAAAATTCCAAAAAAAAATTTTTTGGTAGCAATTTTTTCGTTAAAATACGGTATTAAGTATAATTTTTTTTTCCGACCATAAAATTTTCTAATCAATTCTAGAGAGAAAGCTTCAAACCGGAAGGATCTATGTGTTGTAATAGTTTCCGAGATAAGTGAAAATTACGAAGCATTCCTTTCAAATACCAATTTTTTGGCTACTTGAGTTTCATTACTGGTGCAAAAATTTGGAAGAAGATTGCTCTGCGGAAGGAGTTTAGTTTGTAATTTCCACTTTTCTCGGAAACTACAAAACATATGTAGATCCCTCCGGTTTGAAGCATTCTTTCTAGAATTGACTAGTGAATTTTATGGTCGGAAAAATATTTATACTTAATACCGTATTTAAGAGCAAATTGCGACCAAAAATTTTTTTCGGAATTTTTATTCCAAGTTTTAACTTTGGCATTAATTTTCTCAAAAACTGTTTGACGTAGGAACCTAATTTGGAGCAATTTCACTTTAGCGGTTTTGCCCCGATTTTTTTGTTACTTTTTTTACCGTTATTTTGGACCATTATAATGGTAAATAACCGCCCACTTTTTGGGGAGTGGCATTAGTTTGCGTGTTATCGGCGTTTGAAGGTCGCGAAAGGTCACCTCTTTAAAGGTTTATTATACCCAAATTAGGAAAGGTATACTAACGATCGAGGTGTCAAAGGAAAGGTATTGCCATGCCCCCCATTTCCCTAGTACACCACTTTACCGCCAAGGTTACGGTTTGGAAGATATTTGAGTTTTAAGAAAAAAATTGTGTAGGTGCCATTATATAACCTTCCCCCCTCCCTCTTCTATGACAATTAAGGTATATATTAGAAACACTATTTATAAAGCCCATAATTTTCTCTTTTCAGCGATATATAATATGTCATACTTACTGCTATAGTTGGTAAATTGCAGAAGGAATGATTATTTAAAAACAGTGTTTTATGTGTATTTCATGATGTTTTTTTTATTAATTATTATTTATTAAGTAGGAATTTATTCGTCTGGTACAATTTCATAGTCATTATAACCCTCAGTATGTCAAACACCGGCTACGCAACAGAATAGTGTTTTGTGGCCAATTTTAGGGCGTGTATGATTATAACCCTCAGTATGTCAAACACCGGCTACGCAACAGAATAGTGTTTTGTGGCCAACTTTAGGGCGTGTATGCGTCCTTCGGCCTTCGGCCTACGGCCGCGCTTTTTAATTATAACCCTCAGTATGTCAAACACCGGCTACGCATCAGAATAGTGTTTTGTGGCCAATTTTAGGGCACTTTTTGATTATAACCCTCAGTATGTTAAACGATGGTTAATGCTAAAGAACGGAAATTTTGGGGTCTGTAAAACACTCATCTTTTTATATTTCAGTGAGTGTGGTTGGAATTGTTGGTGCACATGCAACATATTATATATCGTTGAAAAGAGAAAATCATGGGCTTTAAGGTTATTGATTTTAATACATACCTTAATTGTCATATAAGAGGTAGGGGGAAGGTTTTGTAATAGCCCCTCCACCATTTTTTTCTTAAAACTAAAATATCTCCTAAACAATTGACAATATCGAAAAAATATATATTACTAAAACATAGGTGCAAATATTTCCTTTCAATCGGTATATACATCTTCTCTATAGGGCTAATAGTTTGGGACTTATCGCTCGCCAAAAATTTTGCATTTCCGCAATTCAAACGCCCATATCTTCTATACGGAAGCCACGCCCCCAAAAAAATTTTGGGATTCGATTCTTCGGTAAAAAACGAAAGCTTAATTTAAAATGGATATTAAGAAGCGGACATTTGGCTTTGAAAATCAGTAAGCAAAAGTTATCTTGATCTAACTATTATTTTTGGAGAAATATAAAAACGCTTTGTGATATAAAATAAATATAGAAACACAATTATTTCTATTTCAAAACTTTGTGTTCGATGTGCCACGTCTTCCTGATGTCAAAGTGATCTGAAATTTTGTACAAATTAGTTTTTCATGAAATAGTATAAGTTTAGAGGGCGGCGTGGTAAAAATATTATGGTCGAAAAATAAGGTCCACCCTAGGGACGACTTTGAAAGGGATAAAAAAAATTGGTTTTACTTTTTGTTCGCGGTAGTACAATTGATACAAATATGGTTTCACATGCACTTAAGGCTATCAAATGCGATTTTGAACCCGGATCGGATGATAAACTCTTGCATTTTAAAATTTTGTGTGAATGAATTAGAGTCGCCTATAACTGCGCTCTTTTGAAATTCACTACGTTGTGGCTATTTGCCGGATGCATTATTCCACTACACAAATCTAGGAATAGATGTAATATAAGTAATTATCGTGGAATTGCGAAACTTAGAGCGTTGCTATTTCAAAAAGTGGGTGCGGTAAAAGTGGGCGTGGGGAGGTAGGACAGACGTACGGATAGATATACAGACCGACAAACATATACATAGATATACAAACATTAATATGTCCATACATACATACATACATATAGACGGGCAGATAAATAAGCAGACAAACATACAGTCCTTCTAGTTCAAAACTTCGTCGATGATGTCAAGAAGACAATTCCTATTGGTCGTTAGCAATTTTCCATTGACGACATGTTTACGTACATTGTCTTGCAAACTGCCCGCATGAGGATTGCAGGATGTCGTGCAAACGATTATGAATCTAATTCTACGACTAGTGACCCGACTTAACTACTGGATTTAGACATACATACATGCATACATATAGACGTACAGACAGAGAGTCGAACAGACAGAGGGACAGTGAACAGGAATCAAAATGCACGAATTCAATACTTCAAAAATTCATATATTGTACTTTTGTCTTCATATTTCTTTTTCCGTGGAATTGAGTGACGAATCGATGGAGTTAATGTAAACAAATTAGGGAATTTTCTATGCATCTCTGCATTGTATGCATATTGGTTTGAAGTATTAAATGTGTTTTTTGGTTTCGATGGTATTGGATTAATAGATGGTTTCCCCTTTTCGAAGAATTTATTTAAAATTTATTATTTTATTTATTTACTAGTATATAAGCCTGTCTTCGCCAAGAAGTTAATATTTTTTTTATTTATTTTGTAAAAAAAAATTGCGAAGTTTTTTGGACTTTCTCACCTTACACTTTTTTGGTTTATTTATTTTGGAGCATCAAAAGTAAAAAATGAATGGCAATTAATATCGATTGTTGGTATTTTATTCAAATATTGTTTGAGAATATTTCTTTAAAAACAAAATTTTTTGTGATACCGTCGTTTCCACCATCGGTATTGGCAGTTAGAATTGGGAATGGTATGTACGACCTTCTTTTAAGAAGTTGGCCACGATTCCCATGGAGGCCACAGGTAACGCTATATCGCCTTTCCTCGCCTCACGCTCAAAAGGGTTTTGTATAGGTAGGTTTTTCCACTTCCCCCAGGTCCATCCAAGAAGAAGCATTTTGATGATCTGCTAGATGTGTGAATTTATTTATTTATTTATTATTATTGAATAGGAGTTGCCCTAAGAACTAATGCTGACTCCACCGCAGATTAACTACGTGATTATAGCCATTATCGGGATTATGTTAGTAATCAACCATATTTACGTGATTATGTATACAATTTATAATCAACCTCATATTTTATAATGAATTGATTACAAAACAAACGACCCTATAATCAAGTATATTTTGAAACGTTGTCAACAAATGAATGACAGCTAATGACAGCTTCTTCTTTCAAAGTCGGAAAATCGTAACCTTTTTTCAAAAGTTATTAAATGGAAAAAACAAGAAAAAACGTCAACCTTGGTCTGCGGTGGCCGCGGAGATAATTGTTTCTTTGTGGGCAGCAAAAGCAAGCGAACTGCGGGGTGCCGAAAAAATGGCCACATTTATGCGGAGATGGCTGAGGAAATGGCCACCTACGGGCATGTCATAAGTGCAGCCGAAATACAAATGAAACTTCACAATTTGAAGAATAAATATCGGTGAGTAGAGTTTTTACTGGTTGTTTATTATCACAAACCAAAATTCTGCACTGGAGCATCGCCTTCGCAGTGGAGCCACTACGAGAGAATTCATGAGATTCTAGGTGGCTCAAAGGTCTTCAACCGCTGGTTGAAGAAAGTGAATATGCAAAAAAAAATTGAATACACAAAACATGTACACAAAACGCCACATATAGTTTTGTTCATCAATACATATATTTGTTTATTAATACATATTTTATTTCTTTAATAAAGGTGCCACACATCCTGATTTGCCGTGCTCCTCCTCGGTGCTGGACTGCTTGGAGGGGATGAAGAAGTGGATGGGGGAAGAGCTACAAAGAGTAGTAGTTGCGGAACTGAGTTGGCAACTGAGTTGCAGGAAAGAAGGCTTGCAATCGATGAGGAGGTTTTAAACGCCGAACAGCGACGCAACGCCCTCTTAGAGGATTTGATAAATTTTGTTAAAAATAAATAAAACGTTGAAAAAAAGGCTTTGTTTTCGTTTTATTGAGAAATTTATCATAAGGTAATTCAAATTGAAACGTAAAATTAAAAAAAATTACAGAGGTAATTAGCCAGTGCATTCCGGATTGCTTCTGTCTGAAGATTATGGTCCCTACTGCAATAAGCACGTTCCGTTAGTAGTCTCTGATTTGACTCTTCAAATCTTCTTTGGGATTGTGGCCACTAAATGATAATTTATCCTGTCGTTTTGCACGTTCAAAAAATTGTGCAATACGCAGCAGCATTTTATAATGGGAACAGCATTACGAATATTGTTGTCAATGCCTTTACCAAGCCGACGGAAACGAGCTTTTATGTGGCCACAAGCATTTTCCATTACCCTTCTTGCTTTGGACAGATTATAATTAAAAGTTTTCTCCCTGGGACCGCTGCAAGACAAAAAGGATATGGTAAGATAGGAAAGTAGGATAGGAAAGGATACCTTGTAGTTGCGATAATCTGTGGTCTCCTGAACTGGTGGCCGTACTTCAATGTGGCATCCATCTTGGACATAATATGTCAGTATTAAATATCTATCGTTGCAAATTTTACCTTACCGATGGCTCCAAAGCACTGTGGGAATCCTATTTCTGCGAATCCACTTACGCATTCCGTTACTCTATCCTGAGTAAATATTTCTCCTCTCATGTATTCTGGGGTGAAAACAAGCCACATTTGAACACAGAATTCGTGCAGTATCCGCCAAACGCTTGTTTTGGATACACCAAACAAGGCAATGGCCATACGCTTGGGAATAGGTATGCAACAGTGATCGTTTGTGTCCTGCCTCTCTAGGACACGGAATTTTTTGGTCAAAATTGTAAAGCTCCTCCGAGTCATTCTAAAGCTGTTTTTGAAGCACATTTTGCTCATTTCGGGAACGTCCATCTCCCAAAAATGTCCATGTCTTTCCTGAAATGTGGAACTTTAAGTTGTATTCTCTTGTTTAAGAATGCAGACTCTTACCTGTGTCCAAATGCTGCTTCTTCTACTTTGAATTTCTACAATATACACTTACGTAATTCTACCCATAGCGAATATCATTTTTCTGCGAAGTTTGCGTCGTTTTTTATTAATATCCTTTAATTTATTTCTGTTCAAATTAATATTTGAAGTTAGAATTGCTATTTTTACTAATATATCGTTCACTTCACACATATTGCCCTTCAACAAATATAAATAAACGACTGACAGCTCGCTTCTGTCGCTTGGTGGAGATGTGTCGATTTGCTGACTTGATTATACGTAATCAAATAGAGAAAAATATGCGATGGAGACATACTATAATTGTTTTATACCAAAAAATGAAACAGGAAATACATATATACATATGTATAACAATAACAAATAATTTTGAAAACTTAAATTAATATAAGATAATATATACATAAATTAAATAATTATGTAAAAGATTATAAACATGTATAGACGATAAAGGTACAGAAAGGAGAAAAATAGGTACAGAAAGGAAAAGGTATGTAAGCTCTTAATTGCAAAGACATTGCTTTAGGTCTTGAAAAAGTGTTCCCTGCAAGACGCCTGAAAGCTCTCTCTCCCGCGATAGTCCTTAGCCTAATTGGTAGATTATTCCATAGCTTGACAGTGTTGACGAAGAATAGTCTGCCCGTGCTGACTTGAACTTTGGAACAATTAGATTACATAATCGATTAAAGCTTCCAAAGCACAATTTTGCAAACAAATAATTAGGAATTCTCGTGTGGATTAGCCTGTGCAAAAAGAATCAATTTCGATAATTAATAAGGTCAAAGGGATCACCACCTTTGAAAGCGTGTCTCCGAACACCGAGTCGATCAAAGCGTCTTAGACCACTAACGAACTTAGTTAAGTTGTTGAATAAGACCCTCAATTTATTCAATGATACAGAATCAAAGTTACAGTACACAAATTCAGTGTACGTTATCATGGGCAGAATGAGTTGCTGCACAATCCTTCTTCTGTTTTCTTCTGGAAGATAATTAGCGCATAGTGGAAATTACGTAAAACAGCGTACGATTTACTCACAACAGCATTGACACGATCTGTACATGTTAAAGTTGAGTTTAAACAAAAACCAAGATTTGTAATTTTAAATACGAATTTGAGAATCTCATTTCCTATAAATAATGGCGGAATATTAGTCAAGTTAGAGGCATTAAGAAAAACGGGTAAGACAAACGATTTGGAAGCATTGATTTGAAGACACTTTTCACTAGACCAACGGGTAATATTCATAAGATCACTGTTAATTTTGGAACATAGATTGTCAACAGATTCAACACTACTAGACATGTATAGCTGCACATCGTCCGCATAGGCATGCATGGTCACATAATTAACCGTAGTAAATATGTCATTCAGAAACATGGTAAATAAAAGAGGTCCCAACACGGAACCCTGAGGAACCCCCGCCCCAACCGGCTTAAAGTCAGACTAAGCTGCATTAACTTGAACTCTTTGGTATCGCTCACATAGGAAACTGCGTATAAGATTGGTCTCATTGGAGGAAAATAGAAAATACTTCCTCAGCTTATGGCATAAGAGCATATGATCAACACTATCAAATGCTTTAGAGAAGTCAAGCAAACAAACAAAATTTGTGTGTGTGACAAAGAAGTGTAAAATTCTGTTGGTCAAATGCTACTCTTATGTCATCGCTGATTTTGAGCATAGCTGTAGAGCAGCTGCAGCAGCAGAAATGTGACAATTAATTTGCGATACCATTAATGATTCACAGACTTTGGAGAGAACAGGCAAGATACTTATAGGTCGAAAATCAGACAGGATAGAAGCAGCAGATTTTTTCGGTACTGGGATAACTGTGGCTAATTTCCACAAGGAAGGAAAAGAGGAAGTGAGGAGAATATGATTGATAATGGCTGTGAGGGGTGAAACCAAATAAGGTAGAATCAACTTGACAAATTTTATTGGAATGCTATCAATACCCATCGAAGGCGATTTTATAGATAAGACTTCTTTGATAACATCAGATTCCGAGACATTTTATAAATGAAATAACTCCTCTTCATTAGCATCGTAAGTTAATTCATCTATATGGAGGGCATTAGTATGATTTGTCGAAAGAAATTCGCTAAAGTCGCTGGGATTTAGGTTAACATTTCTAGATCTTTGACGCCCAAGTCCAATATTTTTTAAACGTCTCCAAAGCTGTTTAGAGCTCAGATTAGGTTTAAACCTAGATACAAAAAACCTTTCTTTTGATTTCTTGACCATTAGAGTAGCAAGGTTTCGCGCTCGTTTGTACAAGTCCCAATTCGCTTGTGTAGGATTTGTTTTGAATCTTGTATGGAGCAAATTTTTTTGCCTAATAGCAGCTTTAACCTGTGACGAGAACCACGGACATGAATTAGGACTAACGTTTATTGTACGAACAGGCACAAAAGAGTCAAACAGAGATTGAACTACACTGACAAAAAACGTGATCTTATCATTAACCAGGAGGGCAGCTCAAAAGGGTGCTCAGTCAATAAGTACACTTGTCCGAAATAATTCGTCAGTATTGATAGACTTGTAGTCATAGAAAGAAAACGAAGTGGGTAGGGAATTATTGCCGAAGCTGATGTCAAAAGAGCAGAAAAGTCATGGTCAGAGATGAAACTTATCTGGGTACATAGTAAAGCTAAAGCGGGCTCAGAGACAGCAAAATAGTCAAGTAAGCTAGGTTGGACGTTATTACAAAATCGTGTAGGAAGTGATTCGTTTACGATGGAAAAACCTGCTGTAGACAATTCCCGGTTCGACGAGGAAGTAGTCAGCAAGTAAAAGATTGATATTAAAATTGCCGCAAATTATTACATGATTGAATCTTAGTGAGTAGTCGGATAAAGTTTCAAAAAAATTACATAAATTGGAATGTCTGCTAGGGTTGTACACACATGAAACAATTACTTTTGTAACTGAATCAGACACAGAAATAGACAAATACTCGGTGTCAGAATCACCAGACATAACTGTGAACGATAAATAGATTTAACATAGACAGCGACCACACCTCTGCGACGTTCAGATCTGTCGCAGCGAAATAGTGTATAGCTGTTGATTTTAAGAATAGATTCTTTTAATTCTGGTCGGAACACTCGAATAGGCATACATAATCTAATTTGTTAACAATGTTAAAAGCGTTATTTTGTTTACAAAAAATATTAATCTGTAATCCGTCACACAGTCAACACTACCAGCCGTAGGGGAGACAATCATCTAAGAATTAAATAGGAAGAGAGACTAAGCAGTAAATCAAGAGAACACAAAACATATTCAACTAAGCAATCAAGAGAGTTACTAACAAAGACAGTGAAGCTACCTGAGTAGACAATACAGAAACAGATGACGAAAATGCGAGGTTATTACAAGAGAGAAAGTGAGAAAAGTTAGTGAACACAATAAGTGTAAGTAGGTGAGGAAAAAATATTGGAGCAGAGTGGGAAAAAGAAAAAGAGACGAGATTAGAAAAGAGTAAGTGAGGTAACAACGAATTAAGTGTAAATATACATATATATACATCTATACACCCCTACATACATTACACAACCTATATACATTAGGGTAGACCTTAGCTGTACTGGGCGGAAACTACAAAACATAGATCCCTCCGGTTTGAAGCATTCTCTCTAGAATTGATTAGAGAATTTTATGGTCGGAAAAATATTTATACTTAATACCGTAGTTAAAAGCAAAGTGCGACCAAAAATTTTTTCGAAATTTTTATTCCAAATTTTAACTTTGGAATTAATTTTCTCAAAAACTGTTTGACGTAGGAACCTAATTTAAAAAGGATGTTAAGAAGCTGACATTTGGCTTTGAAAATCAGCAAGCAAAAGTTATCTTGATCTAACCATTATTTTTTTGTGATATAAAATAAATATCGAAACGCAATTATTTCTATTTCAAAACTTTGTGGTCGATGTGCCACGTCTTCCCGATGTCGAATCGATCTGAAATTTTGTACAAATTACTTTTTCATGAAATAGCACAAGTTTAGGGGGCGGCATGGTAAAAATTTTATGGTCGAAAAATAAGGTCCACCCTAATATACATATAACATTTTAAAGTAAAAATGAGTAATTTTAAGAATTATTTTGAGAACTAACAATTAAAAAATGATTAAATTTTAAAAAAAATTACAATTTAAAAAATGATTAAAGTCATTAACAATAGTTGGCTTAAGTCATGCTTGACATATATATTTCCTCCTTACGCTGCCACAAGTTTTTTTCACGTTTCAGCTTCAGCGCATATTGAAGAAGTTTCAGTTTCGTTTTCCCCAAACTTTCCTGCACATGCATTCTTTTAGCTCCCTCAATGCCTAAATCATCAGTATTAAGCGGTCGTCGATTTTTACGACAACAAGACGAGAGAGCGCATGAGTCTGGACCGATCACGTTTCGATCTGAGCTTGGCAACAACGGAACTATCGGACATATTATCTTTATTTTTGTGAGTACGGAAAATATCACACACAGCTAACGACGTCTTGTCAATGCCAACAGTGTTGCATACTCTACTAAATACTGATTTCAGGTCATCACTCACAGACGAAGGAATACCAGTTATTAAGATGTCTGCAGCCACGGCTTCGTCCTCAAGTTTAGAAACTCTGCCAGATAGACAATCGACATCAGCTTTTGTCTCAGCAATAACTGAACTTTCCTTTTCAAGCACCTCAACACGCGAGATTACATTGCGCAGCTCCGCCTTCAGGTTCGCAACTGTAGCTACTAATTCCCCAAATCTGTCAAAAATTCGGCTTTCAGATTTAGAAACGCTTTCGCTAATCTGGTTGACAACACTTTCGCGAAGTTCTGATAGCTTAGCATCTAACGAGGCTGGAGAGTTGCCAGTTGTGCTGAGAGAGACATTTAACGGACTTACTGGACTAGCAATCGAGACGTACTTGTTATTATTGTTATTGTTATTATTACGGAGTACTCTTTTCTCAGCTCCAGCGGTGACCTTGTTTACCGAAGCAGCAGCCTCTTCTCGAGTGTTCAACATTTTAGAAATTTTAAAGTTTTTTATTGCAACTCGAAGCGAAATAAAAAGCGATTAATGACAGGACAAAAAACCGACAATGTCTTGGACAAGATTCTAGTCTCTAGCGGTTTTTATCGTTCAAAATTCAACATAAACGAGATTAATTGTTAGCGCTCGAAAATACACGTCTACTCTTCACGACTACACATATTGCATCTATAACTCTATTAAAAGCAACACCCTGTTCATCGTTTAAACTTTCGACAGGCTGACTTGTACAGCCTCAGCCAGTGTGGCTTCACAAACAGAATCGTCTTCTAAGATACCCAACTCCTTGCATGCCTCTTTGAATGTTTTGAGTGTGACCCCGTGCACAGTTGTAAGGTTCTCAAAACTGATTTCTCCTGTCACATGTAATAGAAGTAGCCGTCCTATGACTCTATCACAAACAAAAATTACAAAAACTATAAATTCAATGTAACTTAACTATTATGAAAAATTATTAAATGTTTAAATTATTACATTTTTAAATTATTAAATTTTTAAGTTGTTAAATTTTTCATAATAAAATCTGACAAATTAATCAGCACAATCTAGGAAATCAATCAGCCAGTAAATTAATATTAAAATCACCACAAAGCATCACGATGTTGTGAGTAAGTAAATGTTCAGGTAACATGGACAGTAGAGGATCAATATTATTACACTTATAAGAATTATATACACATGACAAAAATAATTTTTCACTATTACCACATATAGAAATATTTAAAAATTCTACGTCAGATTCAACGGATTTATTTAAAACGCTTGCACCCAGATATTTTTTGCAGTGTATCGCGATACCCTCACTCTCTTTAAAAGATCTGTCGTTTGTAAAAAGATTATAATTTTTCATAGCATAATTTGCATCACTTATATTAATATCCCACCACGTTTCAGTTATGCACACAACGTCTACTAAAGAATCCTTAAATATATATCACATATAGTCTTTCTTGTCACAATTCAAACTTCTAGCATTAAAGTGAACTATTTTTAAACCATTTCTTTGTTTACATAAAACATGGATGAGGCATTTATGATTTTCACCAATACCATACGAAGAGCTACCTGCAGACATAAAGGACAGAAAGTAACACTTTAAACTCTCGATTCATTATTGGAGGAAGTAAATAAGAAATAGAAATCGAAACAAATAATAAGAGATAATTAAGAGGTATATATAAACTGCGTTGAGTCATCCTCGATGTTTTAATCTAACAGCTACATGAACAATCTTAATGTTTTTTGCTGTCAGGCTTTCGTTTAGGAAACATTTGCCATCATACGGAATACCAAACTTATTCAGAGATATTTCACACTTGTTTTCTCTCCGATATCTGCAAGCTGCTTTCAGAAGAGTATTTCTGTCATATGAGTTGCAGAATTTTATTACAATGGGCGGGAAAGTTTCTTTAACTATTCCTTTACGAATTGCTCGAAAAAGACCTTTTAATGCGGGAGGTTTGAAACCAATAGTAAAGCATAATTCATTGAACACATTTTTTAGATTTTTCCCTTCCAGCTCAGGAGCCGCCAGCAACACAGCATCAGAAGAAACAGCGTCTCGTTCAAGTGCTGATACTCTGTTTTCTAAGTAATGGAAGCAGAATCCATTCGTGTTTCCAGTAGGGCAGCATCAATTGTTTTGATACTCTCTTTAACCTTAGACTGTTCAAAACCAAGCTCTTTAATAGTTTTCTTATTATCAATATTTACCGGCTCCAGAGAGTGACATTTCTCCATCACATCATTAACAAGATTGCTTAAATTTTGGAATCTTTCACTCCATTCTCGCTGAACAGTCTCAATTATAGAGTTGAAATTATCTTTTAGAGTAGTCAACTCACACATTATATTTATGGTGTGCTGGTTATGCTGGTTATGCTGCATTTGTGCTTTATTGATATTGTTTTTGGTCGTTTAGACTCGCACTCAGAACATAAGATCCTTGTAGCATTCAACACTGCTGCTAGATATGTGTATGTTGTCTCGCGCTTTGATCATATCTCCGTGTTGAGTAAGGATATTCTGGGTTGTGGTATAGTTGAGTACTTAAATATTCTGAATATTCTTATATTAAATAACGAATATACGAAAAACTACAAATTTCTTACTTGGCTCGAGCCATAACCTTTATGGTTCGTTGGAACAATTTCCTCAACAGCACTCGACTCTTTTTTATTAACACCATTCGACTTTGGAACTCATATCCTTTGAGCTTAAGACGTTTTTCATTGGGGGATGGTTTC
Organism: Myopa testacea; assembly: GCA_949629155.1. Taxonomy (NCBI): domain Eukaryota; kingdom Metazoa; phylum Arthropoda; class Insecta; order Diptera; family Conopidae; genus Myopa; species Myopa testacea. Next base: position 30,285,091 of record OX451347.1, read on the forward strand.
AAGAAACAATTGTGCAGTACTTTTCCACTGCCTAAAGCACAGTGTTGAAATCTGAATCTCTTCTTCTCTCTATTTTTCTGTCTTTTTTTCTATCCTTCTTTTATCTAGTTCTTAAGATGTTAATTAATTAAGTTAATATTTAACTTTATCTTAAGTTAATTATTAATTTAATTATTATTATTTGTTTAATGATCGTGCTCATATATAATTGTACATATGTACTATAAAAGACTTTGGTCTTAGTGTATATTTTTGTAAAATAAATAAATAAATACGAAATAAATATAAATATATAATCTTGGTGTTCTGACGTTTTTAAAATATAGACATTGGAATCAGAAGCTGTAGCTTTGATTGGCTCAGAAGTATTATTGACAGCTTATAAGGCTTAGACCAAAGTTTAGTTTGTGGAGTTTTTTTGGCACTTCTCCATCAATCTTATTTGATGAAATTCTGACAACGGCTTCACTCTTCTTTTCTTCAGGAAACAGAGGGGCAAACCGATGTACTGGTCTTTTTTTATCCCCATCTTGGTTTGTACTTTTACTACACGTATGACTCCATCTTGTCCTTTGTAGGTTTTTGTAATCCTGCCCAGAGGCAATTGTTGGACTGGTAAACTATCGTCCCTCAGTATAACCAACGTATCTGGTTTAATGAATGCAACCGAACCCTCCCATTTGTATTTGTGTTGAAGCTCATTCAAATACACGCTTGACCTTGGACAAAACCTCCCAACGTGTGATTAGGCCTTGATTTGTTAATTCAGAGTTGACATCCACCGATGATGTTAACGGCTCTCCAATTAAAAAATTACCCGCTGGTAGAGCGCTGAGGTCATTTGGATCTGCGAACATTGACGTGATTGATCGAGAATTTTAAATTGCCTCGATTTCTATCACTATAATCTCTAACTCCACATATGTGAGAAGTCGCTGTTGCATTACATCACGAACGCATCACCGTTCTTCGATTACATGAGAATTCGAACGACGAACTTGAGGAGAGGAACCATTTTGTTTGTTATTGTTGGTTTTCTGTTCTGGTTTTTTGGTGGTGTCAGTTTGCTCACATAATAATCGCATAATAAGCATATGTTTTGCTGATTTTACTGCCGCTTCCCACAAACCTCCAAAATGAGCTCTGGATGGTATAAAATTAAAACCCATTCCTTTCGAGCTACATAGTCTTATTATCGAATCTTGGGAGATTCTTGAATAGATTACTTCTAAATCTGCCAGCGTATTTTTTTCTGTAACAAAATTAGTTGCAATATCGAAATATAAATTTTTGCAGTGACCATTTTCTGCTTATCAAACTATAAAAGACCAAAATTTCGGAACCTCCTTGCCTATGGCACCATTGTCGGTGGTCCTTCACGTCGAAGGATCAACGACAAAAATCCGTGGACCTTCTGGTTGAAAGATCAAAGTGCATAACATTTGACGCAGCCGTTTTTTTCGATCCAAGGATCGCTCCTTGTCTTGTGAAGATTCAAAAAGATAAATATCCAAATATGAGAATATCTAAAATACAAATAAATATTCGAAGCCTGAACCCCGGACCACAGAAAATGACAGCAACCAACCACATTAATGTCCTTAAAAACGAAATCACAAACGAACACTGACTAATTGGGAAAGAAAGCCTTCCTGACCTTCCAACAACAAAAAATAAATCTTTGTAAACAAATATGCTATATGTCAATAAACATACATAGTTTAAATTGTAATTTTAATAAACATTTATTAGCAATGCAAAAATAAATCTAAAAACATTACTTTACACAATTCTTTTTGGGGTTGTTTTGTTTTGTTGTTGGGGTGGATGTGTAAACCACCTTTAGTAAAAACATTACAATTTTATACTATGTTATAATAAAATTACATAGCATAAAATTACAATTTTATAAAATAATAATAATTATATAATAATAATAATAATAATTATAATAATAATTAATAATAATTAATATAATAATAATAATCTATATATATAAAAATAAGTTGTCCTATGTTCGTGATTTTATAACTCGAGAACCACTCAACCGATTTTCAAACGAGTACATGCGTTGGAAAGGTCTACTTTGGCTGATGGTTTATAGAAAAAAACATCGAAAAAATTTCTACGAATATGCGTTATACGCGCACTTTTATGATGGTGTGTTTTCCCTATATAAAATTATTTTTTTTCTTATGCGAATTACATTTTGTCGGTATAAGGCTCTGCTTGACTTATTTAATTTCTGTGTGTTTGTTGATTGTCATTTAAGTTTACAGTGCGAGCATTGACATTTTTTAATTATTGATTTGTAATCTTTCACTTAAAATTAAAATCTTAAAACTTAAAAATTAATGAATTATGTAATTGAAGCAACAATTTGAAATGGGAAATTCAAAGGCGAAGATGTTTTAATACCACGCATCCCAATGATTCCCACTGATATGCCATTTCAATTTCAACGATTACAGTTTCCCGTTCGTTTGGCTTTTGCAATGACTATTAAAAAAGCTTAAGGCCAGTCGTTGCAAGTTTGCGAAATAAATTTAGAATTTCCCGTATTTTCACACGGTCATGGCAATACTAAAAATGTCGTTTACCACCAAGCTCTGCAATAAATTTTTTCTTTTTTGATGTTCTCAATTTAAAAAATTTATATTATTTTGCACTTATTTTTCAGGAAAGTGTCTATTCTTTCTAGAAAATTTAATTTTTAATACAAAGACGTAAACGTATGTTATTGTATTGTCCAGCAACGCGGGCAGGGTTACTCTAGTAATTTTATAAATATAAATATAATATAATTTTATAAAATTACAATTTTATACTATGTTATAATATGAATATATAAGTTATAATTTTTGTAAAACAACATTTTAATATAATATATTAGGTATACAAATAAGTTTCCGCGGTTTTTTATAAAAAGTTAGGAATTTATTGTGAAGGAACAGTACATTACATTTTATTCAGGAACAGTACATTACCTTTTATTCAAAGTATTTTCCATCATTTGTCACTACTTTTCCCCATCTTTCTGGCAACATTCGGATACCCCGTCGAAAAACCTCTTCATCTTTTAACGCTATCCACAAATCTAGCCAATTTTTGGTGTCTTCATATGATGTGAAGCGCTGCTCAGACAGACCATGTGCCATCGACCGGAACAGGTGATAATCAGAAGGGCCTAAGTCTGGTGAATACGGCGGGTGGGGTAAAACTTCCCAGTTGAGTGTTTCCAAGTATGTTTTTACCGGCGCCGTTCATATGGAACCCAAGTTCCTTGTTTTTTAATCATTCCGAACGATTTTAAACGATGTGAAATTGCTTGTTGAGTCACTTGTAATGTAAGTGCAAGTTCTTTTTGCGTTTGGGACGAATCTTCCTCCAATAATACTTCTAATTCCATGTCTTCGTACACTTTCGGCCTTCCACTGCGTTCTTTGTCCTTCACGTCAAACTCACCGTTCTTAAACTTTTGAAACATTCCTGACAACTTCTCTCACTTAAAGCAGCTTCACCATATGCTTCTAGAAGCAATCGATGCGCCTCAGCTGCAGATTTTTTCAAATTAAAGAAGTAAATCAAAAGTTCCCGCAAATGATGCTTATTCGGCACAAAACTTGACAATTTTGCAGGAAAAAAATTACGTGATGCTGATACGGAATCACTAGTACTTTAAGGTTATGGTGTTGCCGGATGACGAAACTTTAGATATTACGTTTTACATCTGACAATTTCTCCATAACCTTCTGGTGGGGCCATCTTTTGACAAACCGGGGAAACTTATTTGTACACCTAATACAAAATTAATTGAGTAAATAAAATAAATCGATGAAATCAAAAAATAAAGACAATATTTTTTAGTGAAAAACTAATAATTAGCAACCAGGCGAGCAGACACAATAGCTGCAAGAAGTGCATAAATACAATTTTGCTTAAGTAATTGCATTAAGTAACACAAACAAGAAGTAGATCAGAACCTTGAACTTCAGGGAACCGATAAATTGCTAGCGAACAGCAGTTTGCCACGAAAATGCTGACAAAGTCGAAACAGAATAAAAGTTTAATAAACAGATGCGATTAATAAAACGATGGTATGATAATTTGGAGGCGCTAAGTAGTAATTTTACAATGTATATTATGTTAAAGCTGAAAAAAAAATATTTTATTGGTACACATTACTAAAAATAAAATATGGATCAGAAGCATATCTAGAATTACAAAAAATCCACAAAGAATTAAAAAGACAGTTAGGGGAATTTATAGCAAAAAATTTAGGCAATTTTAAAGAATACAGTATCCAATAAGGAATATTTAGAATTGATAAAGTCTAGACTAGGAAAACTAGGCGGGATTACAAGCGTAGAAAGAGCAGACGCAATATTCGAGGAGTTGCTAATATTCTTAAACTAGCAGCCGGATTCTAAGATTCTCTTAGCTAAAGCTAAAACTCTGTTGTATGTCGCGATTTGCAGTTCCGGGAGATAAGAACTTTCAAGGCCAGTATTATTGTTTTTATCATGGAATGGATTGTAGAAGCTAGCTTTCGGTAGCAAGCTTCCAAACCATAAAATCGCTTGGTTTGATAAAACAAAAAACAAGAATTAAATTGGGAATGATTTTCTTCCGCGTATGGATTCTGCTAATAATACAATTTTAATATTGCGAAATAATGGAAATTGAGAAACACGGCATACTGACCCACTTTGGTTCGGTCGACGGGTGTGTCAACCGAGCCAAGGTGGAAAAGATTCCAACGGGAGTCTTGTAGTAAACTCCGAACGAAGAAGTCGTTGCTAGTCGCGTTAAAGTCGCGTAGTGTAGTTTTAATAATAAGTTTATTCCAAAGTATCGTCGGATTTAAGTAAAAGTGTCGCTAAGAAAATATAGTTGTAGAACTAAGTGTAAGAATAAATAAAGTGATATCAATAGGATCAGAATAAAATAATAACAAAAATCCAAACGTCAAGAGTTTTATTTGCTATCCAAGGGACAAGAGAAATATCAGAAGACCACCCGAGGAGGTACAACAAAATTGGCGCAGCCGGATTTTCGAGCCGAGGATCGCTCGAAGGGAAAAAGTAAGTAGCAATCAAATACAAAAATAAATAAGTAAGATTCGTAGCTTAGGAAAAAGATTAAATTGAAAAGCGAAAGAATAAGTTAGCTAGAATTTGTGAGAAAATTTTTAAAAAAGCAGTGAAATAAAAATTTTGTAGCAGTAATTGAAATTCAGCAGTTAGCAAGATATAAGTAAAATCAAGTTTTAAAAGAAAGTTCAAAAAGGAAAACTGGTAAAAGTGAAACGATAATTTCGTTAATAAATAAAACGCAAAAGTGAAAAATAATTTGGTGGTGATTTTGGCATGAAGTTGTACAAGAAAAGAAAAAGTGAAATAAGAAAAATTAGTAGCTTAGCAAAAAACAAAAGTTGAAAAGGAAAAAGTAAAAAGGATACTAATAGAATTAAAATAGTTTAATTCTTTTAATATATTAAAATATATTATATTATTATATTATATGAACCATAAGATAACTTTCAGCTAAAAATTCATCGGGTTACATCAAAAGGATGCCAGCGTAAAGCACGGCAAACTTGTCCCCTTGTCCTTGGCATTAGCCGGACAAAAATCTTTACTGAGGTCGACCCTTTTCACTCGGGAAGCTATTTCATAGGTTTAAAATTTATTTAGTAGAGGACTAATTTTAAAATATAACGAAAACGAATTTTAAACAAACAAGTTAAACAATTTTAAATTAACTTGAAATTCACCTAAAATTAAAATTAAGGGAAAAACAAAGAAAAAATTTAAGGAAATCAAACTGCATTAAAATTTAATGGAAAGTTAGACAATCTTAAAACTAACCTTTTACCAAGTTGTAATTTAATTTTGAAACAATTGAATTAAAAATTAAGCAAATTTAAACAATTTTAAATTAACTTAAAATTGACTAGAAATCAAAACAAGATGCAATTCAATTCAAAGTAAAAATTGAAACATATAAAAATTGATATTAAACAAAAATTTAAATCGAAGTAACTTTAAAATAAAGTACATCGGAACTCGACTTAAATGTAAATAAAATTAAATAAATAAATAAGGGAGTGACTTGGCATGTTTAGAAAGTGAATAAAAGTTCAATGCAGTGAAATGTATAACATTTAATTAAAAACGAATTTTTATAATTCAAATTCAAAAATTTCAAAATTACGTTGTTGGTTACTGTGAGTAACAAATTAGCGAAAATCAGGAGTACTTTATTAACTTAAATAAATTCTATTTAACGTGATAAAGTATAACACTAGCCTACAAATGAACACTTTTTTTTTGTAACGGGCTGTTTGACAACATATTCTAAAGGATTTTGGTCCGCTGATTCCAAAAATGATAAAATAAAAAAAATTAAACGAGCCGTTTTCGAGATAATCGGTTTTTAAATTTTTGGCTACTTTACGTTAAGGTCCATCCACTTGAAGAGCCACTACAACTGACATATGTAACCGATTCGATTACAACTAAGATTAAAATAAAGAGGAAGGATGCACGCATATTTTTTGCAAACATCACTTTGAAATCCGAAAGATAGTTTAAAAGCTTTTGCTGAAATCGTAACTTCAAAAGAGGAATTTTTTAAGAAAAAAGACAAAAAACTGCTATATATCTGTATGTAAAAATATGTTCCCGAAACTTTTTGACCCTTTTTATTTTTTATATCGATAGATTGAACATTTGCGCGAATTTTAAGCCTAATAGCAAAAATATCTGCACAGAAATGGTTTCTTGGTGCGCGTTTAAGTAAATTTAGTGCTTTTCGCAAAAAATACTAAATTTTGAAAAAAAAGATAAATAAACACTTTTTAAATTAAAAATGATTTTTTATTGTGCTTCTTCCCTTAGCGCTTTTCAATTGCCATCATTTGCTGGTGGAATCTTTCCCCATGCTCGTCGCTTACTGCACCCAAATTTTCCGGGAAGAAGCCTAGATGAGAGTTCAAGAAGTGTGTCTTCAAAGACATTCGACCTCCTTTTAATACAAATTTAGAATATATGAAATTAATTCAGAAAAATAAATACTTGGGTTTACATTCTTACCAATTCGTTGGTATTTATTTAGTAAACTTTCTATAAGGGCTTTGTATCTTTCGTTTCGGTGATTTCCTAGGAAGCCAACAACAACGTCTTTAAATGCCTGCCATGCTGCATTTTCTTCTGGTGTTAGGAGTGATATAAATATGTATGTATGTATTTTATCAGCGAACAACTTGCGTATCTGCGGGCCGACGAAAATGCCTTCTTTTATTTTGGCATCCGACAATCGAGGAAATTTGGTCTGCAGGTACTTCAATGTTTTACTGCTTTCATCCAAAGTCTATACGAAGTTTTTCATTAATCCAAGCTTAATATGAAGAGGCGGCAGAATAACACCCTTCTTACTAATGGTGCAAATTTGATGTTATCGCGGTCTATGATATGCTCATTTCTCGCAGGTCAGTATTTTCATCGAAGATGCACTTCTTGAACTCTCATCTAAGCTTCTTCCCGGAAAATTTGGGTGCAGTAAGCGACGAGCATGGGGAAAGATTCCACCAGCAAATGATGGCAATTGAAAAGCGCTATGAAGGATCCTGGGGTGCAACTGTGATGGCGGACTATTGCTGGAGTTTGACTAGGGAAACACCAACCCACTTATATAAGGGAAGAAGCACAATAAAAAATCATTTTTAATTTAAAAAGTGTTTATTTATCTTTTTTTTTGCTATTAGGCTTAAAATTCGCGCAAATGTTCAATCTATCGATATAAAAAATAAAAAGGGTAAAAAAGTTTCGGGAACATATTTTTACATACAGATATATAGCAGTTTTTTGTCTTTTTTCTTAAAAAATTCCTCTTTTGAAGTTACGATTTCAGCAAAAGCTTTTAAACTATCTTTCGGATTTCAAAGTGATGTTTGCAAAAAATATGCGTGCATCCTTCCTCTTTATTTTAATCTTAGTTGTAATCGAATCGGTTACATATGTCAGTTGGAGTGGCTCTTCAAGTGGATGGACCTTAACGTAAAGTGCCAAAAAATTTAAAAACCGATTATCTCGAAAACGGCTCGTTTAATTTTTTTTATTTTATCATTTTTGGAATCAGCGGACCAAAATCCTTTAGAATATGTTGTCAAACAGCCCGTTACAAAATGGCTGTCGGCCAGTGTAATCAATAAACGCAATTAGTTAAAAACAGGAATCCATTAAAACAAAAACAAAACGCGTAGAGTTAAGTTTTCGTTGTATCGTTTTCGGATGTGTCTTAGACGTTTGACACCAAATTCGCAGGTTAAATAAATTTTAACATTTAATTTGGTTTCAGAGTCGCACATTTTTCTAACTAATACGTCATACAGTCGTAAATGTATGAAAAGTCGCAAGAAAGTAATAGTCGGAATTTACAAAAAATTGAAACAATAAAATAAAAATTTTTTGGGTTAGTTCAAAAACCAAAATAAAAATTTAAATATTTAAAGTAAAGCGTTAAAGACTTCATATCGCTGGAGAATCAAAGCCACGTTATTAACTTCTTCAATAACAACCAATTACAATTGCTGGCTGATAAAAACAATCAAGGATAGCAAGCAATTAACAAAGAAATAACTCAAACGAGCTCACTAGGTTAATCGTCCGAATTCGAGATTGCAAACGTTGCAGTTTTGTTGGCCGCTTAAAAATAGAGGCAGGTCGTTCGTTCCTTTCTGTGAGGTCTTAAATTACCTCAGCGAAGTCACAAAAATTTTGACGCTTCGGCTCTGCTTGAAACAAAGCTGAACAGCGAAGTCACGAAAATTTTGACGCTTCGTCTCTGCTTGAAAAAAAGCTGAACGCGAATGTTTACAGCACGCTCGGTAAACGAAGCGTGCAAGAAATATAAGCCATTAAGGAAATTGAAGCTCGATATGAAAAATTTAATTGTTTTGTTAATTGTTTCGCGTTTTAAAAGTATACAAGTAGTATAAAAAAATTAAACGTTTAATAAAACGATGAAACGTTAATTGGCGGCACTAAGTAGCCGTTCTACAACATTCTGAATCCAACACTTCAAAATGAATTTAACTTTTCAATATTAAGAAAACAACATAAATAATAAAAACCCACTGAACTATATGTCGTTCTTTTAATTAATGGCCGAGTCGTTGCAGGAGCAAGCGTATATAGAATTAGAGAGAACCCATAAGGATCTAAAACGCCAGTTGGGGGAGTTATTAGGTAAATATTGGGCAATTTTAAAAGGGACGGTAACAAAGAAAACTTAGAATTGATAAAGTCTAGAATAGGGGAGTTAGGAGACCTTACAAGTGTAGAAAGAGCAGACGCGATAGTAGAGGAGTTGCTTATATTCCTAAACCAGATAATAGATAATAAGACAGAAGATTCAAAAGCATGGGAATCAGAATTTAACGCATTGAAGAATAGGTACGATAATTATTTAGTTGATAAAGTGTTTCAGGAAGATATAGAGAATTATTAGAGAAGAAGGGACTAACCGAAGAAACGTTGAATAGAACATTAGAACAGGGATTTGCACAGAAATCAAGGGAAGACTGTAGTTCTTTAGAAGAGGCAAATAGACGAATACAAGAGCTAAAAGAGCAGAATAGACTTCTAAGTCAGGAAATGTCGCTAGATCACAATCAGTCACTCTTTCATAAGGAACCAAATCCGCCCGCAGTTAGTCCGAAGGACGGCAACGCAAGGTCTCTCCCACAAATTAAGACAACAAAAGATCAAACCAAAATGGGTATTGGAGAGATAGCTAGAAATACAAATAGGCTGGTACCACTCTTTTCTGGAACACATTCGCCAGACTTACGCGGCGAAGTGTATAAATTCATACACGGGTGCGAATTAGCCGCAAGAGAGGTGGGTAAAGACAATATTCAGGACTACATAGACTGCATTAAGCAAAGACTACATGGGGATGCATATGATTTAGTTAGGTCACAGCGATTCAATAGCCTCGTGGAATTCTACCTCACCATAAAAAGGGCATATTTACCAACGGTCTCCTTAGACTCAGTGTTAACAGCGCTCCAAAGTTGTAACCAGATACTTAACGAGGATATACGACAGTTTGCAAGACGCCTAAACACCCTACGAACACAGGCAGTAGAGTTAGTTCGAACGAAATATAACGGAAAAGGAGATATGGCAATTTTGAGTATGGTGGAAGGGGCCGTCGAGAAATCCTTCAAATCAGGGCTTAAGAACGCCGCATTGAGAATTTATATGCTCAATGTGACGGAGAAAAACATCGAAGAAATGGTAGAGTTAGCCATAGATGCACTCGAAACCATACAAAGCAGTGGCATCTTCCACGCAGACCCCTTAAACGTAAACATGAATTCATCACTTCAAATTCAACATGGAAGTCAGGGCAGAGCTTCAGGAGGAAAAAACGTCAGGCAACCAAACAGGATACAAAATACTCCACAAGGAGCGGCAGATAGAATAATATGCTCATTTTGTAACAAGCGAGGTCATACCAGGGATGATTGTTTAACTCGCAAGAACTCGCCGTATTGCCAAAAGTGTTTAAAATACGGACACGAGGAAAACTGGAGGTGTGACCAAAAAGAGCATTTAGTACGGGACTAGGGCATTTCGAATTCAATAGAATGCCATTTGGGCTAACAGGTGCCCCAGCAACATTCCAAAGGATAATGAACCATATCCTAACAGGTCTACAAGGGATAGACTGTTTTGTTTATTTATATGACATAGTTATATATGGTAGAAATCTGGAACAACACGAGCAAAGGTCAGTATTACAGAAATTACGTGAACATAATTTGAAACTGAATACAGAGAAATGCAAATTTTTGAGAAAGGAAATAGTTTATTTAGGACACAAATGATCGGAAAATGGTGCTTTACCAGACCCCTACAAGGTAGAATGTGGAAAGAACATAGGAGTACCAAGAAACAGAAAAGAGGTACAAGCGTTTCTTGGACTAATAAATTACTACAGGATATTTATTGAAAACACAGCTAAGATAGCGCTACCTATCAACAAATTACTACGGAAGGACGCAAAATTTATCTGGACAGAAGGCTGTTTGAGCGGTTAAAAGAAGCAGTCATGTCACCGCCAGTGTTGGCATATCCAGATTTTCCAAAAGAATTTCTGTTAACGACCGACGCAAGTAACGAAGCGTTGGGCGCTGTACTTTCGCAAGGAGAAGTAGGCGATGATAGACCAATAGCGTTTGCTAGCCGAGCGCTGAGCGACACAGAAAAGAGATATTCAACAATAGAGAAGGAATTCTTAGCAATAGTATGGGCTACAAAAAATTTCAGAGCATATCTCTTAGGGAGGCATTTCAAAATTTTTACTGACCATCAACCATTAAAGGGAATAGCCAATTTAAAGGATCAAACTTCTAGACTGGCAAGATTCAGACACAAGTTGTCAGAGTATGATTTTGAAATCATATATAAGCCAGGCAAGAAAAATTTAAACGCAGACGCGTTGAGCTGAATTCCCCAAAATAGGAATGACAGCAGTCCAGACCCGTTCTAGAATAAAAGAAATGAAAACCCAAGGAAATATGGATAAAACAAGAACAAGTCTGACGCGTGTAGAACCTGACACTCCAGACATAACACAGAACGAAAATACACTTTTACTAGGAAATCCACAACAAATAGAGACAGTGATAAAAGATTTTCATAATACACCATTAGGAGGTCACCAGGGAGCAGTGAAAACTTACCTAAGAATCAGGCAACAATATAGGTGGCCAGGGATGCAAAGGCAGATAAAAGATTATGTAAAGAACTGTCCTAAATGTCAAGCGAACAAAAGTTAGAGATTAACAAAAATGCCCATGGTGCTAACAGATACTTCAATGAGGCCATTTGATAAAGTCTACATGGACATAGTAGGTATTTTATCAGAAACTGTGTCCGGAAATAAGTACATTCTGACTTTTCAGGATGATTTTTCAAAATTTATGGCATGTACAGCTATCCCAGACACGGAAGCAAGTACTGTTGCCAGAGCTTTCTACGATAAAGTAATTACGCGTTACGGAATTCCACGAATTCTTATTACGGATAACGGAACTAACTTCATTTCGAAATTGTTCTCAGATACGTGCAAATTATTAGCTATCAAAAAATTGCATATAACGCCTTACCATCCGCAAGCTAATGGCTCATTAGAAAGAAGCCACAGGCCTTTAGCGGAATATTTGCGTAGTTTTTCTAAAGAAGATGGTTCGAATTGGGATCAATGGTTAACTGCAGCCATGCACGTTCACAACCACACACCCCACATTACGACCAAGCAAACACCATTTCGTACTTTATTTGGATTCGATACGGAAATGCCGACTAACTTAAAAAGAAAGTGTAGTCCGGTATATAATGCCGAAGATCCGAATAAAGTTCTGAAATTTCAAATACAAAGAGCTCACGAAATCGTGAGAAAGAGTCAAGATTTAGCGAAACAAGTAGCTAAGCAGCAGTACGATAACAAACTAAATTTAGTAGAATTTAAAGTAGGAGATAATGTACTAATTAAGAATCAAACTAGGAAGAATAAGTTTTCTACCATATGAATAGGGCCATATAAGGTAGTAGGAATTAAAAGTCCAATTACGACAATGTTAAATATTAAGGGAAAGGAAAAACCCTGTGTAAAGGAAATTACATAGGAATCAGAATCACTTAAACTAAGAAAATAGTTTAATAGGTTAGGAAATTAAATTCAGTAGTCATAAATTAAAATAAAGTAATCACAATAGACTTAGGATTAGGATAGAATAAATATATATAAAACAGCATTGATAGGATTTATTTTAGGATAGTAAGAAATTAACATTTTTAAGTTTACTAAAACTAATTTACTAATGATTTAATACTAATAATTTTAAATTGATTTCATGCTTACGTTTGAATAACGAATGAAAGTCAACAAAATTCATAATGAAAAATTCAATAAAAGAAAATCAAAACCACGTTTCAATAGTCAAACAATTGGTTATTTAAATGTAGAAATATAAGATTTACGTCAAGTAATAATTAATATTTACGGGAAATTAATAATATACGGTATACGAAAAGTAGCTGTTCCGTTAAATACACAGCCAAACCTATTGCATTTGCAATTATGTTAGAAATAAATGCACATGATCTCCATGCATAAAGACTTAGTTTATGCATAACCACAATTTAAAAATTATACCTGCACCACGATGCAGGCATAGACATAAAAGTCAAATAAATCTAAGACAAAAATAATTGCCTAAAAGATTCTTATAATCCTACATATTCCTACATACACTTAAACCAATAAAATAAAATTCTTACAAAATATGTAATAAATATACGGTCCTATAAAATGTAGTTCATTAAGGTTCCATGTAAAATAGTAAGGACACCGCGTTAATAACAAACAAAGCAAAAGCTAAAGAATTGAGCGATTAACGCAAGCACTGCAACAAAGCAGAGCAACTGAACACGAGCAGAATGCAGTGTCAGTTTTAAAACAGCCAATGAAAAAAAAAAAGAGAAAAAAGAAAAATAAAAACACCAAAGGTGAAGAACTTTAAAATAGGAAAAAAAATATATTAAAGAAATAAGAGAGGGAAAAAATATTTTTTCTTAAAAACACATGTTACATGTTAAAACACATGTTACTACACTATATGTCATTCTTATACATAGAACTAAGAATAAAACTAGTAATGAAAAAGGGCATAAGAAAAGAAAAGATATAAGAAAATTAAAAGGAAAGAAAGAATATAATTATAATAACGTTAGAAAGAAAAATGGATATAAAATCGTACATATTAAAGTAAAAGGAAACATATCTAAATACTTGTACGAACTTTTTAAATACTTTCGAAGTTAACATTTATAATGAATAACCTAACGAATTATATTCAACTAGAACAAAGTCGATATTTATTGTAAGAATTAAGACTTGTTTTGAATTAAATAAAATATTGCTAATTAATTAATATTGCTAATTAATTAATATTTCAATTCTTCTTAATTGAAAACAAATTATAAATAGAATAAAAAAATATATTGTAAGAGAAAACTGAAATATATGAAATTGGTAATAAGTTAAGTTAAGCGTGATAACAAAGAAGACAGCATGCAGAGAAGCTGACCTGAATGCCGAGGTACACCCAAGAGAGCAACAGAAGACGCACTCATATCCTAACAACACATGACAACAGGGGGACAAAAAGCGCCCAGCCAACTAAGAGGGGGAAGGGTAGCTGGAACAGCTGATCAGCGTAGCGACAACAACCATCGCAACCAAAGATGGAATAGTCGCAACAATCAAACGCATCAATGCAACGATGCAACAACATTCGACAAAAACACGAAACTACCTTCAAAAAGATCCGACAACAGCAACAGTTGAACATCAATATGATCGAGTGATAGTGGTGACAAATACACAGTAGAGAGCTGCGCAAGATGTCTTGAAACGCACATCAAGCCACAACAAAAATTTCAAGCCTTGCACTGCTTGCTTATTTTGCTTTCGAATCAAGACATTGACTGCCGAAAGCGTGCTGATAGCAAAGCACAACAAGGCAATAGTATTCATTGCCATTCTTTGCTTTTTTGAACGAAAAGGCAATGCATAGCAATGCATGACAATTGCTATGACAATTGATAACGCATGGCAATGTAAAGCAACGAATGGTGCTAAACTCAAACGAAGACTCATGCAAAAGAATAAGATAGGTTCATATCACTGCGCATCGTTGCCGACATCATAGCAGTATTGCTATTTTCGATGTCTTGTTGCCTTCCTAAAGGCACTATTGCCTTTTCTGCTTACAATTCAAGCTATATTGCCTTAACAGAAAAGCAAAGCAACACAATGTCTTGTTCGAAGCAGGTAGACGGCAAGGCAGTCACGGCTTGTTCGGGTCGTTGCCTTGAAGTGTTCGTGTCAAATCGTTCATTTGTGCACGACAGTGCACTGCAAGGCAATACTGTGGCATGGTGCCTTTAGTAATTCAAGACATCTTGTGCAGCTCTCTAATACACAGTACCTTGACGTCACGTGGAGACCAAAATCACCGCAACAAAATAGAAACCTAACCCATCTTCAGCAGCTAACTACAACCCAGTGGCTGCGCAAAAGCGAAATCCTCATGAATCATGATGGCATCCTAGCAGCTTAACTTCAAGCGATAGTTACGTTAAGCGTAAGGGATAGCATCACAACGTCGCGGCGATGAAGCAGCTAGTAGACAACTACTAATGAAGTCACAGTTAAATTTACGCCAGTCATGCACAGTTCGCCAGTTAAATTTACGATACATTACTCCGTGGTACAAATCATACTCCACAACATTACCTCAAGGGATAACGATTTAAAACGCATCACTACTATCGACAAGAAAAATGTTGAAGATGTTTAGCAAGATGTTACAAATGATGATCTTGGCAACATCTCAACCATCAACTACCGTGAACCGAAAAACAATTGATCCCAATTGCGAGACAACGATACTACCGACAGCGAACATGTGCATCTGATCATCAAGCATAGCACCTACCACGTCAGCTACCCCGCAGCAACATTCCCACAGCACATCGAGAAAAAGACATCGGGACAACGGGGTGTACATCAACAGCAAAACCATCATCAACAACAACAAGAACATCAACGTCAAGATCAACATCAAAATCATTTTCAACCTACACACCGATGACACCGATGAAATGCAGTTACCGGTTGTATTATTGAATTACTATTGTAAATTTATAAATTTTATTGCCATCATGGATAATTAATTGTAATTATTGTATTATTACTAATAATTAATTGTATCATTATGTTAACTAATCGTACCTCAATTACATTATAGACATAACACATAAGATATTCATAAAAGGAAAAACACAACATACATAAGTAGACACTAAGTAAACCCATAATAAACATACGACCACCCACAATTCAACAAACCATAATTGTACAAGAAAAATTTAATATCGTTTCGTACGATACTAAATTTTTCTTCCCCAAGGGTGGAGGGATGTTGTATGTCGCGATCGCAATTTCCAGTTCCGGGAGATAAGAACTTTCAAGGCCAGTATTATTGTTTTTATAATACTACTCCGCGAGTGAGTCAAGGCCAAGTTCACGTTAATGCAACTTGCTTGGTAAGCCCGAAGCTTTAGTTTAATTTGGTTAGTCAAGCTTTGGTTTAATTAACTTCCAAAGCCAAGTCAACAACCAGAACACTTCGCATGGAATGGATTGTGGAAGCTAGCTTTCGGTAGCAAGCTTCCAAACCATAAAATCGTTTGGTTTGATAGAACCAACGATCGGAACCCACACGCGCAAGAATTAAATTGGGAGTAATTTTCTTCCGCGTATTGATTCTGCGAATATTACAATTTTAATATTGCGAAATAATAGAAATTGCGAAACACGGCATACTGACCCACTTTGGTTCGGTCGACGGGTGTGTCAACCGAGCCAAGGTGCAAAATAGAAAAGATTCCAACGGGAGTCTTGTAGTAAAATCCGAACGAAGAAGTCGTTGATAGTCGCGTAGTGTAGTTTTAATAATAAGTTTATTCCAAAGTATCGTCGGATAGAACTAAGTGTAAGAATAAATAAAATGATATCAATAGGATCAGAATAAAATAATAACAAAAATCCAAACGTCAAGAGTTGTCCAAAGGACAACAGAAATATCAGAAGACCACCCGAGGAGGTACAACAACTCCATCGCTAAAATGCTAAAAATAAACTGACCGAAAACTTTTAGCGACGTCGCTAAAATGCGATTCTGAGTCTTGCGTATCCTAGCTAAAAATTTTGTTTCTTCTACTCGCCACCATTGCGCTATTTTAGCGATTTGAAGTGTCAAATTTTTGGGATAAATTACAAAAAAAATTTAAAATTTTTGTTGTTTCAAATTTCCACTAAAATGAATTCGCGAACAAGATGTATGCTGCTATTTAATTCAGATATTTATATTAATAAACTGCGAAAAGGAAGAAGAGATTTACGGAGTTCCACGGACATATTTGATATGTCGAACAACAGCTTCATGGAAATTTTCAGACTTCCAAAAGATGTTTGTCTGCAAATGATTGAGGAGGTTACTCCATTAATGGAAATAGGCAAAATTAGCACTAAGCTTCCACCAAAACTTCGATTCTTGGTCGCTTTAAGATTCTTTGCACAAGATAAGAACTGATTCCTGAAAATAATAATTAGCTAAATATCTTCAATTCTTCATTAGGCATTTATCAGCGTTCGATTGGGCATGACTTTCTCCCAAAGCTGTGTCAGTCGATGCGTTAGGGAAGTCGTAAAAATTTTTGATCGGCACTTACTGACCAAATACGTACGATTTCCAGTAACCAATCATTCTTTTGTTAAAACAGTGTAAGTGAATAACATAAATGCATTATAAATTTATTTAATTATTTAAATAACAACGTATGTATTTGCTTTATTTTTTAGATTTTTTGAAAAGTTCGGATTCCCAGGGATGATAGGGGCGATCGACGGTTTGCATATTAAAATCAAACGTCCCTTTCGTGGAATGGAACACATATATGTATGCAGAAAAGGGGGACATTCCATCAATCTCCAAGTAGTAAGTTAAAAAATGTTTCCAATAAAAGTAATTTATGATTCACGTTAGGTGTGCGACAACAAACTGCGAATTTTGGACTGCAACGCGCGTTTTGGTGGGACTGCACATGATGCATCTGTTTGGAGATCGAGCGCTCTAAAGGTGTTATTGGAAAATATGTATTCTAATGGAGAGCGAAATTTTTGGCTATTAGGTAACAGGCATTTTATATCCTCATTCCATTTATTTAAATGTCAATTTATTTGTAGAAGACAGTTGATACCCGCAAATGCCATTCTTAATGACCCCCATTTTAAGCCAAACAACAGAATCGGAAGATAATTATAATCGCGCACATAAGAAAGCCAGAAACTGTGTTGAGCGATGTTTTGGTGTTTTAAAATCAAGATTTCGATGTCTCTCAGCGGAAAGGATTTTAATGTATGACCCTATAACTGCAGGCAAAATCATTAATGCATGTGTTATATTACACAATATATTGATTTTAAACCGAGTGCCATATGATGACCAAATTTTAATATTGAATTCAGATAATCCAGATGAAAGCAACTACAATGATAGTGATGGAAACAATGTCATTCCGCAAGGAATTTTAGCTAGGCGAAAGATTGTAAATGATTATTTTCAATAATTTCCTTCCTAAATATACTTAAAATCGAATAAAAAGAACTTTTACAAATAAAATGTATTCATGTATTTCTGTTTATTAGTTTACATATATTTAAATTTAGTTCTTTCAAAAGCCTGTTGTTTTTCGTAGTTCCCTTAATTTTTTATTTCTGTATTCTGCTTCCATTTCCATTTTCTTCTCTTCCAGTTGAAGGAATCGAAAATTAATATCGAATCGCTTCGATTTTTTACGTGGAGGTGGATTATTGGCAGAAGGTTCTTCCATTTGCTCCACTTCCAATTCCACTTCAATTGGTTCTGCAATTGCATTCTACAAAAGAAAATACTGCAAACAATCTATACATCGATATTATTTTCTTGGGAAAATATATCCCTTTCAGGAATAATATTGGCACTCCTCTGAAATATTATAACATTAATAATAAAAAGAATATTAATGTGCAACGTCGAATTACCAGAGGTTCTCCAACTGCAACTTGTCCAACAACAGCTTCCTTTGTCATGACCGCTATAATCCTTTTGTCCAACTCGGTTAAGTCATTAATTTTGGAATTGATTCCAGTTCTTTCCAAAGCATTTCGGAAGTCCTGCGATTTTTGCTTGGTCTTACTCCTGCTTATGAAGGAAATATGTGATGAAACAATTTTTTTAATTACATATATAGACCACCTCATCACCATCTTTCAATGCTCCACCCATTGAATTTAAAGTAACAGCCAGGGAGCTCCATTGCTCGCTAAGGCTTTTTACCCCAGAAGCATTCAAAAATCTGTTGAATAAAAATTCACAAAAATCCAATTCGCCTTTTAAATTACTCATTTCACTATACCTGTCGTGGGCAAACTCTCGGTGCTCCTCTAAATATTGGATCAAATAAATTTTCTGCTCCTTAGTTATTCTTTTATTATTTTTGTTATTATATAACAATTTGTTATATTATAAATTTTTTCTTAAATATAAATAAATCAATAACACTATAATTACTATCACTCTTATAATATTAATAACATTTTTTTAACGTTTTCTGCAAATTTAGCCAACACAATTTTGTTTGACGCTAAAATTTTCCAAAATGGTCTCCAAAATTCGAGCTTCTTTGAACTCGGAATCTCAATTTCAGCTAAAATTTCGGTTTTAGGAGAAAATAACTGTCAAACAATTTCCGTTAAGTTATCGTTCAGTTTTGTACATTTTTAGCTTTAGCGAAGCAAAATTGGAGATTCCAAACATTTAGAATCGCAATCGTAGCTTAATTTCGCAAAAATTTTTTTAGTTATTTAGCGATGAAGATTAAGCACTAGAGAATCTTAGAATCCGGCTGCAGGTAATATATAATAACACAAAAAATTTAGAAGAGTGGGAAGCATAATTTGCTGCATTGAAGAATAGTTACGATAGTTATCTGGTATACACAGTGTTCGGGGAAGAACTAATAAAGAACATAAAGGACGAGAACGAAAACCTAAGAGAATTATTGAAGGAAAATTGGATTAACCGAGAACACCTTAAATAAAACATTAGAACAGAGATTTGCAAAAAATCGAGGGAAGACTGTATTTGCTTAGATAAAGCAAACAAAAGAATACAGGAATTAAAAGAACAGAATAGACTTTTAACCCAGGAAATGGAATTAGCTCAGCAGCAGACGCTCTATCATAAAGAAGCCACTCCTTCTACAGTCGGACAGACAGATTACAGTTCACTTTCATTTCCTAAATTTAAACAACTAGGGACAGATCAATCTAAAATGGGCACTAAAGAAATAGCGAAGAGGTGACAGTTAGCAGATTAGTGCCATTGTTCTCGGGAGAACCTTCACTTGATTTCCGTATTGAGGTATACAAATTTATAGCATTATGTGATCTAGCACAAAGAAACATTACACCAACCGAAACAAAAGATTTCAAAAAATGTATTAAGCCAACGCTGCATGGAATGCATATAGCCTTTTACGGTCAAAAAAGTTTACAACCATTGAGTAATTTTGTGACAAAATAAAGAGCAATTACCTATGATACAAGTCATTGGATAGTCACCATTACACCCTACATGTTCAGTACGTAATTTCCCAGAAATTAAATTCAGAAAACCAGAAAAAATTAGGAACGTCTCGAGAGGACCACAGGATAGAATAGTTTGTTCATTCTGCAACAAAAAAGGGCATACGCGGGAAAACTGTTTAAGCCGAAAGAACACACTATATTGTCAAAAATGTTTCAAATATGGACATGAGGCAAATTGGAGGTGTGAATAAAATAACAAACAGGAAAATCGGACAA
The DNA here is from genome assembly GCA_949629155.1 of Myopa testacea. Lineage (NCBI taxonomy): Eukaryota > Metazoa > Arthropoda > Insecta > Diptera > Conopidae > Myopa > Myopa testacea. The sequence continues at coordinate 30,305,644 of OX451347.1, forward strand.
CGAACACCACGATAGAACCGTTGAATACTTACCGCATCCCTGGGAACCGGAAAGCTGAAATGGAACTACGCCAGCAGAGATGGCAACCAAAACCTCAATCTCCTTTTAAATTAGGTACCTACATATGTCAAACACTTTTTGAGAAAATTAATTCCAAACTTCAAATTTTAAAAAAAAATTTGGAAAAAAATTTGTTATAGCCATTTTTTTAAAAATTATGTATGCTGTAATCAATTCTAAAGAAAATGCTTCAAACCGGAAGGATCTATGTTTTGTAGTTTCCGAGAAACGTGAAAATTACGAAGCAAACATTCCTTCCAAATACCAATTGTTTGGCTACTTGTATTTTATTATTGGTGCAAAACTGTGGAAAAAGATTGCTCTGCGGAAGGAGTTTAGTTCGTAATTTTCACCTTTCTCGGAAACTACAAAACAAAATCCTTCTGGTTTGACGTCCTTCCTCTAGAATTGATAAGAGAATTTTATGGTCGGAAAAAAATTGATGCTTAATACCGTAATTTAAAAAAAAATGCGACCAAACATTTTTTTTCGGAATTTTTATTCCAAATTTTAATTTTGGCATTAATTTAAAAGGGATATGAAGAAGCGGATATTTGGCTTTAAAAATCAGCAAGCAAAAGTTATCTAGATCTAACCATTACTTTTTAATATTATTTTTTCCGATGTTAAGTCGGATTTTTCGGCCACGTATTGATTTAACAGTACACACAGTGTCACTTGAAAAAGGTTTGCCAGGCGACGGAATAATTGGCGGGATAGTTAAAATAAAAATAAAAACAAAACTTGACACAATAATAGTCCACAAAATTCATATATCTTCAGGAGTGTACCTCTATCTGGGAGAGACATTAGTGAAGGTGACAAGCAACATAGTAAATGTACCAATCCTAAATGCAACGGATGGAGATTAGTGATTTCCACAAATACAAGCTAAGACACGTTTCAAGCAGCGGATGAAGATTTCATTCTCAGTGAAAACTGTGAACTGAATTTTAGTAATTTCCACGAATACAAGCTAAGTGACGTTTCAAGCAATTCAAGGACCACGATCAACAGTATACGGAATGAGAGGAAAGAGAATTCATAACAAAACTATGTGAAAGATATAATGATATTTTTCTTTTAGAGGGTGAACAGTTGCCGTACAGACATTTATTAAAACACAAAATTCCGACAAAGGTGAATCATCCACCGATTAATCAAAAACAATACCGTCTTCCGGGTACACATAAGGAAGAGGTTAATAAACAAATTGATAAATTGTTAAATGACGATATAATATCTCCAAGCGAATCCCCGTGGAACTCTCCATTACTACTAGTTCGAAATTACTAGAACATTGAAATTACTTGCAAGTTTTGTAAATGCAATTTCCACAAAAAGTGTGTAAACATTGATGATAATTCTTATGAAGTATAAAGTGTCAAGGTGTTGTAAGGAATAAAAAAATCCAGTCCTTACCACACCGTTGCAACCCTGCAAAGTCGGAGTTGTGACGACACAGCCCTGAACCTCTGTCGCCACAGGCTGAGGCGCATGGGAAGGACGAGAGATAGTAAGAGAGTTGCCGTGGGCGCAGAATTGCGTGTGCTACTGGACACGGTCCAATAGAGCAGCCTCGCACCACAACCAAACCTGCCAAAGTCCTTTTCATAGCCATAGCCGTCTCATACAACCCCCTTACCCATTCATTAAGTATTTGTATTTCGAATAAGAATAAACGGCACATTAGTCTGATAAAACAAAAAAAAGGTTTTCTAGATGGACACAGTTTGCGAATGAGGGACACATTAAAGTTTGAGGTAGCGGCAACTCTAGTGACGGCTGCATCAGGGCCTGGAAATGTCCCGTTAACCTTGAATAAAAGGCTGCCGAATAGAATGTAGTGTACCACACAAGTCACCACGACCGCTTCATAAGCGACAGTCAAATTGACCCACGATAGGGTACACGCAGCGCATAAAAATTGCAGCGCTTGCGTTTCCTGTAGGAGCGTTGACCGCGCTAAGTTCAGCTGCGCGTGCATTGACTACTTCTTTTCTCTGCCGACGTCTTCTGTCGAGACTGCGACAGAAATAGTGCAGTCAACAATTATTCACAATAATTTATAAACAATGTATTATTGATTGGATCAGCAGAATCCGCTGACCAATCACAAAGTAATTTTAAGAAATATGTTTATATTAGTTTTAAGTCCGCCCATCAAAATCGGCTATAAAAGGGCAAGAATTTCCACAATAAAATCAGAATCTTATCAGAGCCTAAAACCGGCAGTCTTCTAATTTTCTCAAGCCCTGGCAGATAATCTGCCGGCTTTATCAATCATACAAATAGCATTCTAAGCTGAGGCCCATGGCATACTCTGCCGGCCAAGCCTATGAATCTATAATAATATAGAATATAAACCAGCATAATTTTTGAAGTCAGGACCAGAGGTCCTTCAACATATTACATGGCGATCCTGCATAATACGATCCTGTGAACTTCGATCCTGCATAATACGATCCTGTGAACTTCGATCCTGCATACCACGATCCTGCGAACTTCGATCCTGCATATATGACCTGCATTCTCAAAAACATAAACAAACATCAAGAATCACTAGTACCAAAGTAGTCAACATGTCGCAGCTACCAAAATCTGGAACGCGTGTCATCGCCAACTGGGATATTCCAATTGCTGCTCTCATGGACATAAAAAAGCAACCCAAGTTTATTACTGGAAGAATGACGTTAGCTCTCACACTTTGCTCGATGGTCTTCATGCGTCTCGCTTGGAAAGTAACACCACGCAACATGCTGCTACTAGCCTGCCACATGACGAACTCCACTTAGCCCAAGGAAATAATATACTACGATTTAAACACTGACTGTTAATTGTAAAACAATTTCTTTAAGGATTAAGATTTGAAATGAATATGAAATAATTTAAATTAAATAGTGCTAACTAAAAATTAAAATACACAAAGCACTCAAATTATGGGTATGAATATAGTGTAGCTTTTAAAGCCCCTTACGTTACGTTAATTTAAAAAAAAACAAGCTAAAAGATGGGAGTAGTACAAACGAAACCAGTCTACAATGAGCAGACAAATACATATACAATGAATAACATGTATACACAGGAGAGCATTATAATAATTTTCTGCCTGATAATTATAATTTTAGCTATAGTAATATTTATAGCATGTAGAATTAATAAATATTATAAAAATTATATACATAGACATATAAACAGAGTTAATGTTGTATAATTAACCAAAATTTTTCCTAATAATAATTTTAGTTAGCAAGTCAATTTTATTTTCTAAAATTACATAATTAAAAGAATAAAAGAATTATTAAAAGAATAAGTCTCAATAAATGGAAGAATTACTCAATATTGCATCCAAATTTCTTACAAATTTAAAAAAGAACCCCGACAGATTAAAGTCGAGTGAACATTTTAATAAAAAGAAATTAGAATTTGAAGAATTGAAGAAAACATATTACGAAATCTTAAAAACTGAAGAAGATCATGAGAAACTCAAAGAAGATATAATAAAATTTAAAACTATAGTTCAATCCATTCACGAAATTTTGTTACAGAAAAAAATAAAAATGAGTACTTTCAACATTGATACGGCAATAAAAGCCATTCCAAATTTTACAGGTTCATTTAAAGAACTTGAATCATTTTTAAAAATCACAGAGCTGATTTATAATTCTTTAGAAACCACTGAAAAACCGAAATTAATAGAATTCGTATATTATGTAAAACTATCGTTAAATGTACGAACGGCTATATGCGGCATAACAATACCAACTACTTACAAAGAACTCGAAAAAACACTAACTACCAGATATAAGAACAATACAACAGTTTCGCAAATACATACTACTCTGGGTGGTATAAGACAGAACAATAAGACAGTGCAACAGTACAAAGAACAGATTTTAACAATAATTAGCGACCTAAACAGACTTCAAATAACCGATCTAGGAGAAAACGCTAGTAGTGCACAGAAAGACGTAATAACAAAAATAAACGACACTTATGCGCTCACTGTGTTTAAAAACGGTCTAAACGAAAATTTAAAATCAACAATATTTGCGGCACAAACAAAAACATTTAATGATGCAATAAACCTTGCTTTAGAAATAGAGATAAACCAAAATCAGGTGCCCAAATAACGTATATAAACAAAAATAGAAATAACTACAGATCTAACGACACACAAAGAAATTCGAACAACTTCTACAACAACAACAACACTAACAACCGACAAAATTCATACAATAAATTTAATAATAACAACATGAATTATAGGAACACTTCTTTTAACAACAACAACCGCTCAAATAACTCTAACAACAATTATACACAGAACGCAAACACCAGATACAGTAATAACACGACACCAAACAGAAACAACAACAACAACAACAACAACAATAACAGAAAGAACAACAACAACAATACTACATATCAACAACAGCAATACAGAAATAACACTAACAATAGAGTTTACACATTGAATGCTCAGGAAAACGAGCTGGGCTCGGAGGGCAATTAAATTCACCCTCCGGAAAGCCAAAAACAATTACAAACTTTTACAATATTTCCAAGAATGCTACAAACTTTGTTGAATTGCATGATAATAAAAAACTTAAATTTTTGATAGATACTGGATCAGATGTATCTTTAATAAAAACTAATAATGATGTAAAGTATAATACTTATAGAACTTACGATACTTGTAAATTAAGAGGTATAACTAATGAAGTTATAGAACCACTAGGATTAATAAATTTAAATATAAAGTTAGATAATGAAAATATTAATCATAAATTCTTAGTAGTAGATGAACATTTTCCTATATTAACAGATGGAATTATCGGGAGAGATTTATTAAGGAAATATTTTTGTAAAATAGATTACGAAACCTTAACTATTACATTTAGTTTTAATGAAAACGATATAATTTTACCATTACATTTAAACACATCGATAGAAATTGTTCTACCATCAAGATGTGAGCTCATTGTACCAATCAATACAAATTTTAAAGAAGATAGAATAATATGGAATAAAGAAACATTAAAAGCAATGATTCCTAAAGAAAATGATAAAAATATAAAAAGAACGTTAATCGTCACAAGGGGTATGAGGAATAAGAAAAATGATGAAACTGATGTTACAACAAACCTATCGGAGCCTGATCAACTCTATACATGGGACTGTACATCATTGTCAGATATAAAAAATGTAAAGAAGTTAAAATTTATAGTAAATAGGTATGGTGATAATTTGACGAATCCAGATTCGCATTCAGAGAAACCTACCAGTTTGTGCACAAACAGAAAAGAAATATTTACAGAAAACGATATCATAAATGTAAATGTAAAAGTAAAGACTAATGATAATCCAACGAAATTCGTTTCGACTCTGGAGAAGTTATCTTTACACATGAATAAAATTAATATCAAAGAGCTAGCATTGAGTGAAAAAGATGAAATATTTACAATTGTTAACAAAGAAGAATTTAAGAAGTTATATAATGTGTTGCAATATAAAAATAAAAATCGCGCGTATTTGAAGATTTTAATATATAAACCCCCAGAAAAAATTGATGACGATATAATAAAATACCAATTAATAGATGAATACCATAATTCACCTATAGGAGGACACTTAGGAATTAGGAAAACAATAGTAAAATTAAAACAATGGTACATTTGGAAAACATGAGCAAAATGATTAAACAATTTATATCGAAATGTGAAAAATGTAAAATTAATAAGCAAACCATACATATAAAAGAAAGAATGGTACAAACTGATACACCTAATAACAGTTTTGAAATTATATCTATAGACACCGTAGGTCCTCTAAGAATTTCAAATAATTTTAGATATATTTTAACAATTCAATGCGAATTGACAAAATTTGTAGTAGCACATCCAATAGAATCTAAAGACGCAACTACAGTTGCAAAGACATTAGTAGAACAATTCATTCTCAAGTATGGAAATTTTAAAACATTAAAATCAGATAAAGGAACTGAATTTACTAACACACTACTAAAAGAAATATGCGAATTACTAAAAATTCGACAAATTTTTTCTACACCATATCATCATGAAACATTAGGTTCAATAGAACGAAACCATAGGGTACTGAACGAATACTTACTAGCATTTGCAAAAGAAGATGACTGGGACAAATGGGTACCGTACTATGTATTTGCGTACAATACCACACCACACGTTCATACAAATTATTCACCATATGAATTAATTTTTGGAAAATTACCTTCAATGCCTGATGATATATTAAATAATAATACAATTTCTTATAACCTATATAATTATGTTAACGAATTAAAAGCTAGACTAAGTTTATCTTTAAGAAATGCAAAAGCTAATCTAACAAAATCTAAAGAAATACGTGTAAATAACCAAAACAATTGTAATAATTCTAATTTTAAGATAGGTGATAAAGTATTAGTAAGAAATATAAATAGAAAAAAACATCAAAAACCATATCACGGTCCTTACACTATAATATGTAAAAATGGAGTAAACTCGACAATAATGGTTAACGGTATGAGAAAAGAATTTCATAACAATTTATTGAAAAAGTTCTAATAAAAATATATATTTCTTCAAAATATATATTTTTCTTGAAAGGGTGAGGGTGTAGTGTACCACACAAGTCACCACGACCGCTTCATAAGCGACAGTCAAATTGACCCACGATAGGGTACACGCAGCGCATAAAAATTGCAGCGCTTGCGTTTCCTGTAGGAGCGTTGACCGCGCTAAGTTCAGCTGCGCGTGCATTGACTACTTCTTTTCTCTGCCGACGTCTTCTGTCGAGACTGCGACAGAAATAGTGCAGTCAACAATTATTCACAATAATTTATAAACAATGTATTATTGATTGGATCAGCAGAATCCGCTGACCAATCACAAAGTAATTTTAAGAAATATGTTTATATTAGTTTTAAGTCCGCCCATCAAAATCGGCTATAAAAGGGCAAGAATTTCCACAATAAAATCAGAATCTTATCAGAGTCTAAAACCGGCAGTCTTCTAATTTTCTCAAGCCCTGGCAGATAATCTGCCGGCTTTATCAATCATACAAATAGCATTCTAAGCTGAGGCCCATGGCATACTCTGCCGGCAAGCCTATGAATCTATAATAATATAGAATATAAACCAGCATAATTTTTGAAGTCAGGACCAGAGGTCCTTCAACATATTACAAGAAGAATCGTTCTTCAGTTGTTATTAAGGTCAACCAGTGAAAGTGGAGAGTTGAAAGTGCAAAGTAAAATAAATAAAACAAAAGAAAGGACAACTAGATTCGAAATCACAAACATAGCGATAGATAAATTAGCAGCATCACCTAGAACAACATCACCACAGCCTACGGTTATCTACAGGTGAGCGTATTCTGAGTAAGGTTTTTTTTCTTGTGGATTTAGGTTTGGGTCACAGGGTGAGTAATGTGCGTACTCGTGGGAATCTCTGCCTTGTTAATTACGCGATCGAAATAGTCGTGATCCGGTTATTCAAAGTGGTTACTTCGCGGAAATTGTACAAATCTTCGATTCCTACCAACTTTCTTTTGTATCTCGTAAACTACAGAAGTTTGAATCTTCGATTTCGGGTAAGCTCAGTGCAAAGCCCGAACGCTTTTAAGGCTGACGGCTACCCATTCGTGCCGCGATCGAAACTGTCGTGATCCGGTTATTCAAAGTGCTTACTTCGCGGAAATCATACAAATCTTCGATTCCTACCAAATTTCTTTTGTATCTCTGACGGTTAAGGTAAGGAACGAATGCGGTAAGGCTGACGGCTACGCATTCGTGCCGCGATCGAAGTCTTCGTGATCCGGTTATTCAAAGTGGTTATTCCGCGGAAAATATTAAATCTTCGATTTCTACTAAATTTCTTTGTATCTTGTAAACTACGAAAAGTTTCACAACCGTCGATTTCTGGTAAACTCAGTGCTAGCCCGAAAGCTTTTAAGGCTGACGGCTACGCATTCGGGTCGCGATCGAAATCTTCGGGTTACCCTAACCGGTACGCCCATCCAACGGCTGAAAACACGCTGGCTGAGGATTTGGGCGAGCCGAGCTAACGTATCTTCAAGACCAACGACCACGAGGACCCCGACGCTGAGAGGACAAATCTCCTGCCGACGAGGCACTCCCACATCCGGACAGACGCATAACTAGGATAATATATTTTCATATACATATATAGACTAGGATAATATATTGTAACATACATTTAATAAATGTATACAAATAAATTGAGCCGAAAACGGTTACAAATAAAAAAATTCGAGTCTTCTTTGTCGCGGGAAAATTTTGTGTACGAACTCTGGCAACCGACTAGCTATCCCAGCAGAAAGGTTCATCACATGGCGCCCGAGCAGGGACTCTAAAGCAAAGGAAACGCAGCAACGATCATGGTACAGGCGTTTTGTCCCGGATTTTGCTAACATTGTCCGACCACTGACGACATTATTTGCCAAGGAAAAACGGTTCCGCTGGGAGGCAGAACAAGAGCAGGCATTCGACACCCTCAAGAAGAAGTTGACAGAAGCCCCGGTACCAGTTGACGAGTGCCCCGTCGGGGAATACGGAAGATGCGACCCTACCTAGAAGGCTACCACTTCATAGTTCTCACGGACCATTTCTCACTGAAGTGGCTGAATTCCATCGAGAACCCGTCTGGCCGCATCGCGCGCTGGGCTTTAGAATTACAGCAGTTTAACTTCGAGGTTAGGTACCGAAGGGGTAAATGGAACGTTGTTGCGGACACCCTTTCTCGACAACCACTGGATACCCTCCAGCTGACCACTTTGAGTTAGCGCCAGTGCAAGTAGTACCAGAAGAAAATGCGCGCGATCACGACCAACCCAGAAGGGCACCCGGACTTTGCGGTCGTCGAGGGACAACTGTACAAACATGGCCCCCGTGATGACGTCGGAGGTGAAGCGACCACCTGGAAGTTGTGCGTGCCTATCGATCTTCGGGCCCAAATTTTACCGGAGAACCACGACGACCCTTGCGCCGGCCACCTTGGGATCCGGAAAACTATTCTCCGAATTGCGCAACGCTACTACTAGCCGGGTCTCACCCGCGACGTGAAGGAGCTGCGACTCCTGCCAACGGTACAAATCCTTCCAAGAGCAGAAGACCGGATACATGCTCACCCAGATAAGCGACGAGCCCTGGGCAATCATCTGCGCCGATTTCATCGGTCCTCTTCCACGTTCGACACACGGCAACACGGTAGCCGTTATGCAAATAAATGTCCAACGAAAACACAGAAAGCAACGAACAGTCTGTTGTTGGCGTCTATGCCACTTGTTGCGAAAAGAGAAGAAGCAACCGAATGGTTAATCGACTCAGGTGCATCAACTCAGTTCTCAAATGAGTTCTAACAATTTGAGCGAATTACGAGAACCGAAATCCAAAGAGATAATTGTCGGAAATAGTGGACGACTCGCTGTGAAATGTGCAGATAAGGTTGCCAATATTGAAGTAAACCGAATAGTAAACATAGTAAACAGTGACCGTGACAGATTTTTTATGTATACCGAACATATGTATGTACTAATTTAATGTGCAGTCAAATGACAAAAAATGGAAAAACACTTGCGTTCGATAGTAAAAATTGTCGCATTTTCGATGAAGATGCCAAATTGGTGGCCTCAGCGCCACATGTCGACGATTTATATCGACTAAATTGCGCGACGTAAAGAAGCGCAATAGCATTAACTGCGACGGATCAAACTTTGAAGCGTATTAAATCATCAGCAGAAGGTGTCGATTTCCCAAATGTTAAACTTGTTCAGTGTATTGTTTGCGTAATCATCATATCAAATATCAAACCTTTTTTATTAGTGCCCTATACCGTGAAATAATATATCGAAAAATGCCTATACGAAGACGTTCAAACATTGGTTGTAGTAACCGACAAACTCGCAATAGGCAACAATTAAGAAAGAATTTAACACCACAACAACAAGAAGCGGCAAGGGAGGATACACGAGTGCGCATTGCAACCACCCGTGCATTAGAAAGTGACGCACACAGAATTGAACGACTTGCACTAATGAGAATTATAACTCAAACATCACGCAATTACGGATTCAGACAGAAATGTGGTGCAATTGAATAGTCGAGTACGCATTCAAACAACAAGAGCACTAACACTGTCATCATTCAATCGCATCGCATTCGAATATGATCTAGACAGCGAATATTGTGCATATTCGAAAATGTCAATATTAAATTAAATCAAAACCAGAAAGAGTGTTAACTTCGGCCTGGCCGAAGTTCATATACCCTACACACTTGTACTTAGAAACGAGGCGTGGCTATGGTCTAATTTTTTTCGTTTCAATCTCAAATAACCAGTGATGAAAGACAACATTCGCGCCAAATTTGATGAAAATATCTCTATTCGTTCTCCTGTAATCGAATTTTATTTAATTAGTGGGCGGACCACGCCCATTTTGGTAGTCTGTTTTGGTCAAAGACAGTTGATTTGTGAATAAAATTTCAACCTCAAATTCATTCTACAAGCTGATAAATTGTGCTATAAGCATGAATTAATTTATATTTACTATAAAAAGTAGGCGTGGCAATGGTCCGATTTTGCCCATTTTCAATACGAATGAGTTTCTGATGATAGACAACATTCGCGCCAAATTTGATGAAAATATCTCTATTCGTTCTCCTGTAAACGAGTTTTTTTAATTAGTGGGCGGACCACGCCCATTTTTGGTGATCTGTTTTGGTCAGAGACAGTGGAATTCTGGACAAAATTTCAACCCCAAATTCGTTCTACAAGCTGAGAAATTGAGCTATAAGCATGGAAGAATTTATATTCAGTATAAAAAGTAGGCGTGGTAATGGTCCGATTTTGCCCATTTTCAATACCGATGAGTTTCTAATGATAGACAATATTCGTGCCAAGTTTGATGAAGATATCTCTATTCGTTCTTCTGTAATCGTGATTTCCACAGACGGACAGACGGACGGACATAGCTAAATTGACTCAGGAGGTCACGCTGATCAAGAATATACATATATACTTTTATATGTGCCTTACAAACGGAAGCAGTAGGTGAATATACCCTATTCACTTTGTGTGTAGGGTATAACTATTTTGGAGAAAAATAAGGAAATTTAATAGCTGTTTTCAAATTACTTCCTTCGCCGCCAATATCATTACTAATACGGATGGATAAAGCACTTTTAATTCAACATTCAAAATAGCAGGTCTATCACAAAATTGGTGATAGATCTCAAAAAATCTTTATATCCTCTACCCACGAAATTACCAAATTTTTACAAATATATGTACTTTATGGGAGATGAAGAACAGCAGTCCAACAGAACGTGCTATCGTAGCCGATTTAGAAACTTTTTTGGCAGAAAAAAAGAACCTTATCCGATTGTTGAGGCAAATTTCCAATCAATTACAAAATGATAATTATATGGTCCTTATTAAAGCCGATAAAGTACCTATTGGTGAACATCCGCGGCGTTGTTAATGCTCCAACATTGAAGTAGGTATAGTAATGGTTGGCAATACATTCGAACAACGTGATCATGCGCCGCAACAACACCACACAAGTCATTGCAGATACACATCGTTCTTACAACGCACTACAGTATTCTTGCACTTTTCGGGAAGGCGAGGATGGCTACCGTATAAACATCAAACAAAGGAATCCTGCAACAGATGAAGGAACGAATAAAAAAGTAAGTGCCATGAATTTCTATGCACACAGGCTTATCATTCGGGCCAATGTAGACAATCAATCACCACCACCACCAATTTATTGTCGATATGTTCGTTAAAATTGAAAGTGAACGTCTTCGATATATTCGATTCAATCAAGCAAAATTAAGGTTTGAAGAATACATCCATGGAAATGTAAACCCTAATGAAATTGGTCAAATGTGCATCCTACCTTCGTCATACACTGGAAGTCCTCGGCATATGAAGGAATATATTCAAGATGCAATTGCCTACATACGTGCATACGAAAGATGTAACCCTCATTGGGAGGAAATCAAAAAATATTTATTGCCAGGCCAATAATGATCGACATGCCATAACGACGCGTGTTTTCAAACAAAAACTAAAATCTTTAATGGATTTTATAGTAAAACAACACTTGGTGACCGCGATGCTGGGTGTATTCAATTGAATGGCATAAACATGGATTGCCACATGCCCATATCTTAATTTGGTTGATCAACAAAATTAGACCAGAAGAAATCGATCAGATTATATCAGCAAAAATCCCAGATGAAACAGATCCAGAATTGCTCCAGATTGTAACGACAAACATGATACATGGTCCATGTGGTACCATCAACCTCAATTCACCGTTTATGGATAATGGTAAATGCACTAAACGCTTTCCCCAGGACTTATTATCGGATACTATTACAGGAATTGATGGATATCCACTATATCGTCGCCGATCTACTGAAAATGGTGGTCATTCCTTTGTAATAAACTCAAACAATAACCAGAACGGAATTGAAATATTAGGTCATTAAGTATGAAATGGCCGATTTTGAAACGAAAGTTTAGTTTATTTGATCTCCAATAAGAAACAATATGATTAATCAAAATATACGCCTAAGCTATCGATGGTGTTTTACCATTTTAACGGTAAATTTTTCATGACTGCAGCGAAGAAGTCCGCGGTCTTCTTCAATCCAACCATTGTGCCGAACGTTTTCGACTGTCGAATAAGATCCATTTTTCATCATCCGTTACAATGCGGATTTTATACTGTGACAGTAAAGAAAGGCAAGCTTCGAAACGAATTCTTTTTTGAAATTGTTTCACTCATACGGAACCAATCGATCCAGCTTTTTGACCTAATTTGAGACATATCTGCTTCCACTACAGCTTTCAGGTTATCATTAACCAACTTACTCGCCGGTCTTCCACGTGGTTCATTTGTAAGGCTAGCATGGTTAGCTGCACATTCCCCAAACACTTTATTGTTGTTTCAAGCTGCCTGCGATGCATTGCTTCCGCGACGAAACTCATATTAGAAAACTACCTGCATTTTTTACCTTTCCATTGTCTTATGAAATATCAGAAGATTCAAAAAGGAACTACGATTTGCACTCTGAGTTTGAAAGAGTAATGATACACCTTCATGATAAGAAAAAACATAAAAATCGTTATAGTCAAGTGTCAGAGATATCAGCTCTCAAACTCAGCTCTTATGAAAATCGGACATTTCATACTTAATGACTTTTCATTCACAAAAGACAATGCAGTTAGTCGAGCAGAAACACCACCAAGAACAACGTTAAAGGAATTTTTTAATTATGCCAACTACAAGATGATTTTGGACGTTTCGCAAAAATCATACTTGATTCAGACTTACCAACTTATTTTACATGGGATACATCTGAAAAAACTTGGGAACCCCGTGAAAGAGGTAAAGCCCTCACCGAATATCCAGGCATTTTTTCTACGAATACATTAGGCAGGCTATACACTGTTCAGACAACGTGAATGCTTCTACTTACGATTGCCATTAATTAATGTTCCAGGAGCAACATCATTTGAATATTTAAAAACAATCAATGGTCAAACATATGCCACAAATCAAGATGCATGTCGCGTATTACAATTATTAGAAGGAAATTCTCAGTGGGATTCGAATCTTGCCGATGCTGTTCTTGGTTCTGCTCCTCATCAAATTCGTGAGTTATTTGCAATTATATTGATAACATGCTTTCCAAATAACCCAAACGAATTATGGGAGAAGTTTAAAGACGCCATGTGTGAGGATATTCTACATGTACAAGGTATTACGTTGTTACAATTCATGGAAATGCATTTTTATACACCAGCAATGTATAATGAAGCATTAATAAAATTGGAAGGCTTATGCCTGATTATATCAAATTAATTACTCATTACATTGGGATTATCATCACCCAATCGTCCGGCAAGTGATTTATTTAATTTACATTTACAACGAGAACAATCATACACATATACAAATCATACACAAACACATTGTTTAGATGAAGAATATGGAATACGGATTCAATTAGTCTCCTTCAAAATCTTTGTTGAAAATTCTTTATTAGGATAACGAAAATATGTTTGCGAGTAACAGGTCAAAAAATCAAACGTCCATTCACGACGATCGTTGTACCAAAACTTAAAGCTAACAAAGTTGAAAAGAAACTGAAGAGAACAGTCAAAGAAAATGCCATGGGCGCGACCACACTCGGCTCTGCCGAGCAACGGCCACACCGGCAGCCCCACAAGGCGGTTGGCATAAACATCCCGCCCGCCTTGCAGGACTGCAAATGTTATTTAAAATAAAATAAAAAATCCCACTACTTGGGGTAGCTGCCGGAGACCATCCAGCCCAGCACCGTGTTTACTGCTATCGGCTGTCCAGGAAGCGACGGGAACACTCCAGGGCGGATAAGGCGAGCATGGACGTCCGCTCCCATGATTAAGTCGACGGCGGAACAAATGTAAAACTCCGGGTCTGCTAGCCGCATGTTGCTGAAGACCTCTCTGACTCTGGCATCCACCGTCTCGTTGGGGGTGACAGCAGGAACCACAGCAGCCACACTTGCGCGAAACTCAATCGTATCCGATCCACGTTCCTGGTGCAGTGTGAGCACCACCGTCAGGATCTCCTGAACTCGGGTCACGGCCAGGCCCCACTTTTCAACTAGGGCCGGCGAAGCCACTGACATGGGGACGCACGCATTCACCAGCGCCCGTGCGTGCCGAATTCGACCGTGCACCATGAACCGGCCCCAAATGGTGGGCAGGATGGCAATATGCCGCGCTAAGGTGACGGTTTGTGGCCCGTCACGAGCCTCCCTCGGCGGCGAAAACCGGCTGGCACTCCTGCTCACGGTGGTTGGGACCCTCGGAGACTCGGCGCGTCGGCTCTGCGTCGTTCGCCGATGGTGTGGATGGATGGTGGTGGCGTGAGAGGTCGCCCTCTCTGTGCGACCTGGCTAAACAATTGAAGCAGCAGAGGCTGCGCTGGACGATCTCACGCCGCTCACTCACCGACTTGTCCCGGAATAGGAAGCACTTGCGGAGCCCGTGGTCCCTTCCGCAACAAGGACAGTCGCGATATCGAGAGCTCGTCGCAGCGCGGCTCGCATTCCGTCTGAGGGTGGCACGGAGGTCCCCCGCTAGACGCTCCCGGCGCCCCGCATGCTGGGCAGTTGACGAATGGGTGCGCTCGCGGCGACTGGGTGGCTGGACAGTCGCTGGTGGAGTGCGCTCACGGCGACTGGGTGGCTGGACCGGCGTCGGTGGAGTGCGCTCACGGCGACTGGGTGGCTGGACAGGCGTCGGTGGAGTGCGCTCACGGCGACTGGGTGGTTGGACCGGCGTTGGTGGACTGCGCTCACGGCGACTGAGTGGCCGTTGGACCGTTGACGAGGTGATGCGTTCGTGACGACTGGGTGACCGGTTGGCATGTGTTTGCAGTATCGCTAACGACATCTCGCGCAGAGACAACTGGTCTAGCGGCCCGGGTCTGGGCGTGGTCCAATCTGGCACCACCGAGGATCGCTGGGTTGTTGCTCGAGCGTGGCCGTAGGTCCTGTAAAGGAGCTGCTTCCGTTGCAACTCTTCGTCTTCCGAGTCGTCGCTATCGAATGACATTCTAGAAATAAGAGAGCGCAGATAAGGAGAGAATAGTCATAAAGGCAAAAGTACAAGTTTTGTGATTGGACGAGTAATGTAGCCGCGTTCCGTTTTAAGGTCGGCTACCCGAACTCGGTTGTCGTCCCCAAAATATGCACGGGAAATCCGACCTAGCCGCCAGGTATTGGGCGGCAGATTGTCGTCGCGTACAACCACTAAGTCATCAACCTTGAGATTTGCTTGTGCTGATTGCCATTTATGGCGCTTACACGATTCCTTCAGATATTCCGCCTTCCAACGTCGACAGAACTGTTGATGCAACGCTTTCACCCGCGACCATCGATTGATTACAGATAGCGGGTGGTCCGTGATCTCTGGTTCAGCTGGAGCCATGAGTGGGGCGCCAATGAGGAAGTGTCCCGGGGTTAGGGCTTGGAAATCCGATGGGTTTTCGGATGCTGGGCTCAGGGGCCTCGAGTTGAGACAAGCTTCGATTCGGCAGAGTAGCGTCGCGAACTCTGCAAACGTATATTTGACGCCGACGGCTGTTTTGCGTAAATGATTCTTGAAGCTCTTTACGCCTGCTTCCCAGAGTCCTCCCATGTGCGGAGCACCGGCTGGGATGAAATGCCACGAGACTGCCTGGTAAGAAAATTTATTAGTAATGGTGTTGCGTGAAGATAACAAAAACCTTTGAAACTCTTGCTTGAGTTGTCTGGAGGCTCCAACGAAGTTTGTCCCGTTGTCTGAGTATATGTCCGCCGGACAGCCTCTTCGCGCTACAAATCGCGAGAACGCTGCCACGAATGCTGCTGTTGACAATTCCGTGGTGGGTTCCACGTGAATCGCCTTGGTCGCAAAGCAGACAAACAGACATACGTACCCTTTGGAGACTCTGCTACCTCGACCTGAGAAACTTTTTAAGTCGGCCCGTTTGACTTCGTTGGCAAAAATCGACCCCTGTCGTGGCAAAGGGTCGAGTCAGTGTTGTTCGTGCGGCGGGTAGCGCGGCCATTAGTTGTGTTAGTCGTTTTTTCCGGTCCATGAGACAGGGTTTGCAGCTATGAAGAGTAGTCTTGATTAGATTCTTCACTCGGGGGATCCAGTATTGAATCCGTATCAGGCGCAGTACCAGCTGATTACCTCCATGTAAAGAAATCTCATGAGTAAATTTAACAAGAAGTTTAGTGTAATGACCATGGTAGGGTAAGATGATCGGGTGCCTTTCGTTGAACGGCAGGTCTGGACAGGATGACAACCGCCCGCCAACGCGCAACGTGCCATCCGAATGCAAGAAAGGGTTGAGTGGAAGTAATGAGCTTTTAATATCAATTACTTCTTTGATCTTGAGGCCGTGATATTCATTTGGAAAATGAACCTTTTGGCTAAGGACTTCTAAGCGAGTTCGTACGTCAGCAATCTCGCGAGATGAGATTTGCTGAGACATTTGAACGAAGGTTCGCTTATGCTGGGGATGAGTGTGACAGAAGAAGCGAAATACGTAAGAAAGAACTCGTAGAGCTCTTGGTAAAGAGGAGAATCTTTCGAGGGGGTCCTCGTACTGGGAGAAGTACGTGTAAAACACTTTGAGCGGTTTTTCTCGACCGTAGTTTCCAAAGCTTCGATAGATTCGAAATGGGGCCACTGATCGCTACTCATTTGTAGCCACGATGGCCCGGTCCACCACAAAGAGCTATCAGCAAGGTCGCAGGGAGATACACCTCGACTAGCCATGTCAGCTGGGTTGTCAAGCGAGTTTACATGAAACCATTGAGTATGATCTACCTTCTCGGTGATTTTTGCACCCCGATTGGCGACAAACGTTGTCCAGGTACAAGGCGCCTTTCTCAGCCAGGCCAGTACGATAGTGGAATCCGTCCAACAGAAGAGCTGATGATTTTTAGTATGAAGATTGGGTAGAAGCGAGTCTATCATGTCGGCTAATAGCGCAGCTCCACAGAGCTCAAGCCGTGGTAGCGAGACCGTTTTTATGGGAGCAACTCGAGTTTTCGAGTACATTAAAAACACGTTGACCTGCTTTTCCATTATCACTTTTACATAGATTACACCGGCATAAGCCTTCTGTGACGCATCGCAGAATGCATGAAATTCAATGTTGCAATCAGGGTTAAAGTGAATCCAGCGGGGAATGCGGATTCTTTCGATGTGGTTGTAATTCCTCAGAATGTTTAACCATTTATTGAGAACACTGAGAGGTGCAGCTTCGTCCCAAGCGATCTTTTCCAACCAAATATCTTGCATCAACATTTTTGCTGACACCACGACAGGCGATAACCAGCCTGCTGGATCGAAAAGTTTAGCGATTGTGGAAAGAATTTCACGCTTTGAGTAGGTGAGTTTAAGTTCAACTGGCTCAGTGTGAAAATAAAAATAGTCACCTTTCGCATTCCAGCGAACCCCCATTTTTGCCGTGCTCTGATCATCGAGTTCAAGAAATTCCTCACACAGCAAATGTGGCTTAGGCACGTTGCCCAAAATAGCCTTGATGTTAGCGGTCCACTTGCGTAAGCCAAACCCGGCAGATTCCAGAGCCGTTATGAGTTCATCGCGAGCGTTGACAGCTGTGGAGATGTCATGAGCTCCTGCGAGAACATCATCAACATACATAAAATGTTGCAGAATCTCTGATGCTCGAGGAAGTCTTGCCTCTACGTCTTTGGCTAATTGCAACAAAGTTCGAATGGCGAGAAATGGAGCGCAATTCACTCCGAAAGTGACTGTTTTTAGCTCGTAGTCCCGAATCTCCTTATGCTCGGGATCTCTAAATAGGATCCGCTGGTATTTCGTCTGGTCAGGGTTAACCAGTATTTGCCGGTACATCTTCTCGATGTCACCGTTGAACACGTACTTAAAAAACCGCCAACGCAAGATCAAAAACGTTAAGTCATTCTGCAGGATAGGGCCGGAATGTAGCACGTCATTCAAGCTAAGTCCATTTGATGTTGGACACGATGCATTGAATACCACCCTTCGTTGTTTTGCTCGCTAATTTGATCACCGCATGGTGGGGTAAATAATAATTATGTTGGAGGTGTCTCTGAGGAGGTGGGGTGCATCTTTTCATGTGGCCCAACTCGAGATACTCATTGATGACGGAGTCATAGTGCTGTTTGAGTTGAGGGGTCTTACTGAGCCTTTCCTCAGACTTAAGAAATTGCTTCATCGCTATCTGACGGGAGAAACCTAGCGAGGTCTCAATGGGAAAACTGCTTTTAAAAGGTAGGCTTACAATGTACCGACCGCTTGTATCTCTTTTGGTAGTTTTCGCGAAATTTTCCTCACAGAATTTTTCAGAGGGGGATACAAACTGCTTCCTTGGAAGTTCCTCCACCTCCCAAAAACGTTCGAACTGTCGTTCGAGCGATATTTCATTGAAGAAAGCAACTCTTTTGGTTGACACCGACGGAATCATTGTTGAAGAAATTGGGCCGGTGAGTATCCATCCGAATACTGTTTGTTGGGCGATTAATGAACCAAGCACATTTTTTCGGACGCTTCCCAGTATAATGGATGGGTATAGATCAGCGCCAATGAGCATATCGATCTGGTCGCTCTTATAGAAGTTGCGGTCGGCCAATTTGATGGTTGGCAAATCCTTGAGTAGGGATTTATCGAGTGAAAAATTGGGTAGGTTACCCGTGAGGTGTGAGAGCACCAATGCTGTAGCATGCACTCGAAATTTAGGGTCATGCGGAGAGCTGAGTATGAACTCGCATGATTTTGTCACCCTTGCGGCGACTGTCTCGTTGAGACCAGACACTTGTGCATTCACAAACTGCAATGGTATCCCCAGACGCGTTTGAATTCGCTCAGAAATAAAGGAGATTTCTGAACCGGGATCTATTAACGCTCTGACGGTATATTTAATCTCGTGAAAACAAATATTTACCATTGCCGTTCCTAATAGCATCTTTTTGGGGCTTGTGGCAAAACACACTTGATGCCTTTCTGTTTGAGGAGGGCTAGTGGACTGTATGGAGGTAGACGGTGACTGATCTGACGGCTTGAAGTGACTTGGGAGCGAGCTTTTTGGATTGGGGTTGTAACTCGGAGAGGTAACCGCCTTCTCGCGATGTAACAGGGTGTGGTGCCGACTTTGGCACGTGGCACAGTTGTACTTACTTATACACTCCTTTACCGAATGAGACCTCGATAAACAGTTGAAGCAAATACCTTTCTTCTGTACCAAGTCAATTCTTTGCTGGATTGACATCTTTAGAAACCTCGGACAGGACCGTAAACCATGTTGTTGCTGAGGGCACACAACACAATTTCGATGGGACACGTTGAGTTGAAACGTGTTAACACGTTTAGCGGACAAGCGTTGATTTGAGTGACTTGATTGGGTCGGATTAGACGTAGGCCTGCCTTTGAGATCGTGTACGCTTTCCAAGGTTTGGAAGCGGCTTGTGAGGAATGAGTCTAGCTCGCTCCACGAAGAAATCGAGAATTTGTCCTTGATGGACTGCTCCCACAGAGATAGAGTGGCGTCTGGAAGCTTTGTCGAGCACAAGTACACGATGATAGCATCCCAACTTGATGTGTCAATCCCCTGGGATTCAAAAGCGGACAGAGCATTATTAATGTCGCGTTGGAGTTCCTTAATTTCACTTCCCGACTCTTTGGTAATGTTGGGTAAATGAAAAAGGGCCCTCAACTGCGAATTGACGAGTACACGCTTGTTCTCGTATCGGTCAGTGAGATTTTTCCACGCTTGAGCAAACCCTTCGTGCGTGAGCGGTGACTTCTGCATGATATCTTTTGCTTCGCCCTTGGTCTTTTTATTTAAGTGGAAAAGTTTTTCCACAGGAGAAATACGCGGGTTATGGATGTAGATTGCCGTAAACATGTCGCGAAATGATGGCCAAAGCAGATAATCGCCATGAAAAATCTCCGCGTCGCACGGCGGAAGACTTATATTGTACCCGGAGGGCGGCTGCTCCACCTGAGTGCCGTGGGTTTCGCATTCTTGTGGTGTTTGGGTCAAATTGTATTTCAGTTCTCCGATTGCGCCCGCACATCGTACGAACACCGAATAGCATTGACGGTATTTCGCTTTAAGCACGTCAAGATGTTCACCAGCTTCAGAAGTCTGTTCTTTGGCTAGAAGAGACTCATATGCGCCTTTGATGAGAGTCCACTGGGACTTTAATTCATCGGCTTGAACCTCCAGAGTGAAAACTGAGTGATCTTTTCGCGGTATGCCAGCGAATTCCGCCTCGAATTCGGTTAACCCATCGGCCAGGCGTATGAAGGTGTTGAGCTGAGTCATATTGCAGTCGGACGGACTCTTCGGTGGCGTCTTTTTCGTTGGAGACTTTTTCGGCATGAGAACCCGACGAACGTGTGCTTTGCACGGTGACGAGAAACGCACATGGAGACTTCAGATCTTTCCAGAGAAAAACGCACTTAACGCACGCGAGATACTGTGCAACAAACTGAAACGTTAACGCACGAACCACCTCGATTGAGTCGCAAAAAGGTTAAAATCGAAAAGTTTATAACTGGTAAACCGCACGAGATACTGTGCAAAAAACTGAATAGTTAACGCACGAACCACCTCGATTGAGTCGAAAAAAAAAGTTAAAACCGAAAAGTTTATAACTGGTACACCGCACGAGATACTGCGTAAGAAACGGAAACGTAGGTGCGCGAACCGCCTCGATTGGGTAGAGAAAGTTAAAACCGAAAAGTTTATAACTGCTAAACCACACGAGATACTGCGCAAGAAACGGAAACGTAGGCGCGCGAACCACCTCGATTGAGTAGAAAAGTTAAAACCGAAAAGTTTATAACTGCTAAACCACGCGAGATACAGCGCAAGAAACGAAAACGTAGGCGCGCGAACCACTTCGACTGATTTGTAAAAGTTAAAACCGAAAAGTTTGTAACTACTAAACCACGCGAGATACTGCGCAAGAAACGAAAACGTAGGCGCGCGAACCACCTCGACTGATTTGTAAAAGTTAAAACCGAAAAGTTTATAACTACTAAACCACGCGAGATACTGCGCAAGAAACGAAAACGTTACACCACGCGAGCTGCCTTGCCAACACTGGCTTCTCGATGAGAATTACCACGAGGTGCGCGAGGAGCGCCTCGATTGAGTTGCAGAGGAAAACACACGAAATGGTGCGCAAGAAACAGAAACGTTAACACAACGCGAGATGCCTTGCAAACACCCGGCTTCTCGATGAGAATTACCACGAGGTGCGCGAGGAGCGCCTCGATTGAGTTGCAGAGGAAAACACGAAATGGTCAGGAAGACACAGGAATTTGTGTGCACTCCAATTACTCACTGTCGCACTTGAGTAATACAATCAAGTACAATACAATATTCTATCTGATTATTTGAGAAATGTATTTGAGTATTTGAGAAACTTACAGAAATCCGTAATAATCCGGGTAATCCGGCTCCGTAGGACCAAATGTTTAGATGAAGAATACGGAATACGGATTCAATTAGTCTCCTTCAAAATCTTTGTTGAAAATTCTTTATTAGGATAACGAAAATATGTTTGCGAGTAACAGGTCAAAAAATCAATCGTCCATTCACGACGATCGTTGTACCAAAACTTAAAGCTAACAAAGTTGAAAAGAAACTGAAGAGAACAGTCAAAGAAAATGCCATGGGCGCGACCACACTCGGCTCTGCCGAGCGACGGCCACACCGGCAGCCCCACAAGGCGGTCGGCATAAACACACATGAACCACAATTATTGGCACAACAAAAATTAATTTTTGATTAATGATTGTGGTCACTGCGGATTCTTCTTTTTGGATGCTCCAGGTAGCACTGGCAAAACATTTTTGATTTTTCTCATCTTGGCCAAAATACGTTCTCAAGGCGAAGCACAGCTCATTCCGCACTTAACTTGCCGTTAAATATACAGACAAATGAAAATGCAGTATGCAATATTAAATCGCATTCAGGTATGGCTAATGTGCTTAAAATATGCCAAATTATAATGTGGGATGAATGTACAATGGCACATAAACATTCATTAGGAGCTTTAAATCATACGTTGAAAGATTTGAAAGGCGTAGACAGACTTTTTGGCGGTACTCTCATTTTGTTATTAGGAGATTTTCGCAAGCACTTCCGGCTATTGCACGTTCCACCTATGCAGATAAAATAAATGCCTGTTTCAAAGGTTCATCACTGTGAGCAATGTCCACAAATTGAAGTTAACAACAAATCTAGAGACACATTAATTCAAAATGTGTTTCCAAACATTCGAGATAATATCAACAATCATCGATGGCTGAGCGAAAGGGCAATTTTAGCAGCAAAAAACAATCAAATCTCAATGTCAGTCGATGCAAGTCTGCGGTTTGGATTTGGAAAATTCATGCTTCGCTTCATGCCAGAGTTGATTTGTTTGTATACGCCGAAAATGGAGAAACAAAAAATATTGTCCACACGTTGCAATACACTTTACAATAAATTATTATTTACTAATATTTAGGTTCGAGAGAGAATGTCAGTGTGAGCAGACGTGTTTTTGGCGCTCGCAATTAACTTTTATTGATTTGATGATCTAAGACTTCTGGCTTCTGATCATTTTTGCATTTTTGTCATTGAAACTGTGTTTTTGAATAATAATTTCATAATTAATTGTTTGTTAGTGAGTTCAATATGTCAAATAATGTAAAAATTACTCGAAGTGCTGGACGAAAAGTGTTGACTCCTTCAACTCCTCTTTGCACGAAACCGTTATATGTTGATGAATCATCCTCGGCTTCTACATTAGTGCTCTCGAATTCTAAGTTGGTTTCTAAGCTAAATTGTTTCAAGGAGAGCATTGTCGAGCAAATGACCTGCGCACTAGTTGCATCTGAGGAGAGAGTGCTGCAGAGGATTGGTGAAGTGTCGGCTGAGCTGACGAATATTAAATCTGCTTTAAGAAACGTTATAGAAAGAGTGGCTGTAGTTGAAGGATCTTGTGCTGAGATGTCTACATTAAAAGAGCAATTCGATGATTTTAAGAGTAAGTTTGCGACTGACAGTGTAAGCGAAAACTCTCCTGTACCTGCGCTAAATGTTGAAATCATTGATTTAAAATCGAAGATGGAGAAGTTTGAGAGTGATTGTGTCTCAGCAGATGTCTTAATTTTAATGGGATACCTTTTATACCTGGTGAAAATCTCTCTGACATTTTTGGAAAAATTAGCAAACCTGTAAAAATGGATAGTTTAGTTCTTCGGAAGATATTTCGTGTTAAGACTAAATTAAATAACAATGACTTCTTCAAGGCTATTGCTGTTTTTCGAAAGAAGAATAAACGCCAATTAATACTTAATGATGTTGGATTAAGCGGTGACCAAAACATCTACCTGCACGAAGGTCTAACAAAAGCAAATCGTGAAGTACTACAGTATGCCAACATGAAGAGCAGAGAGAAATTACTTGTTTCTGTGTTTACTTTACGTGGGCGAGTATTTACCAGAGCTTCAGCTGATAATGAGGCAAAGGTGGTTAGTGACATGATGAGGGTTGATCGCGTCGTAGGAAGCTAATATTTATGTGAATTATGTGTATTTACAAATGTTTACTATTTTTAGGTTGTTTATACTCCTGTTTAGGAATACTTATTAACATATTACTACTCTTTTCAACTTTAATACTAATTTTCACCTTTCCTATGAATGCTATTTGCTTACTATGTTTCTCTCCAATATTTTCTCTTTTTGAACACCTGTTGAATTATTTTGATGCTATATACTTGCTTGTATCTGAGGCTGGCTTTATTTTTTCTGATGTTGTCTCATGATGGCGATAATGTTGATGGTGCTATTGATTGTTACAAAGCCTTGGAGAATGTTTTATGCAAACAATCGTGTGGTTTAAATGTTATACATTTTAATGCAAGAAGCTTGAATGGTTTGAAATTGGACTATGCTAGATATATTTTTGAGGGTTCGCCTGTGGATGTTGTTTGTGCCTCGGAAACGTGGTTCAAAAGTGAGGCGTCTGATTTGTTGTATTATTTTTATGGCTATAAGCTTTACCGCAATGACAGATGTGGTAAAAGGGGTGGTGGGGTTACCATTTACTGTAAGCGTACTCTCAACTCTAAACTTATTGATAAAGGAAATAGCTCTTGTGAGTTCCTAAATGTAGCAATATATGATAATAGTATAAAAATTCTTGTCTCGTGTGTTTATAATCCTCGGCGAAGTCAAAGTGTAGAACCGTTTTTTACTGACCTCTCTGGTAAACTTATTGACTATGATTATCTTGTTGTATGTGGTGATGTTAACGTTAATTTGCTAGCCAGTGAATCTATAACTGAAAATTTTTTGTATTATGTCTCAATGTGTGGCTTACTATCATCAACTCTGACATACCAACTCGGTATGCACCTGCTTGTGAACCTAGCTTACTTGACGTTGCTCTTATATCTGATAGTTCTCTTCTTTTACATTAGGACCAATTGACCTTCATATCTGATCACCATCTTTTATTTTTTAGTCTTAATATATCTTTATGCAGAAATCAAGTACATATATAATTTTTCTTATTTTGATTTCAATGCAATTAATTATGAGTCCTTATATGGGGAATTATCAGCAATATGTTGGAATGACGTCTGGTCTGGTTCTGGTAACAAAATTTAATACTACTTTTCTCAATCATCTTCCACTGCGATCAGTTCGAGTATTAAACAGAGGATGCCCTTGGTTTACTGATAGTGTCCTAGTGGCCATAAAAAAAAGGAATAAACTTCATTCTAAATGGAAAAAAGTAGGGCAGCTCAGGCGTGGGAGGAATATAGAAGTGCTCGCAACACAGCAACAATGTTATTAAGAAATGAAAAAAAAGAAGTATTTTAGCTCAAAGCTTAATCACAACTTGAGCTCTAAGCAGGTATGGAAAAATATAAAGAAGCTAAGAATTGTAGACAAAGTCGAAGAGGAATGCGATTTGGATCCGGATGTACTCAATGATATATTTTTGGCTAATGTTAGCTATAGTCCCTATAGTGGTATTCTTGATAGAAGTGAATTATCTGCAACGTCAGGTATATCATCCATTTCTCCGTTCGTATTTTCTTTTGTTAATGAAAGTGATGTAGCTAAAAATGTATGGGGGTTGAATAAATGAATATGTAAATGGGGGTTGATGGATTATCTATTAGGTTTGTTAAGGTAGTGTTACCGTATAATATAGCTCCACTAACTCATATCATCAATCATTGCCTGGCATGCTCGAGATTTCCTAGTCTGTGGAAAACAGCCACAATAATCCCTATTGCTAAATCCGCATCTCCGTTTCACCCTACTGACTTTAGGCCTATATGTATTCTGCCTGCTTTGGGAAAAATCCTTGAAAGGATCATGTATTTACAAATATCTACTTATTTGAATTTGAAAAGATTGTTATCTCCACTGCAATCGGGCTTCCGAACTGGCCACAGTTGTGCGACCGCTCTTTTGAAAATTACTGATGATGTTAGAATATTTTATGATCAATATGATCTGACACTACTTTGCCTAATTGATTTTTCTAAGGCTTTTGACTCTGTAGATCATACATAGCTGTGTAAAAAGCTAAGTAGTTATTTTTATTTTAATAGTAGTGCAGTTAATTTGCTTTGGGGTTACCTCGAAGGAAGAATGCAGCGTGTGAAGATTGGAAGCAAACTGTCCGCATTTAAATTAGCCACCAAAGGAGTACCTCAAGGGTAAATTTTTGGTCCTCTACTGTTTTCAATGTTTATTAACGACGTCTTCTCAGTTTGTAAGCATGCCTCTATACATGCTTACGCTGATGATATTCAGATCTATTTATCCAGACCTATTAGTCTTGTTGAAGAATTGTGTTGTAGGCTCAATTGCGATTTGTCCTCACTTAACACTTGGGCTGCTTCCAATCTGCTACGTATTAATCCTTCCAAATCAAAAGTACTTCCTATTATAAGAAGGAATTCTTGTTTTGATGACATCCCGCCTTTGATCATTGTCACTAATCAGTTGGAGTTTGTAAGCAAGGTAAAAAATCTTGGATTCATACTCAACTCCAAATTTACGTGTACGGACCATATTAATGCTACAGATGGGAAAATCTATGGTATCTTACGGTGCTTGCGGTCGTCTGCCAACTAAACTCCTCTTGGGACCAGACGCAGACTCGTCAAACAGTTGATTATGCCTCATATAACGTTTCTGGGTATTGTGTACAGCCATCTCGATTAACAATCTCAGCATAAGCTTCTTGTAGCATTTAACAATGCTGCTAGGTATGTTTATGCTGTCCGCCGTTTCGAGCATATATCGCTTGTAAGCAAAGGGTTCTAGGGTGTGGATTAGCGGAATATCAAAATATACAAAAATTTATATTTTTACATAAGCTTGTCCGTACCCAGAACCCGAGTACTTATATGTGAAGCTTAGACATCTTCGGTCTGCAAGAATCTTAAGTTTTATTGTGCCGAGGTACAATTTTCTCAATAGTTGCAGGTTCTTTTTCATTAGCACCATCAGACTCTGGAATTCGCTACCGTTGCATTTGCGACGGATTTCGTTCACCGCAGGTTTCAAGGAAGCAATTGTTGTGTTTTTTTCTAATATTTAAATATGTGTTCAAATCTATATTCCGGTCTTCTTTTTCTTTTATAAATTTCCAACTACATTATTTTGCTAAACTTTTCTCACTTTTCTTTTTTCTTTCAACCCCCCTAGACTCTATCCTGTCTTAAGTTTTTAAGTTTAATCGCGAAAAATGTTACCTGTTTATATTAGCGAGTTTAATGTATATTCATTGTTATTCTTAGTTTTAAGTAGAGTATTGTTCTGATTATGTGTTATTTTTGTTTTTTATTATTTAAATTTTTTTTCTTGTTTGTATTATATTTCGTGGTGCACTATAAGACTCATGTCTTAGTGTGCAATTAAAAATTTAATAAACTAAAACTAAGATCAGACTAACATTGTATTATGTGAAACAAAATTGAATTTATTAACTCAAAAATAAAATTTGTATTTAAAATAACATAACGAATTTCATTTCATACTTATTAAAAAAATTCCTAGCGTAATTGAAATACATTTCAAAACAAATCTTGAAATAAACTAATTATTGTAGGCGGAACAACGTTTGCCGGATTAGCTAGTAATATAAAACTGATTTAAATAAATAATCTAATTCAGTTCAACTTGTTTGGGATTTATTTATTGTATTATGTATTTTTTTAGAATTAATTACAGAATTTTCCACTTTGAAGAAAATTTATGCTTATTAACCTAATTTTTTTTTAAAAATGGCTATAAAAAATTTTTTTCCTACTACGGTCCGGACGGAAACTCATTTCTCCCAGATATGTACTTTTTGCTGTTACAGCAGATCATGATTTGCAGATGTTCGTTATATTTGCTTTTCGTATTCTCGTTTCTTTTGATTCTACCTTCAAAAATTTCTTGCTTCATTCATAAATGAACCCGTATATTTTGTTTTTTCCGAATTTTGTGATTGCCAATTTCAGATAAATAATAAATTGCTAGGTCAAAGTTTTTCGATGCCTGAAGAAGCGTTTGATGCGTTAAAATCACATGTTTTGGAGGTACCTCAATCGGAGTGGAAAAAGTGCTTCGAAAATTGGTTTATTTATTTTAGAAGCAATAGCCATGTCCGATTATAAATATTTGTTTTTATTTTTCTATGTCAAAACCTCGTATTCAAAAAGTATTACCAACTTTGGGATTTGTACGAGTGCATAATTCCCCACACGACGACGTAGCTGTTGCTACTAAGCTCACAAGACCACTCAATTGAGTGATGTGAATGAACAGTTATTATTTCACTAACAGACCACATTTCACTCATCTTTCCATACACTTTGTCAACTACCGTACAAAAAGTAGTAAATTTTATATATGAATATTTATATTTTTATTTTCTCCTAAAACGCATGCTCCGTTGTTTTTGTTTGCACCAAAACTATGTTTCACCGTTTACCATTAGATTTCACGGGATTTTTCAACTTATCTCCCTAGCACTTTACGCTATCCCTTTCACATTTTTTCTAAAATTTCCCTTTGCGGTGGTAAAAGAAGTGAAGTGTGACTTCGGCAGAACACGTTAAATCACTGCTTTCGTTAAACTGAAAGCGATTATACAATCTCAACCGCTTGGACGTACACGAGTTTGAGGACGTGCATAATTTTTTGTAGTGCGACAGTGAGCAACTTTAAAACCTTTTTTGAGGAGGCCTCAAGAGTGTTAATAAGGGTTAGGTGTTATTAATTAAGTGCCGCGTTAGGCCGTGGTTACGCTACCGTGCATGTACGGTTGGAATTTGACTCTAATTTTTGTAATCGGCCCTCGTTTTTCTTTTTTCAAAAAATATATATTTTGTTCACCTTCAATAGAAACCCGTCTAATACACAAATGAGGAAAAGTATTATTTAAGCTATACTTGCGATGCGATGGAAGATCAAGAGTTTATATTAATTAAAATGTGTTTAACATATACATATAAAGGCGTAATATTTTGGAACAATAATCAGAGGAATATATGTAATTGATAAATTTATCCATTCCATTTTTCCACTCCACTCCATTTTTCGATACTTTTGTGAATATTAAGACTAAGCAAAACCATTCACAACGCTCGGTCTACTTGGTATAAGCTAGACCGAGTTTTCAAACTCGGTGTGAGAGCGTGATGTTGAGAGAGAAAAAAAATCCAATCTCATTTTTATACACATAACAAAAACATAAAAGTTCTACTTGCCGAGCATGCACGGTAGCGTACCCACGACCTTATAAGGTTATAAAAATATATTTTTAACGTATTATTTTTACCTTGAATAATCTTTTTTACACAGTATCAGTCCACGTCTGGTGAAACAACTTGATCCTATATCAGCAAGCATAGTTCCACAGCAATGGCATTTGAGACAGGAATTGTGCCAGAAACGGTCTAAGGCGTGCAAAAGGAATCGATCTCCAATTTGTTCTGAAAGAGGATAAAATGTTTTTATAAGTTGTTTTGGCTATATGTATGAATGTATTAGCTGACTTTTCTTATATATATTGAGAAGCTAAAACATTAATCTGTCCTATAAGATAATAATTTATAATTATTTCACAAAGAAATTTCAAACATAAATATTATACATTAAGTTTTTTAGAAGTTTTAAATATGGTATTAAACTAAGAATAAAAAGGCCGTATTATAGCACTGAGTGGAGAAAACTACTCAAATAAAACAATTTCTCAAATAATTGTGTGCAACGAAAGCACAGTGCGCATTTTTTTTTTTTTAATTCAAGTAACCGGAAGCATACAGAGGAAAAACGGAAGTGGGAGACCAAGAATCACTACACCGCTGGAAGATCGATCGTTGGAACGAATGTGCCTTCGAAATCGGTTCCAGACTGCTAGGGACCTAAGGAGAGACCTTAGGGAAAGCTGGGAATGCAAATCAGCAGAAGAACTGTCTCCAGACGCCTAACGAATATGGGTCTTCCAGCTCGCCAACCAGCCAAAAAGCCGATTTTAACAGTGGCTATGAAGAAAAAACGGTTAGAATGGGCCAAGGAGCATAAAAAATGGATAGCTTCTGACTGGAGAAATGTCATATTTTCTGATGAATCCAAGTTCAGTTTGATTGGGCCCGATGGAAAAGCCACAGTTCGAAGGAGGTCGAAGGAACGATATTCCGATGAGTACATTCTTCAAACAGTCAAGCATTCACCTTATGTTTTGGTATAGCGATGCATAACATATTATGGAGTTGCACAAATTTTATTGCTGTAGGTTGCGTGAATGCAGAAAAGTATAAAAATGTTATCAAAAAAGGCGTGGTGCCATGTTGAAAATACACTTTTTCAAGACGCTAGTGCACCTTGCCACCGAGCTCGCCCTGTAAGTAAACCTTTAGGTTTTACTTAAAAATGCATTCATTGTGTATTCATAGGTAACACAATTAAAAGAAAATCTGGGGATATTATCGGTGTCCTGGGCAAGAAATAGTCCAGACCTTAACATCATTTGAAAATTATGCAGCGAAAAATCCAAGAAATGTCTCCGAAATCTATCGAGGAGTTAAAAATTATTATAAATGTGTAACCGTTTTTTTTAATATTCTAGTATTACTTTTTTTTTTTCTTTCGGGGTAAAATTCATAAGAAGCCAGTTGTTTTGTACTCACGCGTAAGAAGGAGGAAGGAGAAAAAGAGAAAAAAAAAATCTGTCTTACAAAAGGGAAGCGACAATTAGCCGAAGAAGAAATAGGTTTGTTGGCTCTTTCTTTCCATAAGGAGTATCACTTGGCAACGAGGTGATCACAGTTCCCTAGTTGTTTTTTTTTTACTCTTTCTTCTTTTTTTGGCTATTCCGACGTGCGAGGCCGAGAGTGCAGTTTTGTCGCGTGCCGATGGCGGCTTAATTTGAAGAAAATAGGGAATGTGTAAAAACTTGAATTCTGATCGCGTAAGAGGATGGACGCACTCTCGGAAGAATTTTGTTTGAACCGCGGAAGAGACTGTACCATAAGTTTATTTTGGTTAACAGATTTGGAAATTGTGAGCAACCAGTAAAGAGACTTGAAGAAAAAAAAAATCTTTAAAAGTAGAAATCTTTAAACTTGTAATTGGAACTAGAACTTGTAATTGCATATTATAAAAAAATATGCCAGTAAAAGAATTGAGAAAAGAAAAAAAAAATTAAAGAAACAAAGAATAAATTCATGAAAATCTACAAAAAAAAAAGGTGTCCATCAAAACCCTCCAATATTAAATGTTCAGTGATCGCGAATTGAGTGTCAATCGGATGTATTTTCTTAAATTAAATAACGCAAAACTATAGATCAAAAATAACATTATTGCAAAAAATACATGCGACTACAATAGTTCAGAGACAAAATAAAATACGAAAAAAAAAAGATGTAAAAACTGTAAGTAATGCGTAAATGCTACAAACTACAACTACACAAACTCAATAGCGGCTTCAGATGAACGCGCTTCTGTTTATTCTTTTTTTATTGTAATGTAAACTTTTTATTTTACATACATACCATTTATATATTATTTGATGTATAAATAAAAGCACAAAAACAAAACCAAGTAAAGTGCACAAACTAAACACATAGCAAAAAAAAAATTCACAATAAAACAACAGAAATCAGAATTAGTGGTTTACAATTATCTAGCATGTGAAAAAAAGGTGGATTAAAATTTTAAGAAAAAAAGAAAAAAACATGTACATATGTATTCCCAAATTCTACCGAAAATGCACTAAAATTAATGACGAAATGATTCTTCATTGGAAAAAAAAAACGAGATAGAAACCAACAGAGAGAGAGAAAAGCAAACATTTTGGATAAAGTTAGTTCGATTGGACTGGAAACAAATCACGTATTTATTACATGGATTAATTAGCATAGTTTACTTTAAAGAAACGATTTGAATCTAATTTGAGAAGGAAAACCGCAAATGAATTAATTATAATAAAAAAAAAATCCCTTTCCAGACAATGTATTAAAGTTTTATTGAATTTTCTGAAGTTACTTTTAAGCATAAGCATTTCGTATTCATGTAAATTTAGTCACTATTTCTTAGAACCTTACGAATCCTTGTACCGAAACAAATGATCTTTAATAATTCTTCTAACTTAACAATTAATTAAGTATTTCTATTCGTACTGATTATAAGATGAGATCGCTCTGTACACACTAAGAATAATCTTAAACGTTGAAACTTAACAAACGGTTTAACGAAGATAAGAAAAGAAAAAAAAAAGAAACATCTTGGAGTAATTAAACACCACCTTTCGATTTGTTGTAATTGTAACCAATATAAATGTTCATAAATTTTTCGATTTCATAAGCAAGAAAATCGTAAAGCTTTACGACTAGAAAAACCAAAATCTTCTTTTGTAGCTCACAATAAAACTCAAACCTGATATTGTTCACTAAACTACTTTATGTCAAGGTCGACCTCTAGGCGATCGAACTTCTTGTAATGCCCAGAAGAAAATTTCTTTTTGATTTGAATAAATGGTACATGAATTATATGTTGTTTTCGCGAGTGTAAACATGTACACGGTTGAATGAAGGGGTTTTGTGGGTGGATTACATGAAAGATGAGGGGATGGTAAGTAGTGCCCCGGTTTCCTTTTCTTCCTGTCTATCTATTTTTTTTCTTTTCGCATTTCCTTCGCTCTAGCTCTCCTTCTATTTATTCCATTCTATCTATATTTTCTGATAACGTTTCGGGAGACATCTTCTCTGTGATCTATAACGTCTGTATTTTCGATCTATTGCTTTTATTTTTCTTTTTCTTGAAACGGTGCACTGCTGACAACCTTGAATTGATCATGTATTCCACCCGTTTATATCCGATACGTTATACTTATATTAATTATACTATAATTCAAGTTTCTATTCATTTTTTTTAGAGGATGTAGGACCAAATGGAATTTAAAATTTTCAGGTAACAAAAGTTCCATTTCGGTTACCGATTTTATATTTAGAATTGAAACGTTGAAATCTCGTCAGAATTTGAGATGGCAGCACATCTGTGCAAACTTCCATTTACTCTTGACTGACAAGGCGGATGAGTGGTTTTGGAGATTTTTGCGAACAAATAATCTGCCGACTTTGAATGATTTGAAGCTAGCGTTAATGAAAGAATTTCGGCCCTTAGATTGTGATTTTGTAATATTGAAAACAATGATGGACTGCAAGCAGGCGACTGAATGTTTTGATGACTTTTTAAACAAAATTGTGACTTTAAACGGGCAGATGGAAAATCCATTGGACGATATCCGACTAATTGAAATCATTAAGCCAAACTACCGTATTTGGCAGCTCATATTCGCAGCGGATATTCGGACAATACATGCTCTTCGCGATAATTGCCGCTCCGCGGAGCAACAGCTTTTGGCCCGCCAGCAGGGGAAACGATACAGGTACATGAATTTTCTCTATGCGAAGAAGGGGAAGGGTTATCTGTAAATGAGGTTCACCACGTTAAATCGGGTCAAGGCCAATTGGTTTGTTGGAATTGCGATGGCAAAGGTCATTCATTTCGCGAATGCGAGAGCACGGTTAGGAAATTGTTTTGTTATAAATGTGGCCAGAAAAATGTAGTTTCTCCTTCTTGCACAAACTGCCGAAAGAAAAATAATTTAAACTGGCGAACGAACAGCCTAATCCCGGAACAGGACTGTTCAATACAGAATCCGGAAAAATAGCTTTGCTTTCATCACCAGTTGAACAAAAAGCTCTTACGAAAATCGAAGACCGTAAACTTTTCAAATACGTTTCTAAAACTAAAAATAACATACAATGCTTGACTCTAGAAGACAGACAGAATAATTATAAACCCGAATGTGACAAAATTTTTCCAAAGCGGAAACCTTCAGTCCGGTCCTGCTAAAGGAATAGAAAGAACGAGAGAGTTACACAAAAAATTGCACAGGCATCATAAGGAGATAGCGACGATTGTACTTAACACTTCCGGCAATAGCGAGGACGACTCTCGACCATTTCAGACGGTAAAACTTTTTGGGAAAAATTTAGAAGGATTGATGGATTCCGGGGAAAACATAAGTTGTTTGGGAAAGGGTGCAATCGACTTTTTAAATTCCGAAAACATACCATTTCACAGATTTGTGGCTAAAGTGAAATGTGCGAATGGTGGTCTACAGGAAATAGTTGGTTGTGTCACTGCTCCGATTACGTTTTTAGGAAAAACCAAAAATATACTTTTATATATAATTCCCGGGTTGGTCCAGAGATTGTATTTAGGTATGAATTTCTGGGACGCATTCGATTTGAAAATTGCTAGGTTAGATGAAGTAACATTTAAAGAGGATCCTGAAAGGCACCTATTGAACATTAAACAGAAAGAACTTCTACAAAAAACTATTGACAAATTTCCTTCTTCTAAAGTGCTCGGTTTAGGTAAAACGGACTTGCTAGAACATCATATAGACGTACAAGGTGCTTCTCCAATTAAAAGACGGTTTTACCCGGTGTCGCCGCCAGTTGAGAAAATTATTCACCAAGAAATTGATCGAATGTTAGCGCTCGACGTGATTGAGCTTAGCAATAGTCCCTGGTGTAGCGCGATGAGTTTAATTCGGAAGAGGGAAAAGAATCGACTGTGCTTAGATGCGCGAAATGTAAACAAGGTTACAAAAAAATGTGCATACCCTATTCCTCCAGTCGATAGGTTATTGTCTCGGTTGCCAGACACGATTTGGATATCTGGGGTAGACATCAAAGATGCTTATTGGTAGATTCCATTGGATTACGAATCAAGGGAGATTACAGCCTTTGCTGTACCTGGAAGACCGCTTTATCAATTCAAACGGATGCCATTTGGTCTTTGTAATGCGTCGCAAACTTTTGTTAGACTTATGGACCTTATCATTCCGCAAAAATATAGAGAATGGTATTCTGTTTATATGGACGACATAATTGTATTTGCACCGAACTTTGAAGCCATGATTCATCGGTTAGACGTGCTGGCCGAATTACTTAGGAAATCTGGGCTTACAATAAACTTAGAAAAATGTTGATTTTGTTGTAAACAGATACGATATTTAGGATACATAGTAGGGGAGGGAAAATTACGAACTGATCCCGATAAGATATCAGCCATTGCAGACTACCCAATTCCGAAAAACAGTAAAGAAGTTCGACGGTTCTTAGGACTCAGCGGTTGGTACAGACGATTTATTAACAATTATTCGACACTAGCTGCGCCGCTTACTGATACTTTGTGTAAACGCAAGAAATTTCACTGGACAGAAGAAGCTGATAGTGCTCTGAATAGCCTTAATACCGCTCTGACTAGCGCGCCTGTTTTATGCCATGCGGACTATACAAGACCTTTTGTCATCCAATGTGATGCCAGCAAGTTAGGCGTGGGCAGTGTTTTATATCAGTTAGGTGACCACTCCGAAGAAAAAGTAATTGCGTATATGTCAAAAAAACTTAATGCGGCACAGCGAAATTATACTGTAACCGAATTGAAGTGTTTAGCTGCAGTTCTGAGCGTGGAGAAGTTTCGACCCTATATTGAGTTACTACCCTTTAAAGTTGTCACTGATCATTCGAGTCTAAAATGGCTAATGAATCAAAAAGATCTTAGCGGACGATTAGCCAGATGGAGTCTTAAACTTCAGAGGTTTGACTTTACGATTGAACACAGGAAGGGTGCGGAAAATGTAGTTGCTGACGCATTGTCGCGCGCTTTCCTAGAAGAAATTATTGAGCCAGGACAGTTATTCGATAATGAATCTTTTAAAACAACGGAATACCCAGATCTCGTGAAAACAATTACTGATAAGCCTTCTAAGTTCCCCGGTACAAAAGTTAAAGGAGAGATCATATATAGACAGATGACATTTGCTAAACTGACTGATGAAAGAAGTGAAAGTTGTTGGAAGATTTGGATTCCAAAACCTCTTACTGCCAAGCTAATTTCCGATGCCCACAATCCGCCGCTGTGTGCTCATGACGGGTTTTATAAAACCTTGCGTCGGTTACAGCAGTTATATTTTTGGCCAAAAATGTCGCAGCAAGTCCGAATTTTTGTAGACGCTTGTGAAGTTTGTAAGCAGTCTAAAGCGCCAACATATGTTTTAAGACCACCAATGGGTAATGCCATAATAGCAGAAAAGCCATTCCAGAGACTCTTCATTGATTTTCTCGGTCCTTACCCTAGATCTTCTCAAGGTAATAAGTTTATATTTGTTGTGGTAGATCAGTTTTCGAAATTTGTATGGTTGAAACCGCTGCGCGTGGCAACTTCGAAAAAGGTGATGGAAGTTATGGAAAAGGAGATCTTTCACATTTTCGGGGTATCGGAATTTGTTTTCTCGTACAACGGCAAGCAATTCAAATCGAAAGATTTTAAAGAATTTCTACAATCGTACGGGGTTAAACAACAATTAACAGCTGTGTACTCCCCTCAAGCGAACGCGGCTGAACGAGTAAATCGTTCTATTTTGTCTAAAATTCGGTCGTATGTCAGTCCGCATCAGAAAGATTGGGATCTCCATTTAAGTGCTATTGCTTGTTCACTGCGAACTTCTGTTCACGATTCGATAGGCATGACACCCTTTTATTTAATTTTTGGACAGAATTACGTTAGTAACGGGACACAATATGAAGTACACCGGAAATTAAATACGATTAACGAAAAGGACGCTTGCTTCATTCCAAGTGACACCGGCCGAGAGTTGCTTCGAAGCCTTGTGAGTAAAAGTCTCCAAGATACGAATAGAAAGATTTCTCATAGGTATAAATTGCGATCCAGGAACATCTCTTTTGCACCTGGCGAAATCGTTTACAAACGAAATTTCTTCCTAAGTAGCGCAGCGAATCATTTCAATGCTAAGCTAGCTCCTAAATTCGCAAAGTGCAAAGTTGTTCGACACGTCAGCGGCCCCCTTTACGAAATCTCGGATCTTAAAGACAAACCCTTAGGAACACATCATGCTAAAGATTTAGTAAAGTACAAAAGCCCGGCTTTACTCTCAGGGCATGGTCGAGCCACACGTTGCTGAATTTCTTGACATTTTGCCTGCTGATGGGATCATCGGGAAAGTGTCAAGTTTGTGTAACCGCTTTTTTTAATATTCTAGTATTACGTTTTTTTTTTTCTTTCGGGGTAAAGTTCATAAGAAGCCAGTTGTTTTGTACTCACGCGTAAGAAGGAGGAAGGAGAAAAAGAGAAAAAAAAAAATCTGTCTTACAAAAGGGAAGCGACAATTAGCCGAAGAAGAAATAGGTTTGTTGGCTCTTTCTTTCCATAAGGAGTATCACTTGGCAACGAGGTGATCACAGTTCCCTAGTTGTTTTTTTTTTACTCTTTCTTCTTTTTTTGGCTATTCCGACGTGCGAGGCCGAGAGTGCAGTTTTGTCGCGTGCCGATGGCGGCTTAATTTGAAGAAAATAGGGAATGTGTAAAAACTTGAATTCTGATCGCGTAAGAGGATGGACGCACTCTCGGAAGAATTTTGTTTGAACCGCGGAAGAGACTGTACCATAAGTTTATTTTGGTTAACAGATTTGGAAATTGTGAGCAACCAGTAAAGAGACTTGAAGAAAAAAAAAATCTTTAAAAGTAGAAATCTTTAAACTTGTAATTGGAACTAGAACTTGTAATTGCATATTATAAAAAAATATGCCAGTAAAAGAATTGAGAAAAGAAAAAAAAAATTAAAGAAACAAAGAATAAATTCATGAAAATCTACAAAAAAAAAAAGGTGTCCATCAAAACCCTCCAATATTAAATGTTCGGTGATCGCGAATTGAGTGTCAATCGGATGTATTTTCTTAAATTAAATAACGCAAAACTATAGATCAAAAATAACATTATTGCAAAAAATACATGCGAATACAATAGTTCAGAGACAAAATAAAATACGAAAAAAAAAAGATGTAAAAACTGTAAGTAATGCGTAAATGCTACAAACTACAACTACACAAACTCAATAGCGGCTTCAGATGAACGCGCTTCTGTTTATTCTTTTTTTATTGTAATGTAAACTTTTTATTTTACATACATACCATTTATATATTATTTGATGTATAAATAAAAGCACAAAAACAAAACCAAGTAAAGTGCAGAAACTAAACACATAACAAAAAAAAAAATTTCACAATAAAACAACAGAAATCAGAATTAGTGGTTTACAATTATCTAGCATGTGAAAAAAAAGGTGGATTAAAATTTTAAGAAAAAACGAAAAAAACATGTACATATGTATTCCCAAATTCTACCGAAAATGCAGTAAAATTAATGACGAAATGATTCTTCATTGGAAAAAAAAAAACGAGATAGAAACCAACAGAGAGAGAGAAAAGCAAACATTTTGGATAAAGTTAGTTCGATTGGACTGGAAACAAATCACGTCTTTATTATTTGGATTAATTAGGATAGTTTACTTTAAAGAAACTATTTGAATCTAATTTGAGGAGGAAAACCGCAAATGCTCGTCCGAAATTGGAATATTCTTAATAAGCTCTGCAGCTTCACCCCGTAAAAACGATACCAAATAATAAAATTTTTGTGTTCGTGACAGATTTGGCTTACGATCAACGGACCCGATAAAAAGATCGCGGAATGCTGCCCAATTAACGTATTACCATACTATTTAAGAATTTATAATAGTTTTTGACTATAAAATATTACAAACCGTTTTACTACACTTTACTTCGTGGCATCGCCGTGAAAAATAAATAATAAAATCTCTATGAACTATACATAATTGTTACAAAATAAAATTCAACCCAACCTTATCCACTCCTATTTATGTATTTTAAGCAATAATAATTTAAAATACACTTTATAATAGATACTAATTGATTCGTTGAAACCATGAATAGTTTGGCAGTAGTTGGCGTTGATGTTATATTTCAATTTAGCAATTTAGTCAATTTAGCAAAAAAAATATACGAGTGGCGGAAGAGCTCAAATTTTACTGGTGTTATTGTTGTTTCTTATGCTAACTCCAACAACAACAACACCTTTTGTCGCTCTCGTCTGATTTCCGAGAGTTACAGAAGATTTCGTTTAATACAAAGATAGCGGCATAAACCGGAATTAATAACATTGTAACAATTGTGTGTATATAAGTAATAGAAAAAGAGAAAACTTGCTCTATTGCACGCTACATTACTGCGAAACAATGATTAGTTCCTGATCAAATATATTTTTTTTCCGATGTTAAATCGGGTTTTTACAAATCGGCCCCTTTTCCCGCCTAAACGCGGGAAAAAAATAGCACTCTTAATAAAATGCGTAAAATTTAATACCTATAATTTAAAAGATGCAATTATTAGTTAATTATTATGCTGAAAAAACCATACTGTATCACTAATATTATGAATATTCTTGAATATGAAGAACATTTAACCATTATTAAAAATCTTTGCTTCATTCCTTTTCGTTGATACAAAATTTCACATTTTTTGCAAGTTTCATATGAATGTTATCTGTTATCCGATCAACTTCATATTTTACAGAAATTATTTCTTTATCCAATGGAACAATTTTAGGGGGCGGCATAAAAAATGCTGCAAAATATTTTCGCCTAGTATAGCTAAGGTCCACCCTAATGTACATAGACAATAAGTTAAACACTTTAAGAAAGCTAACTTGCAAAACTTATTGCCAACATTATTAAAAACGTTGTGCTACTCGTTGGAACTCTCATCTTAACTTATTTAAAATTTACAACAATTGGGTAAAAATAGCAAAAATTTTAACTGTAAACAGATTCAGAGTATCAGAAATTAATATTACGATAATTGGAGTGTTGGTTGAACTTTGTGAAAAAAATGAAAAAATTTTTAATAAAAAACTACAAGGTTCAAAATATATAACAATTAGTTTTCGTTATCCTTCAATAAATTGTCTAAGAAAAACTACTGAGGTAAATGGGCGTGATGAGGAAATAATTTAAAATTTAATATTTTAAATAAACGTGATGAAATATGGATACGCAACTAAGTACACTGCGCGTCACATGAATAGGTGCACGATTTTACAAAGCTATCTAAGCTCTCTGCGCTCAAAATAATTTGCAGAAACGATTGACTTGAGATTTTTTTTATAGATATAACCATTATAGAACAGAGTGTAAAAAGCAAAATCTTCAGAAAGTACCGTTAAGTTGAGTGCGAGCTCTTTTACGAATTACATGGAAATAATGTGAATTATTTTCGCGTCACTTGAATAGGTGCAGTTATTTTGAAGACACGTGCGGTTAATTTAAGTTGCGAAAAAGTGTATAGTAATTGTTGTTTTCACAATTTAAAAATTTTAAATTAAAAATTTTGTTGAATATGGGCCGAGGAAAAACCCTAACGATTGAAGAAAAAGCAAAAATTGATGCTTACGTGGATCTGGGTTTTCCAGGAAGAAAAATAGCAGAAAAGATCAATAGAAGTGGTAATGTTGTGTGGAACTATTTAAGGAACAAAGAGAACTATGGCCAAAACATGAAAGGAAGGCAAAACATGGTCCCAACAACTAAGGAAAGACGCCTAATTTTAAGAATTGCTTCGAATTCTTCCGATTCTGCGGCAAAAATAAGGGGAAAAAGTGGTTCAGCTGCAAGCTTTTACACCGTTAGACGAATCATTAATAAATCTAAT
Organism: Myopa testacea; assembly: GCA_949629155.1. Taxonomy (NCBI): domain Eukaryota; kingdom Metazoa; phylum Arthropoda; class Insecta; order Diptera; family Conopidae; genus Myopa; species Myopa testacea. Next base: position 30,346,502 of record OX451347.1, read on the forward strand.
CATCTAAAAAGAAAAAAACTGCAAAAAAAAAAACCACCACTGAACGATCAGCGCAAAGCGTTAAGGTTGAATTTTTGCAGGGAACACATGACTTGGAAGACTGAGTGGCAAAAAGTAGTATATTCTGATGAAAAAAGTTCCGATAGTTTTAATTATTATTTCCATGATTTGAGGAAAGAAGAAAGGTTTTTAGCGCGTCGTCACAGCCGAGAAGGTGGCGTTATGGTCTGGGGGGCCATATCTTATTATGGGGTAATAGATTTAGAATTTCAAACCGGGAAAATGACAGCAAATTCTTACAAATTAATACTGCAAGCTGCTTTTCCTAAACTCACGAACTTGTTTGGACCAATTCCATGGACTTATCAGCAGGATAATGCACTAATCCACACAGCATCGATGGTTAAAAGCTGGATTAGAGAGCAAAATGTTAGCTTACTGCCATGGCCACCATACTCGCCGGACTTGAATATTATGGAAAACGTGTGGGGATGGTTGTCTAGGAAAGTGTACGAATCTGGACGACAATTCGACGACCGAGAATCTTTAATTGCTGCAATAAAATCGGCATGGTCTGAAATATCCTTACAGTACCTAGCAAATCTGTATGAATCGCTTCCGAATAGAGTTTTTGAAATAATTTAAGCTAAAGGCGGATGTACACATTATTAAAACTATTTCCTCAATAAATACCAATGTCAAATTATTTTTTACGCTTGTGTAATTTCTTGTGTTTGCTTTAATTTTTAAGCGCACCTATTCAAGTGACGCGAATGTAATTTACATTATTTCCATGTAATTCGTAAAAGAGCTCGCACTCAACTTAACGGATCTTAAGTCGAACTCAACTTAAATCTTTCTTAAGATTTTGCTTTTTACACTCTGTTCTATAATGGTTATATCTTTAAAAAAAATCTCGACTCAATCGTTTCTGCAGATTATTTTGAACGCAGAGAGCTAGATAGATAGCTTTGTAAAATCGTGCACCTATTCATGTGACGCGCAGTGTATATGGCGTCACACAAATCACAAACAATGTAGTAGAAACACCGCATATTCCATCACATTCATCATTTGAAACAATGAAATGATCTGTTTTCCTAATTTTTCATAAGATGTAGAATTTTTTTTTCTGAATTCGATAGTACAGAAAGTGTTTCCCTCTCTCAAAGTTTGAGAAATATTCCCACTTTAGACGACAACGAATTCGAATAAAAAGTACCATAAAATGGAATATCCGCAATTGTTTCCGTTGGTATTAAAAATACTATCTATTCCCGCCAGCAATTCTGTGTCGGAAAGAGTTTTTTACTTTGCCGGCAACCTTACATCATAAAAAAGAAATCGGGTAGTTCCAAAAGCAATAGTATATTGCTTTTAAATTTGCTTTTTAAATAAATATACTTCCTGATGTATTGTGAAACGATTTTTCGTCATCCCGTGTCAAGTTTGATTTAGAGACATCATTTCACTAGCCTGTCGGAAAACTAGAACATTTTAAACAAACAAATATATTTTCATTCTACACTTTGGAAAGTAAATTGTATTTTCTTTTAAGAAGGAATAGTTCTTAATTTTTACATAATTTTATTTATAATGTGCTTTATATGGACCTTTGTAGTTCAGGTCCGATCGATGCACACCTCCTCCAAGGTAGTCCTAGCCACTTCATCCTGACCACTCACTACTAAAATAGTGAAGTTTCAAAACTTCAAAAAAATATTCATAGAATCCATACGAGCATGGCAGTTTTCAGTGATAATTGCAGACTTTTTAATAAAATAAAAAATTCGGGGCGTAGCGAACTGTGCTGGATTTGAAAAAATGTGTGGTGAATTTTTTGTGGTTCATGTCCGTGTTAAGTTCGCTACGAATTTGACTTCACGCAGTTATAAAAATTTTATTTAATTAAAATGTCACTTAATGTGAAATGAATATGAAACCTACATAATTTGTGTGTGACCTAATTTTCGTCACCTTTGCTTGCCTTGAGGTAATTTAAAACCTCAAAATAAGCGAAATCAGACGACTTTTTACCGGTCACATATAGTTTTATTTGAGTTCAATATTAGCAATTATAAGCTCGATCGTTTGGAAGTTGTAAATTACCTCGGCGTAGTTTTCGATAATAAGCAGCGTTCATACACATATTGACCATACAACTAATAGGGACAGTAGTGTATTGGGCTTTATTAAGCGTTGGCAAAAGAGTTCAACGATCCATACTAAAATGGATTCATTACTAAAATGTTATACAACGCACTTCCCTTCCCTTTTTGGAATACGCATCGTTACTTTGGTGTGCACACTTCGGCTGCTGTATCGACAAACTGGAATCAGTGCAGAAGCAGTTCTAACTTTTCTCTCTGAGAAATCTTCGGGTTTCTACGTTTCAACCATCTATGTTTCCGTCATACGAGCCTCGGCTTAAACTTCTTCTACTATTTTCTATCATGCTTTCTATCTGATTGTAATCGGGTGGATTTATAACATTTTGAAGACGACCACGAGCTCGACGATGAGAATTACTTGGTGTATCATGTTGTTAGCCACCCTTATTGCGTTGATTAGCAGTTGTCGACCTGGTCGTTGGACGTTGACAAATAGCGTTCGGATTTCTTGGAATGGCCCCCTTGATATGCAGAGCCCTATCGCCTGGGTCTTTCAAAGAATTTTGCCAACACGAGGTTCTGCACAAAGGACAGTTCCGTTTTGGTTCAACCAAGTGATTATACACTCGCGATGCAAACCGTGTTGACATGGTGTCACTGCGATATTTACATTATTCAACTCTTCGTTGAAATTATGATTTACATAAAAAGGTTGATGTCTATTTCAGAACGTTTGTGTCTTTTGGTTGTGCTTAACTTTTCACTTTAATTCAATTTAATTCAATTCACTTTAATTCATGTTAATTCGAAAAAAAACATGATCTTTGTGAGTTCATTTCATCCAATAACAAAACTTAGATATTGCGCTCCAACAAAAAATGACAGCGTGTAAAATCAGCTATAATAACTTCCTCAAATATTTGTGCATACCGTGATACTTATAAATACATATTTATAATAACACTTATATATACATCATGTTGAGCTAGAAATTCATTTAGTTTATATTTACTAATTCCAAATCAAAGTGTAATTTAAATCAAATATTTCTTTTAAAACCAAAACAAATACGCACGTGAAAATTTTTTTCTACCTTCTTTGGCCGGTTAGTTGAACAAACTACTCATCGCTGTCAAACTAATTCCGTTACCAAAGTAGAATAGTAGAGAAGAATGAAGTGGAATCCCAAACTTTTGAGTTGGGCCCCACGTTGGGCGCCATTTACATATGTGATATTCATTGTTGAATACCTTGGGTCATACGGCGAGAAGGAGGGGTTCTTTCTCCCCACTAATCTACCCTCTTCCAACACACAAAAGAATTCATGCACTGAAATTATTTAGCAATATCGGCAGCGAATATAGCCTTATCACGGACGCACGAAATAACAAAAAACCTACTGAGAAGAAGAATGGAGCGCAATAACTAATTGAGGAGAGAAACACAGGTGGAATAATGGGGCCTGGCTCTCCCCGTCCCATCTATGAGAGCGGCACTTCTTTTCTCCATCCCAACCTATCCGGACGTGAAATGCACTAATTTGCTCATGTTTTTTTTCTTTTATTTAATTAACAAGCATTTTAATACTTTCAAGTTTCAATGGAAATTACATGTAAATTTGTCTTCATTATAACTATGTTTTCCCGTCTTCACTGACTTTAAATTCAACAAAAAGTAGATAGTACAAAAATGACGAGAAGAAATAAAGACTTACTTTACTTGGTATTATTATTTCCTTACACTTGCTGTCCCACGTTAGCGCTAACATTGTCAACCTTATTGATTTGAAGATTTTCAATGCTAATTTGTGCCTTTTTTCCTTACTTCTTCTTTCTTCTGTCCTTTACAAATCACTTAATCTATGTATAAACTGAACAATTAATATTTTTAAATGGGTTTTGTTTTTCCGTTCTTTGATAGAATGAAGAAAAACTTATCTGTACAAGTGTTTCGATATATAAATTGATGCAATTCAATAAATGTAATTTGCGTGTACTGCGTTCCGATTTGTCTGTCGTATATTTTTACGTTAACTTCTTCCCGCTAGGGGTCCATTCTGCGACAATAGAGATTTTCATTTCTCACTCGATATTTCTGCTTTAATACTTTTTTAAGCGATGTTAAAAATTTGTTGTCGTTGGCTGATAACGTATTGCCTTTATTTTTTGTTTAGAGATCCTTTAATCTTCGTCGTTCAATCACCAATTTAGAAACGTGATTCATGTGTGATTCAGTTCTCTTCGAAACTTCGTTGAATGCAGAATATCTTCTCTTCTGTGTTGCAAGTGTTCAAAGCAAATTTCGGTTAATAAAATCTCTTGTAAAATATGTGAAAAGATTTTTCATGGAGAATGTGTTAATATTGATTCAAAAACTTCTAATAATTTAGATAATTACGAAAACATTGTATAAGTTAACAGAGCACAGTTATTGAGCACTAAGTGCAACAAGTTGCCCACACCTGACTGCTGCTTTTGATCCTAAAGAGCATACAAATATTAGAGCAGCAATATTCGTGGTGCCATGTGCAAATCTGATTTTAAGCCCAACTCTTCACACACAACAAATACAATAATCTCAAGCTCGTGAAGAGAATAGCGGGATGATTCCAAAACGGTTGTCTTCCAGATTTTTACTACTGAATAACAAGTATCAAAAATGCATTGCATGCAGAGAAAGACCAGAAGGAAAAATACATTCGAATAAAGCGAGTCGCTTCGCCCTGAAGAAAAGTATTGTTTCATTAAATTCTCATAAAACATTGATTTGTTAACTGGCGCCCAACTAGAGGACTTTGAATGAGGATCATCATATCGACGAACCATATCGAATAATCTTTATTAGAGTAATCAAACAAAATAATTGTAAGTAATTATTCAAAATCAAAGTGCAAGATTTTGCTCAAAATAACAAAATTAAATTTGAAACGAGCCTTTATATGAAGTCTTAGTGATATTTTGTCGGGAGTAAAATAAATACTTCAAATTATAATTCCTTATAAAGGAATAAAAGTAATTCAAAAACTGATATTTTTGATACTACTGTTAAGGTACTGTACCGTAGTTAAAGTCTTTTATATTGAAGGTGTTTTGTGGAAATTGTTTTTTTTTCTTTGCAAGTATTCCTTGTTCAAACACACAAGAACTATTATTAAACCATAAGTTTTAAGATTGCATTTCCTTCTTGGAATCCTGTGTGCCAGGTTAATTGTACAAAAAATATTTTTTGTCACAATTATTTTAACATAGAAACTTTATTAAACTTATAATTAAATTAAAATTAAATTTATAATTAAATTAAAGGAAAAAAAACTAAATAAAATGAGTGTTACTAGGGAACAAGTTTTAGAAATAGTCAATTCGACTAATGAGCGAACTAAGCAAGGACTCGAAGAACAATTAAATCGTCTGACTATAGCCCTTAATCGGTTAGAGCCTCCAATCGTAAATCCTTATTTGCCTGTCTCTATAAACCCCATGATCGAAGCTGATACTGCATGTTTAGATTTAATTAAATCATTGCCAGAATTCAGAGGTGAATACTCGGCATACCCAGCCTGGCGAAGCGCTGCGCATTTTGCCATGAATTACTACACGGAAGGTTCAGAAAAGTATTACATAGCTATGGGAATATTTCGAAATAAGATTTTGGACTCGGCAAACTCCACCCTTTCATCGTTTAACACCGTGCTTAATTTCAAAGCAATTATAGCGAGACTTGACCAAACGTACTCTGACAAAAGACCGCTGTATGTTTTGGAAAACGAGCTCAGCATCTTAAGACAGGACAGTTTGACCATAACGGATTACTATGATGCTGTTGAAAAACAATTGACCCTCATCGTAAATAAGCAACTAATGACCCATTGCGGTAATGGCGACGTCATTGAAGCTCTCAATGAGCGTGCTAGGGAAAATGCGTTACGTGTTTTTATATCTGGACTTCGTCGCCCAATGTCCGATATTCTCTTTTCTGCTAGGCCTAAAGATCTTCCAACCGCTTTTGCAACTGCTCTAGAACTCGAAACGAGTCATAAGCGTTACGACTTTGCACGAGCGTTCGCTGCTGGTAACTCCATAATTCCACACAAATCAAGACTTGAAATTCCCCATTTGCAACAATTGAAGCGCGGTAATCAGCAATATATGCGTTCTTATCAGAATAGACCAGTTCCTATGGATATTGACCATAGTACATCCTTCTGCAGGCAGAACACAACTGCTCCAAACTTCGCTGGACCGCAGCAATTGAATTCTAATCAGCCGGTGACATTTAAACGCTCGCTAGATCAATTGAGTTCGCACCAACTACCCTTTAGAAAAGCACAGAAAGTTAATTTCATGCCAGAGAAAAATAGCAACAATGAAACTTCGAATGCGGTAGAAAACGAAGGTTATTATTTAGATAATGATTGTAAAGGTGAGCACAGCTACGAAGATTTCCTTGATTATGACTACTATAATCACGTGTCAGTCAATGATGCTGCAGATAACGATGATGAAATAAATTTTTTAAACTGAAGTCGCTCCTGCCTTTTATTACTAAAAAAGCCAAAAACGGTCAGGAGCTCCGCATTTTGATTGATACCGGCACTTCAAAAAATTATATCAATAACTTTTCTTTTCTCCAAGGAGTTAAACCGCTTGATAAGCCCTTTAATTTGAAATCTATTAATGGTGTAAATAGTATAAATAACAAATGCCAAATTAATGTTTTGGGTAATACGTCAACGTTTTATTTGCTACCAAATTTAACCACGTTTGATGGTATTATAGGCTATGATTATCTCAAACAAATAAATGCAAAAATCGATACCGAAAATGGATATTTATTTTATCAAACCGGTAGAGTAAAACTGCAATTGAAGATGGTTCAGTCCCAGCCCACGCTCAACCTAAATTTCGTCAAATAATTACTAACAACATTAATGCATTTGCTGATCCAAATAGAGCGCTGCCATATAATACATCTGTAAAAGGCAGAGATAACACTAATACGAAAGATCCAATTTACACCAAAAATTATCCCTACCCCATTTCGGTTGCTCCCTTTGTTAACAATGAAATTACAACACTTTTTAGAGATGGTATTATTAGAGAGTCACATTCTCCCTACAACTCACCAATTCACGTGGTGACCAAAAAAGGATTAGATACAGATGGGAAGCCCAAGCTTCGAATGGTGATCGATTTCAGGAAACTGAATGAAAAAACTATTCCTGATCGGTACCCCATACCAGACACATCTGTCATTCTGTCAAATCTCGGAAAATCAAAATTTTTCACGACCTTAGATCTCAAGTCAGGCTTCCACCAGATCCTTATGTGCGAGAAAGACAGACAAAAAACTGCATTTAGTGTTAATAATGGGAAATATGAATTTTGCCGTTTACCCTTTGGTCTAAAAAATGCACCTAGCATTTTCCAAAGAGCGATTGATGATATTCTTCGCGAAGATATCGGGAAATTTTGTCATGTCTATATCGATGATATAGTTATCTACTCACCGGATGAACAATCTCATTTAGAACACATAGTACTCTTAAGAAATTGGAAAGAGCAGGAATGAGAGTTTCAGTAGAAAAATCAAAATTTTTCCGAACTGAAGTCGAATTTTTAGGATTTTTAGTTTCAGGAAAAGGTATTAAAACCTGCCAAGATAAGGTTAATGATATTCTTAATTATGAGACTCCAACAACACTCCGAGCGCTCCGTTCATTCCTTGGTCTCTCGGGATATTACCGAAGATTTGTGAGAGATTATGCCGCCATTGTGAAGCCTTTAACTAAGTATCTTCGAGGCGAAAATGGGCAGGTAGGAGCACAAAAGTCAAAAAGCGTAAAAATTAATTTCGACTCTGAGGCAACGCGTGCTTTTGAAAAAATAAGGCGCATATTAGCTTCCGAAGATGTTCTCCTCCAATATCTCGACTATAACCGACCCTTCGAACTTACGACAGATGCATCTTCAAGTGCTTTAGGGGCAGTATTGTCGCAAAATGGGCGTTCAATCACCATGATTTCTAGAACGCTTTCCGTTACCGAGCAAAACTACGCCACAAACGAACGCGAGCTTCTTGCAATAGTGTGGGCATTGAAAAAACTCCGGCATTATCTTTACGGAATCCAAGATATCAATATTTTCACCGACCACCAACCGCTTATATTTGCCATTTCCGAGAAAAACCCAAATACTAAGATGAAAAGATGGCGTGCTTTTATTGAAGAGTTTTCGCCGAAATTTCACTACAAGCCCGGAAAGGATAATAAAGTAGCCGACGCACTATCAAGGCAGTTTGTCCATAATTTGAATAGTTCAGAGGCAGGAGATACCATGCACAGCGAAGAATCTTCAAGTAACGTTATCAAAACTATAAAAACTCCCATTAATCAATTTAAAAACCAGTTAATACTATCCAAATCTGGATCTTTCAGTAAAAGCACCAAAACTCTACCAGAAACTTGTTCGACATACTATCCTTTTCGATAACATCCAAAATTTAATGCACTGTTTAAAGTCTGTCATTAATCCCAATGTTACTAATGGAATTCATTGCGACCTTACCACTTTAGCAGAAATTCAAAATGCTTTAATGTCGGAATTTCCAGGAGTTAAATTTATCCACACCGAAAAGTTTGTTATCGATCTGACCAACGATAATGATCAGCTTGAAACAGTAATAACAGAACATAATCGCGCCCATCGCTGTTTGCAAGAAAATTTCCAACAAATTTCGAATGAATATTATTTTCCAAAGATAAGGAAGTCGTTGAAAACCATAATTGCAAATTGTAAGATATGTATGGAAAAGTATCAACGTAAACCACCTTGTCCTGAGATTGTCCCAAATCTTCCAGGGGAAATTCTTCATATCGATATCCTTATAGCTGGTAAGCAACATTTCTTGACATGCATGGATCAATTTTCTAAATTTGCCATTGTAAAGCCTATCCAATCAAGATCCACACTCGATATAAAAGACGCTCTTTTGGAAATATTATTAAAATTCAATAACACCAAAACTATAGTATCTGATAACGAAAAGGCTTTTCACTCTAATTTAATTAAAACCTTACTCAGGGACAATTTTTCAATAGAACAATTTTTTATACCCACGCTCCACAGTGAAAGTAACGGACAGATTGAAAGGTTCCACTCCACCTTGTTGGAGATAGCGCGATGCTTTAAAGACCAACAGCACATATCCGAAACAATAGATTTAGTGTTATTAGCAACTCACAAGTATAATTGTAGCGTTCACTCTGTGAAAAACGCGAAACCAATTGAAGTACTTCATAATTATCCCTGTGAAATGCTGAATATTGTCAGAAATAAATTGTTCGAAGCTCAAGAAAAAACTTTAAGTAGAATTAATATAGGGAGATCATTAAAAAAATATTAAATAGGAGAAAAGGTTTTTCTTAAAAGAAACAAAAGATTAGGAAACAAGTTTAACAGGGTTTTTGTTGAAAGAATTGTAGAGCAAGACCTTGGCACTACGGTTTTAATCGACGGTAAGAAAATCCACAAAAGCAATCTCCGCTAAACTTTTTCAATTTTCGTATATTTCAGAAGTTTCCAAGGAAATTACAGACAAAATATAGCAAAGACACATAAGAGGAAATAAATGTTAAAACTCTCTAAAATAAAAATTGTATTAAACATAGAGTGTACTTTGAGATTTTGAATTGTTACCTTTTCTTTAAACTGAATATCTGTAAAATATTAGTATGTAAGCCATTGGAGCTGTAATTCATTTTTTCTTCAACTTCAAAACTGAGCGACTTCGCAAATACAAATTTATCTTCTGAAACAACAACGTTAAAAGTAGTGTGAAGCACTATCCTTATCGAACGAGGACGTTACGATCTTAAGAAGGAGGGTAGTTAACAGAGCACAGTTATTGAGCACTAAGTGCAACAAGTTGCCCACACCTGACTGCTGCTTTTGATCATAAAGAGCATACATATATTAGAGCAGCAATATTCGTGGTGCCATGTGCAAATCTGATTTTAAGCCCAACTCTTCACACACAACAAATACAATAATCTCAAGCTCGTGAAGAGAATAGCGGAATGATTCCAAAACGGTTGTCTTCCAGATTTTTACTACTGAATAACAAGTATCAAAAATGCATTGCATGCAGAGAAAGACCAGAAGGAAAAATACATTCGAATAAAGCGAGTCGCTTCGCCCTGAAGAAAAGTATTGTTTCATTAAATTCTCATAAAACATTGATTTGTTAACTTATACAATTGCTCCAATTGTTTACCGTTTTCATCTAATTTAATTTCTATGATTTTTAATTTAACAAACGAAATTAAGAACTTGAAAAACAATCTCGTCAAACTTGTTTCTGCATGTATCGGGAATCCACAAAACAAAAAGACCTTGAAACAGAACATTGAAAAAATCTCGTTCAATGCTACTGCGCCAGTTAGTCATACGCTTGATGTTAAGAAGTGGATCTGAGTAATGGAGTTTCCCCTACTACTACTTTAATGGATGAAACAGTGAGAAATATTACTACATCTTCAGCTTCTAAGGATGATGGCAACGCTGCAGTCATTGGTCGACATTACACAGCTGCTTCATCTTTAATAACTGATGATCCGTGCTCTTCGAATGCTGACTCTATCGCATGTAATACGGTTAATGCAACCAATCCAACTCCTAATAGTCATGATTGGGTTACCATTCGTAAGAATGGGATCTGCTGTCGGTAGGAATGCCATGTTAATTCAAGTGGCTCTAAGAATAAGTTTGCAAAGAAACTGAACCCAAAATCTCCGAATAAAAATCGTGTAACCGGTTTAAATAGTAATGCTCAACTTGATGTCAATATCCCCAAAAAATGGGTTTACCTTTCATCCTTCAAGCCCACGGTCTCTCCAGAGGACATAATTTCTTACGTTACTAAGCATACGGGAATTGAGTCAGGGCATCTTGCGTCCTATAAGCTCATAAAGAAGGACGTGTCATTGGAATCACTAAAAAGATTGAACTTCAAGCTTGGTATAACCTCGACATACTTTGATCGTATTATGAATCCAGATCTCTGGCCTATGAATGTTTCTGTGTCAACATTCAAGTTTCATCAGAAAAAGAATACTCTTCAAACAAAGCATTGAAGCAATTCTTAGTTTACTACCACAATGCAGGTGGCCTTCGTACTTAGACGAATGAATTCTTCTTACGTGCTTCTTGTCATACGTTCCATGCTCTTATTATTGTAGAGCAGTAGTTATTGTAGTTACCTGGCTGACTACTCATTATTTGGATTCTGAATTGTTGGACAGCTAATACATCGTATTTCGTAAAGACAGAGATCTAACTCAGGACGTTTCCAGAGGGGGTGGATTATTAATTGCAGTTTCCTCTGAGTTCAGTTGTAGGGTAGTAAGTCTTCCTATTAATGATAGAACAAATGTGTGTTGCTGTTAAATTTGGCAGTTATGAGATTTTCTTTATGCTAAGTTATATTCCTCCTGCTTGTAGTTTATCAGTTTATGAATCTCATTTATTTAACATTAATTATATTATCTCACGACTGAGTTTTAATCAGACTCCTTGTATTTTAGGTGACTTTAACATGGGCAATGTAGTTTGGAGTTACAGCTCCGAGGTCAATCATTTGGTTCCTTATAATCTAAAGAGTTCTACTGAAAGAGTTTTCTGCGATTCCTTGCATTTTCGTGGGGTTTATCAGTGTAATTTCATAAAGAATGATTTGGATCGCATTCTTGACCTAGTTTTTCTTATAAATGATTTGATTGTTTCTTTGTCAAGATGTGATCTTCCTCTTACATTTGAGCCAGTCCACCACAAAGCTCTAACGTTAAATTTCTCAACCTACATTTTTCGTAGCACCACTACAAGTTCCCTTTGTTATAACTTTAAAGCGGCCAATTTTCCCTGTCTTAATGGTTTTTTCAATTCCATCAATTGGGCATTCATCATGCAGGTTAGAGATTTACTTTCTATGTACAATATTTTAAAGAAGGCTCTTTTAGAAGGTTTATCTCTGTATGTCCCGGTCAAAAGAATGAAAAGGAGTTTTTATTTACCGTGGTATAATGCAAGCCTCTTGCGTTTAAAATACCGAAGGAATAAGGCGCATAAAAAATTTAGAAGATCGAACTCTCCGGCTGACTGGAACGTGTTCGTTCTTCGTCGCAAAGAATTCGAGTTTCTTTAAAATTTTCTTTATAAAGCTCATATTGACTCAATCCAGACGCACATTAAACGTAACGCACGTAGATGTTAGGTATTTTTTAATTCTAAGAGAAAATGTTCACTTATCCCCAGGGCAATGCAATATCGTGATCTAAATGCTGATACCACACAAGATATTAGTGACCTGTTTGCATCTTATTTTGGATCTGTTTTTAAATTCGTCGCAGTCGACATGTTATGCAAGTAACCTCTTCCAAGTACCCGAAGTTTTCGATGTGGGAAATTTTAGTTTAACAGAGTCAGAGGTCTTGGACTCTCTTAACCATCTTGATGACAAGAAAGGAGCGGGATATGATTTACTTTCTCCCTTAGTACTTAAGCATTCTGTATCTTCTTTATTTATTCCGCTAACCATACTTTTTAATCAGTCTCTTTCCAGTGGTATTTATTTGGATGAATGGAAAACTTCTTTCATAACTCCAATATTCAAGTCGGGTCAGAAGTGTTTGGTTGAAAATTATCGTCCAGTGGTTAAGCTTTCAGTTATTCCTAAGATTCTAAGATTCTGATCTTGTGGTGTTAAAGCTTAGAAAATCTGGCTTTCATTCGTGCTTTTTGAAATGGATTAGCTCTTATTTACGTAACAGAAAATTATTAGTCAAAATTGATGACTGCTTATCGAAAGTAATTACCTCGGTCCACTACTATTTAATCTCTTTATTAATGACGTAGTGCATTGCTTTAAGTTTTGTCATTGCCTTTTATGTGCTGATGATTTAAAGATCGTCAGTGCCATTGAATCTATAACCGATTGTGTTAAATTTCAAATTGATATTTCCACTTTATAGCGTGGTGTACGAGAAACGGCTTGCAGTTAAATTTTTCCAAATGTAAGTTGTTAACTTTTTCACGTAAGCAGTTAAATATATCCTTCAATTACTTCTTTGATCAGCTTCGCTTTGACAGAGTATTGGCGGCCAAAGATGTGGGTGTCCTTTTTGATTCTAAACTCACTTTCGCATTACACAGAGACTATGTAATATCCAAAGCAAATTCTGGTCTTGGTTTCTTGAAGAGGAATTCTAAGGAGTTTACAGATCCGTCTGCAAGTAGATCTCTATTTATCTCATTAGTTCGATCTGTTATTGAATATGCCAGTGTTGTCTGGTATCCGTATTATCAAAGCGACATTGCTCGCGTTGAAGGAATTCAGCGTAGATTTTCTAAATTTGCTCTTAGATCTAGGTATCAATTTGATAACATGCCTTCTTATGCCGAGCGCTGTCAGATTTTGAATTTGGAGAGCCTTTCAGTGCGACACAAAGTGTATAGTGCCTTCTTTATTAAAGATATTCTTGATGGCAACATAGATTGTGCAGACCTCCTTGCTTTAATTCCATTCAATGCTCCTTTAAGGTTCATTAGGAATCATTCGCCATTTTATATAAAACCTCATAAAACCAATTATGGTAGTAACGAACCTGTAACACGTTGTTTAATAATTGGTAATACAGTCTTCAGTGCTATAGATTTACATAGTAGTATAAGTATTACTAAGTCCTACATTGTAAATAATGCAAATTTGTTTTGTTAGTTATATAAGTTCTTGTATCTGTGAGGTTTTTTAACCGGTAGAATACAAATAAAACAAATTAAATAAATATATTTTTATTGTAAATAATCATATTAGTCGAGAAGTTTTTAATGAAGTCTTAGAGTTATTTCTTGTTTCTCCGCAAAAATTTATTAATTTTCCGCTTTGATCAACAATCGTAACCGTAACCCCGTGGTTATGCTATCGAGCAAAACTTGGTGGGAAATTACTCTCATTTTTGTGATCGGAGTCCGTGCAAAAAGAGTGGTTACGCTTGTGCTTGGCCCACGCTTGCTTTCTTCAAAAATATATATTTTTTCTCACCTTCAACAGCAACCCGTCTACTACACAAATGATAAAACGTATTATTTGCGGTGTAATTTTCGACGCGATGGAAGACCATATGTTTATATTAATTGACATATGCTTAACATATATAAAGGCGTAATATTTTGGGACAATAATCAGAGGAATATAATTGATAAATTTATCAGTTCATTCCATTTTTTCACTCCATTCCACTTTTCAATACTTTCGTGAATATTGAGACTAAGCAACACCGGTTTGCTTGGTGTCCTCGGTGTACGCTAGACCGAGTTTTCGTGCTCGGTGTGTGAGAGTGATGTTGAGAACAGAAAAATATCCCATTCTCTCTTTTACACACAAAACAACAAAAAAAAGTCCTACTTGCCAAGCAAAACTCGATAGCATAACCACGGGCTAACCGATCTGGTCTGTGTTTGGTGTTTTGGAATTTCGTCTATTTTATATCCAGAACTAACCATCACTACAAACATATGAATTGTATGCGCGGGTTCGTTGTTAATATATGAACCAAATGTTGCATTCAAGGTGTATTACAGATACATACATACATATATATTCGTTATATTCAAAGATAAGCATGTGATTTTCCTGCTTCCAATTCAATGTTACTGAAGCCTAGTAATGATCCAATTATCATTTATTAAATTTAATATTTTTGCTGGATTCTATCAATAAAGCCGATGCGTTTTATTCTATATGCATATTGTATTGCTATTCGCAAATATTTTTAGATTTTCAGCTGTTTGTAGCCTGGTTCTAGTCTAGTATATTTCTCTTTAATATCAATAATCGACGTTGGGTACAGAGTTGTAGCTGTATCAATGTGACACATACATAGTTTTTACCCAGTTGTATTAGTGGACAGTAATCCGTTGTAATAATAGACTCGTTTACACTCAGAGTAAATGCTACAGACATCTCGAATGTTAATAAAACAATGAAATTAAAAACTTGAAGAATGTGTTTTTATTTACAAATTTGTTTATTTATTTACAAAACACAAATACATATGTATATAAAATGAAAACAATGCAACTACATTTTTATAGTATAGTATAGTATTATTGTTAATCCATGAGTTATGATCATTCGAAAATTCCAAGCATTTAACGAAACATTTCCTTTGGTTTTGAGAATTGGGGCCTAGGTTAGGTTAGATAAGGAGGGCATGTGGCCGCAAACCGGCCAGTTCTACCGAGGCCTTATAGGTCCATTGTAAGTGCCCTCGTTTTGCATGGTGGGGTTGGTTATGTTCGTCACTATGGTACATATGTATTGAATTTCTCTGGTTAGAGATTGATGTCTTGACAGAGGAGTCCACCTCTTCGGCTCCCAGTGAGGAGCCCGTTCTAGCCAGGAGATCTGGTCGCTCATTGCCTTCGATGTTCGATTGGCCACGGTCCCAGCAGGTGCTGACGATGTGGGTCCTCATTAGGTCCCGCAGCTTGCCTCTGCATTTCAGGATAATCTCTGATTTTACCTCCATCGAGCCCAATGCTTTTATGGTAGCTTGGCTGTCTAGAAAGAAATTAATATCGGTTCCAGATAACATTTCTTCTAAGACGTAGCTTGCTGCCCGCTCGATTGCAAAGATCTCGGCCTGAGGCACGCTGCACTCGTCTGGCAATCTATACGATCGCAGGGCTTGCAGCGTGCTGGAGTAGAATCCGGCACCAGTCCCTTCGCAGGTCTTTGAGGTGTCCGTGTAAATCGAAATACCTTTGAGTTGTATTTGTTCAACAGACGACCAATCCTGCTGGGAAGGAGGATCCTGGGTATTCCCTCAAAATCAGTTCTCGGAAGAATGTAGTCCGTTTCAGCGGTCAGGTTCATCCGACGGATGGGATTTCGTTGTTCTAGAGCAAGTAGTACATTGGCGTGTCCAAAATGAGTTTCCCTGTACAGATTCAGCCCTCTTAGTCTGAGGAAGCTTTTCCCTGCTGAGCTCATAATGGAGAGGTTGAAGGGAATGAAATGCATCATCATTTCCAACCCTGCCTGCGGTGTCCTGCTTGCCGCTCCTGTGATTCTCATGGTGGCGTATCTTCGCACCCTGCACAGAGGGTCAAGGTTGGTTTTTCGCTGGATTGCCGTCTACCACACCAGGCATCAGAATTAGACTACCACACCAGGTTAGAATTGGGCGGACCACTGCCGTGTACAGCCAATGGACAATGTACGGTGGCAGGCCCCAGCTACCTCCGATAGTCTTTTACATGTGTATAGGGAGTTCAGTCCTTTTTTCCTCCTGTCGGCTATATTCTTCTTCCAGAAGAGCTTGCTGTCTAGAACTATGCCGAGGTATCTCACGTCGCCAGACAGAGAAAGAACAGGCTGGGTCTTTTAAAGTCCCACTTCAAACACAGGTTAAAAGGACAAGCCCTGTGTTTGAAGCATTAATGCTTAGGCCATTCTTGTCTGCCCACCTAGAAGTTTTTCCCAGTAGTGAATGCGACATTAGCTTGCTAATGGTGGCGAGGAATTTCCCCGGTATTAGTATGGCTAAATCGTCGGCATATGTTGTTGTCCTGACCCCTGTACCTTGAAATTCTCTTAGCAAATCGTCCACCATAATAAGCCACAGAAGAGGGGAGGTGACTCCTTCGTGAGGTGTCCCGCGTGTGATGTTTTTGCTGCAGTTACAAGCACCCATGGCTACATTGGGACCCGCAGGTTTGTAGGGCTTAAAGGAGTCGATCGCCCACGAGACCCTTTATGCATTCACTATGTCGCTCACTATTCCGTGTGACCAGTTATC